>JARBWK010000006.1:116045114-116384689 GCA_030556195.1 Anolis apletophallus | reverse complement strand
AGTTCAAGAGAACGACAGTGCAGAAGAACCGCAACTTGGAAACAATATCACCCAAGGAGACTTTCTGCTGTGGTTTCTGCAACCGGACTTGCCTATCTCAGATTGGCCTTCTTAGTCATCAACGCGCTTGTAAAAAGCATGGGATGAGTCCTTCCTGAATGTTCGTTCGCGAAGAAAAGACAAGAGAAAGGTTTGCTCATGCCTGTCATACACACACACACACACACACACAAGCTTGGGTACCCAGTGGTGCATGGTTATTTGAAAAACCCTTGTTTGGTTTGGGGTGTTAGGTAATGTCATTTAGTTAATCAATAACACTATTTATTAGGGAAAATAATAGGGGCCGGAGAGATAGCACAGCGGTAACACAGCTGTGCTAATCTGAGGGGCTGCAAGTTCGATTCCCGGGCTGGCTTGGACAACAAGCTGTGAGCCCCTGTCCACTGCTCACCCAGCAGTTCGAAACAGCCCAGCTGTGATTAGATAAAAACCGGGAACCTCAAAGCGGGAAGGACTTTTACAGAAGGACTTTACAACGCCTGGAAAAAGTTTGGCTGTCGGGAAGGTGGAATGCGGAAACAGAGGCTCCCTGTCATGAGGATGGAACAACAGCACCCCCTTGTGATGTAATGACGCAATGACATAACAACACTGACGTAATGGAGCAATTACACCCTGTGACGCACACCCTGTGACGCAGCCAGGAAGAAGAAATCCTTCTAAAATTGCACTGCGTATTGTAATTTGTATGTCTTTCGACAGGGATTGTCTGTCGTATGTGTAATGTAATCCGCACTGAGTCCCCTTCTGGGTGAGAAGAGCAGAATATAAATAAACAGTATTATTATTATTATTTTGTATGAATGCTCCCATTAGAAAATACATAACAATGTAGGTGAACTACAATTCCCAGAATCGTGGGTCAAGCCTCCCCAAACCAGGCCTGTATGCACAGTTGGCCATGTTGGGCGCGTGTGTCAAGTTTGGTCCAGACCTGTCGTCCTCCAAACCCCTCCAGTCTGTTCAGTTGCTGATCAATTCCTCTGTGTTTGCTGTGTGCCATAGGAAAAGGTAGGAAAGGGTTAAGGGAGAGGCAGTAGGCGGTGTCATGCCAATTCCACACAAGGAATCATGGGATGCCTACCTGTGGTGGAGGAAACACATCAAATTTAGAATTAAATTCTCCCCGAATGAAAGCATTCCTTGTGTTTGGGGAGGACATTGGCAGAGTTTGGGCTATATGTTCATGGTGCATGCTATAACCTGCAATATCAGTTGAGGGAGTGCCTTTGGAGGCTTCTCAGCACTTGGAACTAGAGCCTGTGTGTGGAAGCGGGAGGCTGTCTGCGTAAGAGGACACCTCCACCACAGGCACACATACCCATTTTTCACTTTTATTATGTGCATAGACAGATACACACACACACACACACACCATCTCCCTCCCTCCCTCTCTATGTATACACACATTTATTGGGGCTTCACAAGAAACTATTGCTTCAAAAAGGCCTCTGCAACTGAAAAAGTTTGAGAACCCCTGGTATAAAGGCTTGGGTTGTTATTTTTGAGTGGCGTCAGTAGATCATGTGCCAAGTGCCTGAAGTGGGATCAGGCCAGACTCGCCTGTATTCACTTGAAAATATACTTGATGGGATGGTGTCCCACCTCATTTCAGGGAACCTAAATACTCAAATTAGTGAAAGCAGTGGAGGGCAGTTGTCTGTTATCATTTTAAAACTTGTTACCAAAAACGTGCCCAATATTAGTGTATTAAGTTATAGTTAGGTTGTTTATATTGTCTAATGTGCCCTGTCCTGATGTAAACTTTTTGTATGGTTTTCTTTTGGCATTAAATGTTTGCCATATTTGTTGGAAACTACACTAAGTCCCTTTGGGGACTTTGAATGCAATGTTCCTGCTTCTTTGGAAGGGGGTTGGACTGGATGACCCTCTTCCAACTCTAGGATTCTATGGGAAGATAGCGCAGTCTATAAATAAAGTTTTTTATTATTATTATCTGGATGAGCAATGATTGCTAGAAATATAATATTGTCCAACAATACCACCTTTTGCATTCATATCATTTCAAGGCTTGGGAAGGACTGACCACAGTTGTTTGAGGGATACATAAATAATAATAAAACTTTATTAATATACCACTCTATCTCCCCTAGGGCAGTGTTTCCCAACCAGTGTGCCAGGGCACAATAGTGTGCCGTGAGCGATCATCAGATGTGCCATGGGAAATTGGAACTTCCGGGGAGGTCTAGTGTGTTGAAGTATAAAACCCCAAGAAACCAACCTCGATAAGGCACAAAATTACAAACACCCCCCATCCCCACCCGTTGTCTACTTGGTCTCTCCCTCTCCATGCATTGAGAAGGCCCTCCTCCCTTTCCCCAAGTAGAGACCTCCTCTTGCCTCCTGGGGGTTCTGTGTGGGAAGTTTGGCCCAGTTCTATCATTGTTGGGGTTCAGATTGCTCTTTGATTGTAGGGGAACTATAAATCCCAGCAACTACAAATGTCAAGGTCTATTTCCCCTAAACTCCATCTGCGTTCATATTTGGGCATATTGAGTATTTATGCCAAGTTTGGTCCTGATCCAACACTGTTTGAGTCCAGAGTGCTCTCTGGATGGAGGTGAACTACAACTCCAAAACTCAAGGTCAATGCCCACCAAACTCTTATAGCATTTTCTCTTGGTTATGGGAGTTCTGTGTGGGAAGTTTGTGTCTTTCTACCATTCCTGCCAGGATATCTATGTTGTGTTCATTGAAACAGGCCCAGGTTTCACACTGAATGAATAAATACATTTAAAAACATATTAACTATATGTATTACTATGTTAGAGTGTCATTTTGTGTCATTTTGGTTGGTGGTGTGCCCCAGGATTTTGCAAATGTAAAAAGTGTGCCGCGGCTCAAAAAAGGTTGGGAAACACTGCCCTAGGGGACTCAGGGCGGTTTCCACAAGTAAACATAAAATATATAGTAGTCATTAAAATATAAGCAACTTATAAACACAATCTAATGCATTGACAAAACCATTCCACATTATTCCACTGTGCAAATGTCGAATCTGATTTCCTAGGGTTTGATCATGGGACGATCGGAGCCCCAGTGGCGCAATGAGTTAAACCCTTGTGCCAGAAGGACTGCTGACCGAAAGGTTGGCGGTTTGAATCAAGGGAGCAGGGTGAGCTCCCATCTGTCAGCTCCAGCTTCCCATACGGGGAGATGAGAGAAGCCTCCCACAGGATGGTAAAACACCTGGGTGCCCCCTGGGGAATGTCCTTGCAGATGGCCAAGTCTCTCACACCAGAAGCGACTTGCGGTTTCTCAAGTTGCTCCTGACACGAAAAAATAAGAATATAAGAACATAAGAAGAGCCATGCTGAATCGGGCCTCAGCCCATCTAGTCCAGCATTCTGTGTCACACAGTGGCCCACTAGTTGTACACAGGGATCTCTAGCAGAAAGGAGGGCAAAACCCTCACCTGCTCCTGACCCCCACAACCAGTACCCGGGGAAAATCCTGCCTGCCTCCATCAACACAGAGGTGGCACTTGGATGTCCATTTCAGTAACTACTGATTCCCTTGGTATCCATGAATCTGTCTAATCCTGCCTTGAAGCTGTCCAGGCTGACCGCTGTCACAACCTCCTCTGGAAGTGAGTTCCATAACCCAATGACCCTCTGGGTGAAGAAATATTTCCCTTTATTAGTCCTAACTTTCCTACCTTGGAGCTTTAGGGAGTGCCCCCTAGTCCTAGTGTTGTGTGACAGAGAAAATATTTTTTCTTTATTCACCTTTTCTAACCCATGCATGATTTTATACACTTCGATCAAGTCACCTCTTAAACGCCGTCTTTCAAGGCTGAAAAGACCAAGGCGTTGCAACCTGATTTCATAAGGGAGCTGCTCCATCCCTTGGATCATTTTTGTTGCCCTTCTTTGTACCTTTTCCAGTTCCGTTATATCCTTCTTAAGGTGCGGAGACCAGAATTGTACACAGTACTCCAAATGTGGCCTTACCATAGATTTGTAGAGAGGCAATACAACATTTGCTGACCTATTTTCGATTCCCTTCCTGATCATGCCAAGCATAGAATTTGCTTTTTTCGCTGCTGCTGCGCACTGGGTTGACATCTTCATTGAGCTGTCCACCAAAACCCCAAGATCCCTTTCCTGGTTTGTCTTGGAAAGCTTTGACCCCATCAATTGGTAGGTGTAGTTGGGGTTCTTTGCCCCGATGTGCATGACTTTACACTTGTTTAAGTTAAAATGCATTTGCCACTTTGTTGCCCATTCACTCAATTTCAAGAGATCTTTCTGGAGCTCTTTACAATCAGTTTCATTTTTAACTACCCTGAACAATTTAGTGTCGTCTGCAAACTTTGCTACCTCAGAATTCACTCCTACATCCAGGTCATTAATGAATAAATTAAAAAGTAACGGACCCAAAACTGAACCTTGGGGTACGCCACTTCTCACCTCTTTCCACCCAGAGAAATGTCCGTTTATTACCACCCTTTGTTTCCTACAGTTTAGCCAGGTTCCAATCCAGGACAAGACCTGTCCTCTGATTCCATGGCTGAAGAGCTTATTTAGGAGCCTTTGGTGAGGGACTTTGTCAAAAGCCTTTTGAAAGTCAAGGTAAACAATATCGACTGGGTCCCCTTTATCTATGTGTTTATTTACACCCTCAAAGAATTCTATCAAGTTAGTAAGACATGATTTGCCTTTGTAGAAACCATGTTGATTTTCCTTCAGCAATGCCTGTTCTTCTATGTGCTTAGTAATTTTTCTTTAATAATGGTTTCCATCACTTTGCCTGGAACTGAGGTTAGACTAACTGGCCTATAATTTCCTGGATCACCCCTGGATCCTTTCTTGAAGATCGGAGTTACATTTGCCTCCCTCCAGTCCTCGGGTACAGTGCCTGATCTTAGAGAAAGGTTATATATTTTGGCTAGAAGTTCAGCAATTTCACACTTGAGTTCCTTAAGAACTCTGGGGTGGATGCCATCTGGCCCTGGTGATTTGTTGACATTTAGTTTAGTAAGGCATGTGAGAACATCTTCCTTGTTTATCTCTATCTGGTTTAATTCATTTAATTCCCTCCCTGAAAAAACTGACTCAGCTGCAGGCATATGTTGTCTGTCCTCCTGTGTGAAAACGAGGCAAAGAAGTCGTTAGCCACTCAGCAATCTCCTTGTCTTCACTTATTGTCCCTTTCTTACCATTTTCGTCAAGTGGCCCAACTGCTTTTCTAGTTGGGTTTCTACTTCTGATGTACTTAAAGAAGTTTTTGCTATTTTTTTAATATTCTTAGCTATATGTGCCTCAAAATCTCTCTTGGCTTTCCTGACGGTTGCTTTGCATTTAGTTTGCCAGAGCTTGTGTTCCTTTCTGTTCTCCTCAGTAGGAAGAGCCTTCCATTTCTTAAATGAGTTTTTCTTCTTTCCAATCACATCTTTTACTTCATTTGTAAGCCATACTGATGTCCTCTTGGACTTTCCCGGCCTCTTTCTTATTTTAGGAATGCATTTTAATTCGGCTTGTTTTAAAGTATTTTTAAACAGTTTCCAAGCATTCTGGAGGGATTTTATTTACTGTTCCTTTTAGTTTGTTCTTTACTATTTTTCTCATTTTGGTGAAATTCCCTTTGTGAAAATTTAAGGTCTCTGTGTTAGTTTTCACTGACAGTTTGCTATCCAAACTTAAGTTGAAGGTTATTGTGTTGTGGTCACTGGTACCTATGGGCTCAGTTACAAGGACATCTTGAACGAGATCTTGTTCATTAGTTAGCACCAAGTCCAGGATCCCTTTCCCTGGTTGGTTCCATGACTATCTGCTCAAGGGAATAATCAGCTAGCATGTCGAGGAACCTTGTCTCTCTTTCATGCGTAGAACAAGAATTAGCCAATCTATTCGGGGATAGTTGAAGTCCCCCATATGACTAATTTATTGCTTTTTGAGGCCTGTTTAATTTCATTTTCCAGATAGCAGTCTGCCTCTGGAGTTTGGTTGGGAGGGCGATAGCAGATCCCTAATGCTAGATTAGTTTTTTGTCCTGGGATTTTTACCCACAATGTTTCTGTAGGTGAGTTTGAATTTTCTTGAAATTCTAATTCATGAGATTCTAGCTCTTCATTTATGTACAGGGCCACACCGCCACCGTTTTTCCCTCTCCTGTCTTTCCTGTACAGTTTATAACCTGGAATTTTTGTGTCCCAATTGTTTTCCTCTGTCCACCAGGTTTCTGTTATGCCAATAATATCAATATTTTTTTCTTTTGCCAAACATTCCAGCTCCCCTATTTTTGTTCGAAGGCTTCTAGCGTTTGCGTACAGACATTTATATTTATTGCTCTGATGCCCTTTCAACTTTGGCTGTTTATGAGAATTTGTAGAAGGCCTACCATGTCCTACCTCTTGACTACTTTCTATCTTTTCTGTTGACTCAGCCATTTGTGCGTAAATTTCATCCTCCATACTTGGCGTTTCACCCTCTCGAACCGGAAGCTGCCCAGCTCCTGTCGACTTTCCCCTAGGAATCAGTTTAAAAGCTGCTCTGAAGCCTTTTTAATATTAATTGCCAGCAGTCTGGTTCCATTTTCGTTCAGGTGTAACCCGTCCCTTTTGTAAAGGTTTGGCTTTCCCAAAAACTCGACACCACTGCCTCATCCACGCATTGAAGCTCCTGAGCTCTGCTTGTCTGGCTGTCCCTGCGCGTGGAACCGGTAGAATTTCCGAGAATGCTACCTTTGAGGTCCTGGACCTTAATCTTCTACCTAGCAACCTAAATTTGGCTTCCAGGACCATCCGTTTGGCCTTCCCAATGTCATTGGTACCGACGTGTACCATGACTGCTGGCTCCACCCCGGCACTATCTACCAGCCTGTCTAGATGCCTCGTGATGTCCGCAACCTTTGCACCCGGCAGGCAATTTACCATGCAGTCATCACATCCATCACAAATGGGAGGGTTTGCTCATGAAGAGGTAAGGGGATGAAGTTTGGGGTTGGTACCATGAGAAGAGGTGCCCTATATTCATTTTCTTTTATTTTGTAGCACAGATTAAAACCCCTCTATATAGTGGTGTGTTAACATTCTTGTTTCACATTTATTTGCATTGTCAGTGTGACTTTTTGGAAGCCACTCTGGGAACGTTTCGAATGGAATAACACAGTAACATTCACTCTTACCCCATTCCACTCACTGACAGTCCTCAGTATGACGCAGTAGTTTTCCCCTTGTTTCAAGGGAGCGTTGTAATACTCCCCGTAGTAGAGCCTGTCTCCAAGGACAAACTTCAGCACGTCTTCATCCACGACCTGGGCTGGGAATTCGGCTGCCACGTAGCCTTCTGAGTCAGTGCCTTTGCCAAAGTAGGTTAGACTAGTCAAGGAATAACAATTAAAACTGCACCGTGGGCTCCAAGGAATCACAACTGCCTGATAAGAACTGGAAAGAGAGAGGGAAACATTAAGTACTGGCGGAGACGATTCATATTTAATTGTCTTTCTGATGTCTGTATATTGTTTAAAAGCCCTTGGTCATTACTAAATCATTCGCTACATTGTAGAGAACAGCATAATCTCCAGTCCAAAATTATTATGCAATCTTCAGCAACGACAGTTTGAATTTGCAGCCAAATTATCCAGAACCCTTCAGTTTGAAGAAGTACAAGTATTTGCGGATGATAGGTAGAATTTTTTTAAAAAAATGTGTTCATGTATATTGTTTCTGGTAGTTTTGTAAACCACTCCGAGCTTTCGGGGAGTGGCGGTATACAAGTCGAAATAAATAAATAAATAAATAAATAAATGGTGGACCAAATCAATATTTATTTATTTATTTATTTATTTATTTATTTCGGCTTCTATGCCGCCACTCCCGGCAGGCTCGGGGCGGCTCACAACACTAAAAGAACACAGCGCAATATGGTATCTCCAAGAATATGGGTTGTTGTGAGTTTTCCGGGCTGTATGGCCATGTTCCAGAAACATTCTCTCCTGACGTCTTACCCACATCTATGGCAGGCGTCCTTAGAGGTTGTGTGGTCTGTTGGAAGAGAGAGGTTTATATATCCGTGGAATGTCCAGGGTGGGAGTAAGAACTTTTGTTTTCTTGAGGCAAGTGTGAATGTTGCAATTGGACATCTTGATTAGCATTTAATGGCCTTGTAGCGTCAAAGCCTAGTTGGTTGCTGCCTTTACTGGGAGGTGTCAGCTGGCCCTGGTTGACTTTGTCTGGAATTCCTGTTTTTTGAGTGTTGCTCTTTATTTACTGTCCTGATTTTAAAGGTTTTTTTAACACTGGCAGCCAGATCTTGTTTATTTTCATGAACACCTCCCAACAAAGGATTCCTTGGGCAGTAATCAGCCAGGCTTTGAAGCTGCAAGGCCATTAAATGCTAATCAAGGTGGCTGATTGCAACATTCACACGTGCCTCAATCACACAAGAATTCTTTCTCCCAACCTGGACATAGGGTTCTGTAGGATTCAGACATGGCGGTTAAAGTGTTCACAAAACGACTCTTTGTGGAAAAAATGATTGCCAATATTAGTTGGATCCATGCTTTGAAAACACTCCGATATACTACAGACAAGTGTTATTTATTTATTATTTATTTATTTATTTACGGCATTTTACCCCGCTCTTCTCAACCCCCGAGGGGTCTCAGACCGGCTTCCAAAAGGCACAATTTGATGCCTACATCACAATCGCAGTATAAAAACACAATATAAAACCCTCCAGCATTCGACACTAAAATACATTGAAATACAATTATATTCACACATCCTATGCATTCTCCCACCTATGCATATTTCTCCCACCCTGGATATTCCACTGATATATAAACCCCAACTTGCCTAGTTTCCAACTGACCTCACAACATCTGAGGATGCCTGCCATAGATGTGGGCGAAACGTCAGGAGAGAATGCTTCTGGAACATGGCTATGCAGCCTGGAAAACTCACAGGGCTGGATCTACACTGCAATATAATCCAGTTTCAGAATGCAGATTTACTACCTTGAACTAGATCAGGGCTGTCCAACTGGCGGCCCTGGGGCCGGATCCGGCCCCCCAGCCTGTTGGGCACGGCCCCAGCTATGCCCCCAGCCGCCATTTTTAATTTTTTTAATCTATTTTTTTAAAAAAATGGCGGCCGGGGAGGGAGGCGGGGGGCAGGGAGGAGGAAGAGAGCTAGCTCCTCCTCCCTGCACCGCCCCTCCGTCCCCTCTCTCCGCGCCGCCCGATTGCATCGGCGCCGGAGAGAGGACAAGGGTGGTACAAGAAGGAGGAACAGGGCTAGCTCCTCCTCCCTGCACCGCCCTCTTCTTCCCTCTCTCGCTGGCGCCGATGCCTTGCAGGAGGGGGTCCCCGCACCCCCCTCCCTGCAAAGCATCGCAGCAGCGGCTGAAGCCAGTGCCGGCTTCTGCGGCTGCCGGGATGCTTTGCAAGGAGGGGGTCCCGCGCCACCCCTCCCTTGCAAAGCATCGCAGCAGCGGCTGAAGCCAGCGCCGGCTTCTGCGGCTGCCGGGATGCTTTGCAAGGGAGGGGTCCTCGCGGCCCCCTCCCTTGCAAAGCATCGCAGCAGCGGCTGAAGCCAGCGCCGGCTTCTGCGGCTGCCGGGATGCTTTGCAGGAGGGGGGTCCCCGGCCCCTCCCTTGCAAAGCATCGCAGCAGCGGCTGAAGCCAGTGCCGGCTTCTGCGGCTGCCGGGATGCTTTGCAAGGGAGGGGGTCCTCGGTGGCACCCCCCTCCCTTCCAAGGCATCCCGGCAGCAGCTGAAGCCAGCGAAACCGCCAACTTCATCTGCGGCTAGGATGCCTTGGAAGGGAGGGGGGTGCCCCGTGGCTCCTCCCTCTCTCCCAAAGCTTCCCGGCAGCTGGGGGCGGGGGCGGGGGGGCCAGGGGCGGGGCGGGGCGGCCCCCCAGGTCATCAGTGACCTGGAATCCGGCCCTTGGCCGGTTAGAAGTTGGACAGCACTGAACTAGATTATATGACAGTGTTGATCCAGCTTTGCTCTTCCAGTAAAACTCTACAATCAACACTATATGGACTCATACTAGAAGACCTAAAATAGGGTCCTGTGCCCCCTAACGCTAGAGAATGTAGAGGAAAGACTGCATTTAGTTAGTGTGACTAATAAGATCAAAAAGACCAAGCGGCCCAATTCCCTTTCAAGCCATCAAGGTTGGTAGCTATCACATCAATAGGAATTGTAATACCTCTTTATTAGTTATAGACATGAAGATATGGAAAAAGCAGGAAGACAATTACTATTATTAGCAGTCGACCCTAAGTGCAATATAGTGCTTTCAGCTCTATACGCAAATGGCAGAATCGTGCTTCTGAGGAAGGAAGAACTCCAGGAAACCATTAAAGTAAATATTAAACTAAAGCTCTAACTTTTAAAAAGCCATTTTCTAAGGAAAAGAAAAAAGGCTTCTAGCCCATTAGACTTTTATATTATGCAACTGTAGGTGGTGGAAACCATAATGATAGTTGATTGATAGCAATTTGGTTGCCATCAAAACAGTGGGATTTGTCAAACAATGGGGGAGTATTCAAGATGTCTCTCCCAGAGAGGGTTCTGGTCCACTTCCGGACCTACAACACAGCAATTATCTAGCAGTGAAACCTAAATAACTCACCAAATTAGAAATCCTATTACGAGGATATGACACTTAATGTGGTATAAAACTGCATAGCTACGAGTGCATCTACACTGTGGAATGAATGCAGTTTGACACCACTCTAACTGCTATGGCTCAATGCTATGGTATCATGGAGAGGGGAGTTTTACAAGGTCTTAGGGCCCTTCAACACAGCCATATATCCCAGAATATCAAGGCAAGCAGGAAGTAAATCCAAATATGTAAACAATGTCTCTTGATTGACAAAGACATTGGAAAGAGCAAAATCATCTAAATAAACACGAAATATATCAAGAGTGATTCCTAAGCGTTCTTGAGTGCACAAAACACAACGTAGCGCATTAAATCTACCTTATGGGTCCATTTTTTTCTTCTGCTTTCCTCAGATGTAACAGCGGTGGAGAACCTTGGACTGGCATGAATTCTACTTCTGGCGATTGTGGGTCTAAAAAGCAAGTCACACATTGTTGTCGTTACTATACTGTTTGTTTGTTTATTCATTTTTTAAGGGATGATTATTCTCCCTCCAAAAAAAAAGTAAAGTAACTTACAAAGGGAGTAAATCAAATCTACAATAAGAGCTGTAAGTAGTAGAAGAAAAACCCAAAAACTACAACACTACAGATATCCAAATAAGCAGGGCCGGATTAGTGGCCTGTGCCGCCCAAGGCTGGCCGCTATAAACGCCGCCCCTGGGGGCGAGGCCTCTTGCAGGGGGCGGGGCCGGCGTGACGCACAAGGCGGAAGGAGTGGCATCCGCCCGCACGGGGTGGCGGCAGGAGAAGCCGCGTGTTGCCGTAGGGGCGGGACTTCCGGCGGCGCCTTGTGCATCACGCCGGCAGCGGCTCCACCCCTCCTCCCTTCAGTGAAGGGAGGGGGGCGGAACCGGCGAGAAGGAGAAGGTGCCGTTGGAAGTCACGCCCCTACGGCGACATGCAGCTTTCACCGCTGCCGCCTTGCTCGCCCATGCCCCAAACACGAGCGGGGCGGCGGTGGGGAAAGCCGCATGAGTCTCCCTAGGGGCGGGACTTCCAGCGGCGCCTTCTCCTTCTTGCCGGTTCCGCCCCCCTCCTTTCACTGAAGGGAGGAGGGGCAGAGCCGCTGCTGGCATGACGCACAAGGCGCCGCCGGAAGTCCCGCCCCTACGGCGACACGCGGCTTCCCCCGCCGCTGCGCTCGCACCGGCGCACCTCCTCCCTTCACTGAGGGAAGGAGTGGCGCCCGCCGCGTCAATCGCCCTAGGGGCGGCGGGACTTCCCCCCGGCTCCTTGTCCCACGGGCGGGCGCCACTCCTTCCTTCACCCCTTCCTTCAGGGCTGGAAATGCCGCCCCCAAAATCCGCCACCCGAGGCCATGGCCTAGTCTGGCCTTATGGGTAATCCGGCCATGCAAATAAGAGAGGTCTTCAAAAACTTTCCGCATTTTTATATTTTCATTGGAAACAGTGAGGGCTGGAAGAAATGAAATAAAATAAAACTTTATTTATAGCCCACCCTATCTCCCTGAGCAACTCACAACAAAATACACAATGGCAAACATTCAGTGCCGACAGTAATATGTAAACAAATCAATAAATGAATCAAGACAAACTCAGTAAATTATAAACGGACATAAATAAAGAAGACATAAAATAATCCACATAACTATTAACATATTAACTCCTAAAAATATCACTTAAAATCTCTAAAATTAGGCTAAATTTATTGGGAGAGAGATGGAAAACAGCAATTTAACTGGGTGGATGCCAGAGGAGTAATTGGCCGTGTCTCATATTCTGTCTGGTGAGTTGAACTTGCAGTTTAGTATAAGAGTGGTCATGGGGCAGTGAAGATGACTGCAAAGCTTATAAATTGCATTGAAGAGGATTCTGTCATATACTTTTTGTGGGCAGAAGGTGTGCCGGGAGCAAAATTCATCTCTGTATCTGTGCTCAGTATGGGGATAACGTTATCTCTGGTAGAGTCATATGTCGGAAATGGCCATACTAGTGTGATGGATGCACTTTGGATGTCCAACTACAGCCACGAGGAATCCTGGAACTGATTCGTGTCAGAGTATCAATGGCTATGCACTCAACCAAAAACATTTTTGCTGATACCATTAAAAGCTTGGGGAAAATGCATCACAAAAGAAGGTGGTTATGTAGAAAAGTGATGTAATTTGTTTTTGAAATTCTTAATTTGAGTTTTTAAAAGCGCTGAAACCTTTTGAAGAATGCTTGTAATAAAAATACAGCCTTAAATAGCAATAATAAGTGTTTACACAATAAACATAATGTGCGTCCCTCTTAAAAAGCCATTTTATCTGGTACCTAGAACGATTGATGTTGGAGAAGACCTTAACACTGGGCCACAATAAGAAAGCCCTGCTCTTTATACACAGTGACTATATTTCAGCAAAGGGTGAATAGAGACGGAGATATTGAAAAGTGCTCAGGGAAGACCTGAAGGAACAATGCAGTCCTTTAACAATTATTTCGAAAGTGCAAGGTCACACGGTATATGTGTGTGTGCAAAACCTACTCCTTAGAGATGTATGAGAATATACCGTGTGTGTATCAGCTGAGAAAGACTCTTATTCTGTAAAATCTTTTACTCCACTGTTCCTCACACCTAGCCCTGTCAATCATTTCTGTGAGACAGTGATGACTGTGAAGGGAAACAAGCCCACATGTTTTATTCTTAACACTAAGGAACTTTACCAGCTACTTTCATAGGTTTAGCAGTAGAGGGGGAAATTCCATGAAAATCACTAATCAAATAATATAAAAGTGTAGGAAAGCAAGAACTGGCATTGTCTTTGGGTGAATAAAATCAGCAGAAGACAGTCAACTGGTTGTAGAAGAAGGACAACCGGCCATGTCTTCATGTACACTGCAGATCTAGCAGCAAGAGGCAAAGATTCTATTTGTCTAGGGCAGTGGTTCCCAGCCTTTGGTCCTCCGGTTGTTTTGGACTTTAACTTACCATCTGTTAGGGAGTGTAGGAGCTGAAGTCCAAAACACATGGAGGACCAAAGGTTGCGAACCACTGGTCTAGAAAGAACAGAGTTTTATAGGAACTGAAAAGTCCACAGCATGATCAGTTGCAGCTGAAGAGGCTTGAATCGACATGGGTCTGGACCCAAACATTGATCAAGTCAAATTCCAATCAACATAAGCTAATATACCCAAGCTGCTTGTTGTACATCCCTAGGATGGTTCTGTTACCTGGGCATCAGGATCAACCAATCCTAAGCCAGGTGTGATACTGGTTGGCTACAGGCCCAAGGTCCCTTAATGGCTCTACAGTGGCTCTACAGTGGGACAGTTTGGTACATAAGCCCCACCACTGCGAGCTGGATCTGTCCCCATGCCAAAACCAGGGCTGTCCAACTGGCGGCCCTGGGGCCGTACACGGCCCCCCAGCCCCTTCCCTACGGCCCCCTATCCTTTTAAAAAAGAAATTGGCTGTTTAAAATAAAAAAATATTTTTTAATTTATTTTGAATTTTTTAATATTATTTTTTAATATATTTTTTCACGGCAGGGAGGGGGGGGCAGGGAGGAGGAGGAGCAGGCTCCCCTCCTCCATTTTTTTTTCACGGCGGGGAGGGGCGGGGGCAGGGAGGAGGAGCTCCGGAGATGGCGCACAGCCACGGCGGAGAACCGAGAAGAGGAGCTTTCTGTGACGCGCCACCTCCTGCTCCTTTTCGCGGGTGCCCCCCCTTCCTTCATTCATTCACTCCAGCGATCACCCTCACATCTAGTTTACTTGCAAGCCCATCTGTATATAAACCTCACTTCTTCCTGAACCTTTCCAGTGATGGTGACTCAAACTGGATTATGCAAATATTGATACCTGAGCAGAGAAAGGGGCCATACAGCCCAAAAACTTACAACAGCCCAGCATTTTCTCCTGATGTTTAGCCCACTTCTATGGCAGGCATCCTCAGAAGTTGTGAGGTCTGCTAGGGGTGGGAATATAGGGGCAGAAATATAATAATAACAGTAATGAATGTATTTAATTTGGAAATAAGGGGGAGATGGGGATGGGAATATAGGGGCAGAAATATAATAATAACAGTAATGAATGTATTTAATTTGGAAATAAGGGGGAGATGGGGATGGGAATATAGGGGCAGAAATATAATAACAGTAATGAATGTATTTAATTTGGAAATAAGGGGAGATGGGGATGGGAATATAGGGGCAGAAATATAATAATAACAGTAATGAATGTATTTAATTTGGAAATAAGGGGGAGATGGGGATGGGAATATAGGGGCAGAAATATAATAATAACAGTAATGAATGTATTTAATTTGGAAATAGGGGGAGATGGGGATGGAATATAGGGGCAGAAATATAATAATAACAGTAATGAATGTATTTAATTTGGAAATAAGGGGGAGATGGGGATGGGAATATAGGGGCAGAAATATAATAATAATGTATTTAATTTGGAACTGAGGGCTGTTTTGCTGAGGTGGGCTCCTTTCTTCCTCCTTCCTTGCTTTAATTCTTGCTTTTATGTTATTTATTTATATTTATTTCCCTCCCATATATATTCCCTCCTCAATCCATCTCTCTTCTGATATTTATTTATATTTATATTTATTTCATTCAGTTCCATTTTTTAAAATTTATTTTATAATTAATAATGCAACTAGTAATTGTCCGTAAATTGGAGCCCGGGGAGGGGGCGGAGCCCGGGGAGGGGCAGAGTGGGGCGGAGCCGGGGCGGAGGCAGACCCTAAGGCCCCCAGGTGATCAGTGACCGGAATTTAGGCCCCCGGTCCGGTAGAAGTTGGACAGCCCTGCCAAAACCATCAAATTGTGAGAAAATCAAAATTTCAGAAGCTCTAAGAGATTTGGGTCTCTTGTTGCATCTCCTGATACAACAAGAGACCCAAATATTAAGCAGGGATGGTGAGAACATGACTTTGGAGCCAAGTGATTGATGACACTCCAGAGAGCTTTCCAGAACAGATCAGAGGAAAGTTGCCCATCAGTCTTGGAAGCTCACCTTTTCCACTTAGTGGTTGGGCCTTTTGCCCATTTCTAGTGTCCAAAGACACCACGTGGCCTCCTAAGAAACAGACAAACTAGCATGCTGAAAAAAAATGATGACTTCAACCTGCAAGCCTTAAAATGGGTTCACCAATGAGTTGGGGAAAACCATTTAATCTTTCTCCACCCTAACACCACCCCCCCGCTGCCCTGCCCCCATATCCAACTCTTCACACCTCAAGTTGCCTTGCCCTGGTACTTTTGCTTCCTTCCAAGCAGGACGATTCAAAGTTGCAGGATTGCATATTTATCTTTTTAGAAAAAGCCAGGTTAAAACTAGAAGTCAAAAAACACACTGAATAAATGATACTTTCCCAGGGTAATCTAAAAAGCCATGGGGACATGTATCTTTGAGGATGATCATGACATGTGGCAAATGGCCACAAGAGTCAGGAAGCCCTCAAAGGAATGTGGTAAGTCATCAAAGGACCTAGGGTATGATTTCTGCAGATCACAAGGAGGATATCCTCGCACCATACCCCCATGACTCTGGACTTATTCCTTGATTTTGCTTATTTTAATGTTGTGACCTAAATAAAAATGTTCTAGCAAATAATTTGTGTAACAGCTAATGCTATGGCAGCAGAGAAACCAGGGCCGGATTAAGGGCTTCTGCCGCCCTAGGCCACTCTCTAAATCCCGCCCCCCGGGGGCGGGGCTGCGGCAGCTTGAGGGGCGTGGCCTCTTGCAAGGGGCGGAGCCGGCATGAGGGAAAAGGAGCTGGGAGAAGCCTCGCCGCCGCCGCGCCGCCCCTAGGGCGACGGACGTGCCTTCCCCCGGCCCGCCACCTCCCGTGCAAGCGAGGAGGCGGCAGGGGAAGGCACGTCTGTTGCCCTAAGGGCGGTGCAGCAGCGGCGAGGCTTCTCCCGGCTCCTTTCTCTCGCACCGGGGCTAGTCCGCCCCTCCTCCCTTCACTGAAGGAAGGAAGGGTGGAGCCGCTGCCAGCGTGAGGGGAGAAGGCGCCGCGGGAAGTCCCGCCCCTAGGGAGACTCACGCAGCTTCCCCCGCCGCCGCCGCGCTCGCACCGGCTCCCCTCCTCCCTTCACTGAAGGAAGGAGTGGCGCCCGCCCGTGCGAGCGGGGCAGCGGCGGGGGAAGCCGCGTGAGTCTCCCTAGGGGCAGTGGGACTTTCCCTCACCCCTTCCTTCAGGCCAGGAAATGCCGCCCCCCAAAATCTGCCGCCCGAGGCAATGGCCTCGGGTGGCCTTATGGGTAATCCGGGCCTGGCAGAAACAATGAGCTTGATCAAGGGAGAAATATACCTTACTACGAAGCAGCAGGCCTAACCTGGATAAAAGATTGGGCCACCCTCAAGAAACCTAGAATAACAAACCTAGAAGGATTTGCCTTAAGAGCTGGATGGCATTTATACGTATGGTAAGAAAAGGGGGAAAAATAGAGAAAAAATTCGGAAACCACTTTAACAGATCAGAGCTCATAAAAATCTGGGGAAAATACAAAGGAAGATTTTATACTAAAACTCCAGTGTGGATATCTCCACAAGAAGCTGACCAAAGAAGAGAGACAGCACAAGACAACTGGTTCACATATAAAGATATTTTGAAAAAACAAGATAAGGAATACATACTGAAATTACAGGAGGAGCTAAATACATTAGATAAAGGAATATCTTGGTTTCAATAGACAAATTAGAGAATTTAAATAAAGGATTAAAAAAATCGGCTTCATGGATAAGGAAACTTTTTGGGACACGATACTGAACTCAGAAAACAAAACAATAACAAAAATCTACAAGAAATTACTAGAATGGTCCACAGAAACAGAGTTAATCAAAGACTGCATGGTCAAGTGGGCTGCAAACATTGGACATTCAATCAATATAGAAGACTAGAACAAGAAAACAAGAAAATTAAATATACACATGCATTTGATCTCAAAGAAAACTGGCTAAAGATGATGTGCAGATGGTACATCACACCTCAAAAATTGGCAAAATGCTACCCAAAAACAAATGACAAATGCTGGAAGTGTGGAAAGCAAACTGGTTCCTCTTACCATATGTGGTGGACATGTAAAACTGCCAAATCATACTGGAAGAATATTCATGAAAAAATAGAAAATATACTAGATATCAAGATGGAACTAAAACCAGAATACTACCTATTAGGAATAATCGATTTTGAAATAGACTTAAACAAACTTTTGAATTATAAAGTGATGACGGCCAGAATAAATTATGCAAGAGTGTGGAGGACGAAAGAGATTCCATCTCAAGAACAATGGCTATCAAAAATCATGAATATGGATAAATTAACCCCACGCATGACCATAAAGCAGAATCTGAAAATATCCAAAAAGGACTGGACACCAATAAATTATTTCATATTGCAAAAAAAACCTGAAATGGTAAATAGATATAAGATAAACTCAAATGCTCTTAAGACAGACCACAAAAAGGAGCTTGCCAAACATCGCGAGAGCTCAAATGATAGAAGAAAGATGCACCCGAAGAGAAGAAGATTGGAAGTCATACTACATATTCTTCCCTACTATTCCCCCCTTACCCACTCATCCACTTCCCCTAAAACACCCCACTACCCAATCCCATTACCCTACATGCTACCCCTCTATCACCTTCTTTTCTTTAAACACTCAATTTTCCTACTTTCCTATACCTTAGAAATGTTCCCCCTATTTTTATTGTTACATGAAAATCTTAATAAAATGTTTTATTTTTTTAAAGGAAGGAAAATACCTAATGGGACTAGCAGAAGCTGAGCTTCTTGTCTTTCTGTCCTCTGATCTGATCTCCTCTGTGCAAGGAAAAGGGCCCCACCTAGGGTCACCTGCATTGATCAGAGGGACATTCCCCATAAAGATCATGCGGGCACTCAACAATGTCCTTCAACAATGGCCTTCAAGACCCTACTTTGGGCAGACAGGTCAGGCTCTAAACCAGAAGTTAGATGGACATTAGGAAAAGGAATACACAAATATCATTTCCAGAACAATCTCAAAACTACAAGATTCAGAAGAGAAACAGCTGAACCAAAGTACACCCCAAAACTCCAGACTATCAATGGTAGGTTGAACAGAGACAATGGCTTTCTGGCACACTACACAGATTATAACACTCATTAACACCTGTGATGAGGTGGTTATTTATATGTTAATCACATGGTTGTTTGTGTATTTAGAAGGAACATTCTTTGAAAGCTGCAGAGAGTGAGCAGTAGAATGTTCGCAGCAGCAAGCTGTAAGCAGAGGCTGTTGCCATGACAACAGAGTCCACTCTGGCTTTAGAATGTTCAGTTTGAATATGACAGTTGGAGAATGTCAGTTGGCCAGCTGCTGTGAGCAGAGTTGGTTGGGAATTGAGTTGCTGAAGCTGCAAGCTGTCTGTAGGAACTGCAGTGTGCAGTTCAGTTCTGTGTGTGGGTTTAAGGAAACCCAAATGTGGGACAAGTTAGTCCTAGGGTTGAGAGTAACCCAGTATTAAGTAGTTACTTGTGTGTAACTGTATCGGGGGGAAACCCCAGTGTTATATTGTTTAAAATTGCAAGTTTGTACCTCTTCGGAGATCTTTAGAAACCACCTAAGCTTTGAGCCCATTTGTGTAAAATAAACTGTTAAACACTTTCAACACTACATCTGTGGAAGTCGTTTATTCACCAGGACCCTCACATCTAGTGGTCAAGCATTGACAAATGGTGGCAGCAAGTAGATAATAATAATAAAGAAAGCAAAACATTGAGAATTGGTGGCTGTCCTGCCACACAGTTTAAAAGTCAAGAAGTAGTCGGTGTGAGCCCAGACATCGTCACATTTGGTGGCAGTGGTGGGATAGCCTGCCCTGCCACGTTCAAAAAAGTAAACGGGGTGAAGTTTCATCAATTACCACAACACCCCAGTCCCATGAGGGTATTTTTGGCCAGTTAACACATCTCCTTACTGGTTAACAGCCAGCCTCTTACTAAATTTCAAAACTTCTTCCACAGTTCACATAGTCATCTATTGACCCCAGCAACATCTTTCCTTCTGTCTTTGTCCCGCAAGAATCACCCTTAGAACTTATCACTTTATCCCCATGCCTAGAGGTTTCACATCTCTATGGCTACTCATACAGCCTGATTATAATTCAGTTCCTAGGCACCAGTTCACTCCGTGCATGTGAAGAAGTAGACTATGTCAACAAAAGCTTATCTTCAAGTTCCCTTGCTTAGGTGGGCTCAAAGATGCTACCAAATCCCTTTGCATACTGATATTATAGACTAGTGCTTCCCAACCTTTTTTGACCAGAGACCCCAAAAAACCACATGATAGGGTCGTCATAAGTCAGAAATGACTTAAAAGCACATAACAATTACAATAACCTCTGTTGTAAAGACAAATGGCAAAAGGTCCAGAATGATCCATCACTCGGTATTTTCCTTCTTTTCCCATCTTTCTTTGACAACGGAGGATGTACCATAACATTTTCCCTTCTATCTTTATCTTTGAGAGAAAAAAATATTTTTCCCCTTTTAAGTTTAGAAAAGAGCATGCTGTTTCGATCAAAGAATGAATTTCTTTAATAGATGTTCCTCCTGTCGAGGAGTCTAATTTTTAGTTCTTTATGCTAAAATGGGCACAAACCTACGAACAGTAAAGGTTTCCCCTGGGCATTAAGTCTAGTCGTGTCTGACTTGGGGGAGGGGGTCATTTCCATTTCTAAGGCAAAGAGCTGCTGTTTTCCATCGACACCTCCAAGGTCATGTGGCAATATAATGACTGCATAGCATATAGCAGGGCTGTCCAACTGGCGGCCCGGGGGCCGCATACGGCCCCCCAGCCCCTTCCCTCCGGCCCCCTAAGCTTTTCAATAAAAAATAAAAATTGAAAAATAAAATAAATAATAATTTTTTTAAAGAAATACTGTACCTACTTCCGGGTTCGGAGCAAGTATCGCGAGAATGCGCAATCCACACGGGATTTTGCTGTCAACGCGAGATCACGCCGGCGTTGACAGCAAAATCCCGTGTGGATTGCGCATTCTCGCGATACTCTTCGGCTACTCTACTACTGGATCGCTGAGGCCCACAGACGCGATTAGGACCTTCTTCGACACAGTCGGTCGTCGCCTCTCTCGTCGTCCGGGTACTCCTGGATCCTGCGCGTTTGGAAAAGGTAGACCGAAGCAGAGGGCTCCTCAGGGGACTCCTCATTCCCTCCCCCCATCTCCCCTCATGTATTAAATATAAAATTAAATATATTTAAAAGATGAAATAAATATTAAGGATGGAATTAAATATATTTAATATTAAATTAAAATAATTTAATATCTTATCCCTAAATTTTATCTCAGTAAAAGATTATATTTGACTGTATGGATGCCCCACCCTGCATTTAACGTTAGTAAAAGATTATATTTGACTGTATGCATGCAGGGGCGGGGGTGGGGCGGGGCGGGGTGGGGAGAGGGAGGGGCGGGGCGGGGGCGGAGCTGGGGCGGGGGCAGACCCTATGGCCCCCCAAGTCATCAGTGACCGGAATTCAGGCCCCTGGGCCGGTAGAAGTTGGACAGCCCTGGCATATAGCATTGTTACCGCTGCATTTTATCACTGTATTTTGCACATGTGGTCCGCTCCTTTTATTTTATTTGACTGTTTTATTTTACTTGAAATGTTGTTTTAAGTTTTTAATGTTATTGTATTGATATGTATTTCTGGGCTTGGCCTCATGGAAGCCGTCCTGAGTCCCTTTCGGGGAGATGGTGGCAGGGAACAAATAAATATTATTATTATTACCTATTAATCTATTCCATGTTTTCAAACTGTTAAATTGGCAGAAGCTGGGCCTAACAGCAGGAGCTCACCCTCCTTCCCGGATTCAAACCATCAACTTTTCAGTCAGCAGTTCAGCGGTTTAACCCACTGCACAACCAGGGGGCCCTCCTACAAACAGTAGACCTCCAAACTTTCAATACATCGACAGGTCTTACAAACTCAGGGCTATGGTTTCAGTTTTCCTCTTTTCCTGCTGCCTTCCACGTTACCGAACATTATTTCTTTTCCAGTGAGTCGTGTCATCTCACGGTAGGGCATAATCTAGGTAGGATTGATGCTGGATTTCAAAGTATAATTTTGCTCTTATTTCAAGTCACAAAGCAGTACATTACATTCTAAAAATAACAGCGCATGCTCTCATCTGAACTAAGAAGGTGGAAACACCACCAGGTATTTAAACAGTGGAGCGGAGACAAACAGTCTTAAGGAGGCTGCCTGTTCATGAGATGCCAAAGGAACTGAGCAGACTGGGCAGCCTGTATTCTCGCCTTTCAGTACGCTTTTTTGCTGTCTTCTGGGCCCGGAAAATAGTCTAGTGTGGAAAACAGAGAGATACATCAAGCAGTTGGCAGGATACAATATGTAACGGATGGGGATCACTTTGGCATTGATGAGTCACAGATCATTCAGGCTTGGGTAGATTAATAATTTAGCAGAATACTATAGTAGCAGGTCAGAAGGTGGCAGACAAGAACAATAGCAGCCTCTTCGGTGAGCTATTTTAAAATGTAAGAGTTATCCAATATAAAGAGAAAACAGCATGATCCATTGGACAGTGCCGTGGAAGCTGATAAGTATAACAATGGTCAAGTTCAGCCACAGATAGGAATAGATTGCCTTGCAGTAATTAAAGCCCCAACTGCTGCTCTGGGCCAGAGTGAAAAGAGAGGAGGCCAGAAGACAGGTCCACCTTATCTGCTGTGCTATTCTAATAATATAATATAACTAGCTGTCCCGGCCACGCGTTGCTGTGGGATTTTTTTTAACTTTGGGACTGTGTGTGTAGTCATGTATATGTGTATGCGTGTATATGTGTGTACTTATGTATATGTGTGTTTGTATATGTATGTGCGTGTATATGTGTTGATGTGTGTAAGTACAGGTGTGTTTATGTATGTATGTGTATATATGTATATTTCTGTGCATGTATATATATGTGTGTGTGTGTATGTGTTTCTGTGTTCCTTTATTCTACCCTTTCCTTCCTTCCTTCACTCCATTCTTCTATCCTTTCCTTCACTTTCCGCTCCCCTCCTTCCTATCCTTCCTTTTTCCTTCCTTATTTCTCCCCTTTCCTTCCTTCCTTCACTCCATCCTTCTATCCTCTCCTTCCCCTCCCTTCCTTCCTGCTATCCTTTCCTTTTCCTTCCTTTCTTCTCCCCTCTTGCCTTCCTTCCTTCACTCCATCCTTCTATCCTCTCCTTCCCCTCCCTTCCTTCCTGCTATCCTTCCTTTTCCTTCCTTTCTTCTCCTCTCTTGCCTTCCTTCACTCCATCCTTCTATCCTCTCCTTCCTCTCCCTTCCTTCCTGCTATCCTTCCTTTTCCTTCCTTTCTTCTCCCCTCTTTCCTTCCTTCCTTCACTCCATCCTTCTATCCTCTCCTTCCCCTCCCTTCCTTCCTGCTATCCTTCCTTTTCCTTCCTTTCTTCTCCTCTCTTTTATTCCTTCCTTCACTCCAACCTTCTATCCTTTCCTTTCTTTCCCCTCCCCTCCTTCCTGCTATCCTTCCTTTTTCCTTCCTTTCTTCTCCCCTCCTTCCATCCATTCTTCCTTCTATCCTTCTTTCCTTTCTTCTCCCCTCCTTCCTTCCTTCCCTCTCTTCCTTCTTTCCTTTCCCTTCTTCCTGCCATTCCTCCCCTTTCTGTATCAGTCCTTGCTCCCCTTGCCTCTTCTCCCTCCCTCCCTTCCACCAGCATTCCGACATTCTAAACTGCCAGAAGGGTGTGGTGTGAGGGATCATGGGAGTTGTAGTCCAGTGGTTTCTTTGAATTTTTGGTCGTGTTGTTTAATTTTTTGTGTTTTGGGGGGGTGGTAAACATACCAAGTGGGGTTTTGTGTGTATGTGGGCTGTTTTGGTGTCTCTGCTTTGGAAGGTTTCTCTGCCTAGGACGGTCGTTCCATGACGGGACCTCCTTTATATAATAGAAAGATACATTGTATATACATATAATATTTTAATATTATAATGTAATACAGGCGTGCTCACACTTTTACACCATGTGAGTTACTTCTAAGCAACCAAGTCAAAAAGATCTACTGTCTTAGTTTATGCGCGCGCGCACCCACAGCGTACACATTTTCTTTTGGACGAGAGACGCTCCAGGCAATGAAGAGGGGAGAAAAAAAAGAGCGCGCGCAACCTTGAGGACAAGGGCGTGCGCAAGCAGAAAGTCACACCCGCTCTGCTTCCCCCTCTTTCTTTCTTTTCTCTCTCTCTCAGTTTCTGCAGCCAGGTGTGTGCCTGTGGGGTATTGGGCTCCAGCGTTTCCACTTCCGAGCCACTCTGCCACCAAATGCTCCCGGTCGCCGCTGCCTCGGAAGCAGAAACGCTGGAGCCCGATACCCCACAGGCACACGCCTAGCCGCGGATACTGAGAGAGAGAGAGAGAAAGGAGGAAGAGAGGGCGCGAGAGGCATCAGTGCCTCGCCCCCACCACCCCGCCGCCGAGCACCCTCCAGGCAGAAGCCGTGGCTGGGAGGCGGCGCGGAGTGAGCCCAGCTCGCCTCTCAGAGCAGCTCCCTCGCCGCAAGCTCGCCTCGCTGGGGCATCTCCGCTTGCCGCCCACCCATCCGCCGCGATGCTCCTGGCCACGGTTGCACTGGAAATGGGCGTGTTTATTTTGCCGGGCAGAGGAAGTATGTGGAGGAGGGAGGGGGGAGGGAGGAAGCAGCAGAGAGAGAGCTAGGGATTGGTAGCGCCTATCAGGGCCCTTCCACACAGCCCATGCTCTCCGCCCGGCAGTAATGCCGTGCGCAGGGTGCGTGCGCACAGGGAGCACGTGCCAGGGCAGAAGCGCCCCATCCGGCAAAGATCTACCTCAAATGGTCTCAGGATCGACTAGTCGATCGCGATCGACTTCCTGAGCACCCCTGATGTAATACAATATAATACTAATAATACTACGATATTATAATTATATATTTTATATTATAATGTAATATTACTAATAATATTGCAATATAATGGTATAGTACAATATCTATATAAATAAAAATGTAATGTTAGTTTGTAGGATTAACATAACTCAAAAACCACTGGACGAATTGACACCAAATTTGGACACAATACAACTATCAGGCCAATGAGTGACCTTCACTCATAAAAACACTGAAAATACAGCAGAAGAGATTTAAAAATCCAAAAAATAAAAAATGCATTACAATGCATGCGCAAAACCACAAATATATATGCAAACACACACATATACACACGTACACAAATATATGCACACATATACACACCCAAACACATACACAGACTGGGTCACAGCAACGCATGGCAGGGGACGGCTAGTAGTAATATATAATACTGATATTGTACTATGCTAATAATATAATACCTTGGCTTTTCTTCGCGAACGAAGATTCAGGAAGGACTCATCCCACACTTTCTACAAGCGCATTAATGACCACAAGTTAGATGTAACAAAACGGGTGTGGTCGCTGTAGATCCAAGAAACGAATCTGAACACAAAGTTTCTCAGAATATCAATGTATTGTGCTATAACTGCGACGTAGTGCCAGGCAAAATAAACATATAAACCCTAGTCGGGTGCCCGACCCCCAAAGCTGGGCAAACATAAATACAAGTGTCATGAAATAGAATTATAGGCACAACAGCAAGTGGGGTAACAACACAATAGTCAAGGTGCCGCCGCTGTAAGGTAAAGTAATCCACCCCGATGGGTATTTATATTCCTACCCCGATGGGTGTTTGTAATCCAATGGTAAGGTGTTGGAAGCAAACGAACCATGAGCCCAATCCAAAGGCTAAGTAGCTCCTCCTATACGGAAAGATAAGGGTACAGGTGTCGTCTGCGAAGTCTTCTGGCTGACGAGGACACAATTGTTCAAGGGTCCCCCCTCGTTTCGACCCCCCCGGGTCTTTTTCAAGGCCAATAAGCAACGATCCTCCCAATGCGCATCTCAGGGCGTTAGGCAGCGAGAATCTAATATAGATATAAACGCGCTAGTCATATATTTCAATGCATAATGCAAGCGTTCAAATGAAGTAACCACTATTATTTTACAACATAATGACAATGGAAACACATAGAAAGCACAAGGTACTACAAATCACAACTTTACCTTGGAGAAAGAGTCTCCGGTGTATTCCACCACAGTGGGTGGGGCAAATGCTCAACACAGGTAAGTAAGGAAAGGTTTGGTAGGTAAGGCAAATTGACAGGTGGGGTGTTTTAAAGGAGAAGGTTGTTGATGGGTATCTTTTCATTCAAGCCCCATGGTTGCTCGGTTTTTAGGAAAACGGTCCATTTACTTTCAGCTCGCAATAATGCCTTCTGGGCGTCCCCATGGGGTGGAACCTTGACGATTTCCAAACCCAGGAACCGAAGATCATCCGGGCCGTGTTTGTATGACTTAAAGTGTACATAGAGGGGAGAATCCTCCGAGTATTGGCGGATCCTCGAACGGTGCTCCGAGACCCTCGTTCGGAGGCTCCTCCCCGTTTGGCCCACGTAGAGAAGGCCGCAAGTGCAGATCAGGCAATAGACGAGGGACTCATTTTGACAAGTACAGAAGGTAGATAAGGTAAAGTTACGCTGTCTCCCAGGACTGTAGATTTCCTTCCCTGAGAATACAAAAGGACATTGGGCACAGTGGCCACATGGATGGGTTTTTGGGGTCAAATTGCTTCTTCGGATGGGTTGTCTCAACGTCGAGTGTACTAGGGTGTCCTTAATGTTTGTAGTCCTCTTGTAGGCCACCATAGGAGGGGTATCCAAGCCCGGAATGTCTTGAATCAGGGGCCAGTATTTTCTCACAATGTGCAAGATCTTCGGGGATTGCTTGGTCAACGTCAGTGGCCAGACCAGTCTGTTGGATGTGAGTTTCACTTTGGGTATGAACAGCGAGTCCCAGGGAACCCTGTCAGCTTTCTCTTTGGCTCTAAGAAGAATCTCTTCAGGGTATCCCCTAATGTGAAGTCTCTCTATGGTGTTCCAAGCCTCATGGTGATATGTAGTTTCAGTAGAGCAGTTTCTCTTGACCCTTATGAGTTGTGAGTATGGTAAACTCCGTTTGAGGGCATGGGAGTGGAAGCTGTCGAATCTTAGAAGTGAATTCTTGCTGGTGGGTTTCCGATAGCTCTTCACCAGTAGGGAGAGGTCGTAGGTATATATGGTTACATCCAGAAAATTGATGGAGGATTCATTATATTCCACTGTGAATTTAATCTGTGGGTCCCAAGAGTTAAGCCAACAAGTAAATTGTTCACGAGGAGTCCCATTGGCTTACACTAAAAAGACATCATCAATGAATCTGGCGTAAAACCGGATGTTCCGGGCCATATCCGACGGGTGGGCATTGTAGACATGCTGTACCTCCAAGTTGTTCATGTACAGATTCGCTATACTGGGTGCAAGAGGGCTACCCATTGTGACACCAGAAATTTGTAAGTAATACTCTTGATTAAAGGTTCCTGGGCTTGGAAATCGTCAAGGTTCCACCCCATGGGGACGCCCAGAAGGCATTATTGCGAGCTGAAAGTAAATGGACCGTTTTCCTAAAAACCGAGCAACCATGGGGCTTGAATGAAAAGATACCCATCAACAACCTTCTCCTTTAAAACACCCCACCTGTCGATTTGCCTTACCTACAAAACCTTCCCTTGCTTACCTGTGTTGAGCATTTGCCCCACCCACTGTGGTGGAATACACCGGAGACTCTTTCTCCAAGGTAAAGTTGTGATTTGTAGTACCTTGTGCTTTCTATGTGTTTCCATTGTCATTATGTTGTAAAATAATAGTGGTTACTTCATTTGAACGCTTGCATTATGCATTGAAATATATGACTAGCGCGTTTATATCTATATTAGATTCTCGCCGCCTAACACCCTGAGATGCACATTGGGAGGATCGTTGCTTATTGGCCTTGAAAAAGACCCGGGGGGGTCGAAACGAGGGGGGACCCTTGAACAATTGTGTCCTCGTCAGCCAGAAGACTTCGCAGACGACACCTGCACCCTTATCTTTCTGTATAGGAGGAGCTACTTAGCCTTTGGATTGGGCTCATGGTTCGTTTGCTTCCAACACCTTACCATTGGATTACAAACACCCATCGGGGTAGGAATATAAATACCCATCGGGGTGGATTACTTTACCTTACAGCGGCGGCACCTTGACTATTGTGTTGTTACCCCACTTGCTGTTGTGCCTATAATTCTATTTCATGACACTTGTATTTACCTTTGCCCAGCTTTGGGGGTCGGGCACCCGACTAGGGTTTATATGTTTATTTTGCCTGGCACTACGTCGCAGTTATAGCACAATACATTGATATTCTGAGAAACTTTCTGTTCAGATTCGTTCACAAGTTAGATGTGTCTTTCAAGCCCGTGCAATTGATTTTTTTGGTGGAGCACAACGTGCACAGAACTGGCCTCACCCTTTAAACCAAAGGTTCGTCTGCCAGGGCCTAGCAAGCTTGGATAGTGGCAGCGAGGTCCTCAGGTCGTAGGTTTGATTAGAGTTACCTTCTCTAGATGGTTGACCTTACAGGTTTAGATGAGCATCATCTGCCCGGGTTTGAAATCAGAGTTTTCCTTCTCCTAGGATTTTTGCCAAAAGGCTAGGGAGTCTATCCTGCCCATTGACGCTCTTTGTCAGACCCTTCGGTTGTGACCTGTCTGGCATGGGAGGCCCTACCGGTGACTATTATGCCACCGCCAGCATAGCTCACAACTTCATTAGGGTACGCAAGCCTCTCCCCCACGACAAGGGGGCGCCAATAGAGAAGAATATAATATATTGTATGTGTATATATCTTGTAAGCCGCTCTGAGTCCCCTTCAGGAGGAGAAGAGCGGCATATAAATGCCGTAAATAATGAATAAATAAGTCCAACTGAATGCCTGGAGCAGGGCTGTCCAACTGGCGGCCCGGGGGCCGTATACGCCCCCCAGCCCCTTCCCTACGGCCCCCTAAGCTTTTTAATAAAAAATAAAAATTGAAAAATAAAGTAAATTTAAAAATTTTTAAAAATACCTACTTCCGGGTTTGGAGCAAGTATCGCGAGAATACGCAATCCACACGGGATTTTGCTGTAAACGCGAGATCACGCCGCGAGATCTCGCGATACTCTTCGGCTACTCTACTACTGGATCGCTGAGGCCCACAGACGCGATTAGGACATTCTTCGACTCAGTTGGTCGTCGCCTCTCGTCGTCCAGGTACTCCTGGATCCTGCGCGTTTGGAAAAGGTAGGCCGAAGCAGGAGGCTCCTCAGGGGCTCCTCATTCCCCCCCATCTCCCCCTCATGTATTAAATATAAAATTAAATATATTTAAAGATGAAATAAGGGGAGATGGGATACATTAAAATAAGGGGGAGGGGAGGATGGAATTAAATATATTTAATATTAAATAAAAATAAGGGGAGAGGGGAGGATGGAATTAAATATATTTAATATTAAATAAAAATAAGGGGAGAGGCCACAGGGGGAGAGGGCGGAGCTGGGGGCGGGGAGGGGGCGGAGCCAGGGGCAGGGGCAGACCCTACGGCCCACCAGGTCATCAGTGACCGGAATTCAGGCCCCTGGGCTGGTAGAAGTTGGACAGCCCTGGCCTGGAGTAATTGCTGCCAAGTTGGTGAGTCACTTATGTCCATCTCACTGATTCAAGGAATCTACTTCAGTTGGGGCCAGCCACCGGATTGAAGCCAAAGTTATTAAAGGGGCCATGAAATCACTTTGGCGTTACTTCATAAGGAAAAAGAAAACAACTTCGAAGACGGTGAACCACATTTATCTGCTGAAGATAAACAGCTTCATCTAGTGGGGGGAAAACAGAAGAGTTTTGGAAAGGCTGCCTTCTATGTAGGAAAACTGCTACAAAAGCAAACAAGTTTGCTTCGGTTCACAGTGCCAGCGAAATAAACCAAAGTTACTCAACCACAAACTGCGTGGAACAGTTTACAGGCATTAAAGAAGCTGAAACAAGGTTTGAATCCCTATTCCATGATCCTCGTTTCTCAGCCTCAGAGGAAGGCAAAACTCCCTCTGAACAAATCCTGTCAAGAAAACCCTCTAATAGGTTTGCCTTGTGTATGCGCCTTCAAGTCACTTGTCATCTTATGGCAACTCATGAATTTCATATTGTTTACTGCATTAGATAGAGGTGGTATTTCTCTGAAATATAGCCTACAGCTCCTGGTATTCATTGGCAGTCTCCCATTCAAATACTAACCAGTTTCGATCCTGCTTAGCCTACAAGATCCAAGGGGATTTGGCGTCTTTAGGAAACAAAAGTGAAATAAAAGTTCATGGGCCAGGTTAACACAGTAAATAAAAGTAAAGGTTTCCCCTGACATTAAGTCTAGTTGAGTCCGACTCTGGGTGGTGGCGCTCATCTCCATTTCTAGGCGTTGTACGTAGACACCCCAAGGTAATGTGGCCAGCATGACTGCACGGAGAGCCATTAGCCTCCCGCCGGAGTGGTACCTATTGATATACTCACATTTGAATGTTTTCAAACTGCTAAGTTGGCAGAAGCTGGGGCTAACAGCGGGAGCTCACCTCGCTCCCAAGATTCGAACCACCAACCTTTCAATCAGGAAGTTGAGCAGCTCAGCGCTTTAACCCGCTGCACCACCAGGGTACCCTCATGTTAACATAATTACATTGATATAGTTTTACAATCACAACCAGCCTTTTGAAGGTAACCATAAGGCTGGTGCGGCTCTTGATGAAAATGAGTTAGACACCCACGCTTTAGGGTATTAAGTTCACTTTAGTGTTGTGATAACTCACTAAATTTAGATATCCCCAATCATCTCTGGCTCCAACTCTGAAGTCTGACCTTATTAGAAGCGCAAAGCAAGGCCTACCAGTGATCTGGGTTGTCATGTAGACTAGGACTCTGTGATCCAGATTTGCTGTGGAGATGTTGACAGTGTAATTGCTCCCTGGAGGCAAACGGAGGCACACTTCTGGCATCGGATAATTTGTGGTGAAATTAAGTGTCGTCTTATAACAGAATTGTTTCTGATACCAGCGCAGCCCTTGTACGTGAAACTGTTAAGGAAGTGTGCAAAAAAGGTATACATTAACAATTACATAGTGCTAGTGGGGGAGGGGGGTTTAATTCAACCTCTCAACTGAAGGAAGTGAAAAAAATTATCACACATCCTGCTTGTGTCTACATTTTAGAATTAATGCAGTTTGGAACCGCTTTAACTGCCATGGCTCAATGCTATGAAATCATGGGATTTGTAGTTTTTAAAAAATCTTGGGCCTTCTTGGCCAAATAATGTGGATCCTTACCAAAGTACAATTCCCAAGATGCCACATAATTGCACCGTGGCAGTTAAAATGGTACCAAACTGCATTAATTCTATAGTGTAGAATAGATGCACAATACAAATTGTAACAGAAGGTTATATGGCTTTAGTACAGTCATAGGCAAACTTCGGCCCTCCAGGTGTTTTGGACTTCAACCCCCACCATTCCTAACAGCCGGTAAGGCTGTTAGGAATGATGGGAGTTGAAGTCCAAAACACCTGGAGGGCCAAAGTTTGCCCATGCCTACTTTAGTGTAATTCATACACAGCAGACACAAAGTCATATGTTGGCTTTATGAGTTGATCAAACTGGTCTGAATGGTGGTTGAGCGACAACACTCCCGCTTGCTTCAAATACTATCTGTATATGTAGGTACTCAAGCTGTTTCTGTACATTTTGGGAACTTTCAATGCATTTCTTTAGGTACAGAATGACTGATAATTACATAAAAATGGGCAGGACTTGTGTAAGACTTCCAAGGGCTCCCCCAATGGGGCCCATGGGCTGCACTTTCCCCAAACCCCTAGATCTATAGTTCTGGCACATAATGAGAGTATGAAAATATTCAAGTACCATAGGGCAAACCCACTTTACAATAGTCCACAATGTTCCCAACAAAGAATATAGAAATTTATTTGTAAATCAATTCGTTACTTGCATTCTGCTTGCTGCTGCTATATCTTTAATGTTTATGGCAACGTGGCATGTAGCATCCTTGCCCTTCTGCCCAGCCCTGTCTCTAATCAAATAAATTTTATAAAGATTACACAAGACAACATACATTTTGATGCCTAAGATATTAGCCCTGTTTCTCAGTATATTTGACCTGCTGGTTCCAAAAATTGCACCAGTTTTCCCATATCATACCTAGCTTTTGAGATACAGAACATATGCCATCTCCTGGACTCAGGCATTTAGCCGGGGGGGGGGGGCCTTTGGGGGCTTCGCCCTCCCCCCCGAAATTCTCAGGGTGGTCCGCGAGAAGGCCTTACTGGTACATTATTTAAACTGTTATGTTTATTCATATCATGATCTGATCAACATGCTCATTATATCCCACATTCATGGGGTTATTGGGATAACAATACAAAAGGTTTGGTAGGGTAGTCCCTCTCTTACTCAGACTCAGCCCCTCCCGAATCAAACTCAACCCCCTAGGGCTATGGCCCTAGGCCCTATCCTGTTCAACATCTTTATTAATGACTTAGACCAGGGCTGTCCAACTGGCGGCCCGGGGGCCGTATACGGGGGGCCCAGCCCCTTCCCTAGCTTTTTAATGAAAAATAAAAATTTAAAAATTAAATAATAAAAAATTTAAAAAACCCTACTTCCGGGTTCGGAGCAAGTATCGCGAGAATACGCAATCCACACGGGATTTCGCTGTCAACGCGAGATCACGCCGGTGTTGTCAGCGAAATCCCGTGTGGATTGTGTATTCTCGCGATATTCTTTGGCTACTCTACTACTGGATCGCTGAGGCCCACAGACGCGATTAGGACCTTCTTCGACTCAGTCGGTCGTCGCCTCTCTCATCGTCCGGGTACTCCTGGATCCTGCACGTTTGGAAAAGGTAGGCCAAGCAGGGGGCTCCTCAGGGGCTCCTCATTTTCTCCCCCATCTCCCATCATGTATTAAATATAAAATTAAATATATTTAAAGATGAAATAAGGGGAGATGGGATACATTAAAATAAGGGGGGAGGGGAGGATGGAATTAAATATATTTAATATTAAATAAAAATAAGGGGAGAGGGGAGGATGGAATTAAATATAAATAAAATAAAAATAAGGGGAGGGGGAGGATGGAATTAAATATATTTAATATTAAATAAAAATAAGGGGAGAGGGGAGGATGGAATTAAATATATTTAATATTAAATAAAAATAAGGGGAGAGGGGAGAGGGTGGCGGGGGAGAGGGCGGAGCCGGGGGTGGGGCGGGGGCAGAGCTGGGGCGGAGCCGGGGGCAGGGGCAGACCCTACGGCCCCCCAGGTCATCAGTGACCGGAATTCAGGCCCCTGGGCTGGTAGAAGTTGGACAGCCCTGACTTAGACGAAGGGTTGGAAGGAATGATCATCAAGTTTGCAGACGACACCAAATTGGGAGGGATTGCCAATACCCCCGAAGACAGGAGCAGAATTCAAAAGGATCTGAACAGATTAGAGAGATGGGCCAAAACTAACAAAATGAAGTTCAACAGGGAGAAATGCAAGATGCTCCACTTAGGCATAAAAAATTAAATGCAAAGATACAGAATGGGGGACGTGTGGCTCGAGAGCAGTACGTGTGAAAAAGATCTTGGAGTCCTCGTGGACAACAAGTTAAACATGAGCCAACAATGTCATGAGGCAATTAAAAAAGCCAATGGGATTTTGGCCTGCATCAATAGAAGTATAGTGTCTATATCCAGGGAAGTCATGCTACCCCTCTAGTCTGCCTTGGTTAGACCACACCTGGAATACTGTGTCCAATTCCGGGCACCACAATTGAAGGGAGGTGTTGACAAGCTGGAATGTGTCCAGAAGAGGGAAACTAAAATGATCAAATGGTCTGGTGAACAAGCCCTGTGAGATGTGGCTTCAAGAGCTGGGCATGTTTAGTCATCAGAAGAGAAAGCTGAGAGGAGATTATGAGCGCCATGAATAAATATGTGAGGGGCAGTTATAGGGAGGAGGAACCAAGCCTGGAGACCAGGACGTAAGAAAGGAGATTCCACCTGAACATTAGGAAGAACTTTGTGACTGTGAGAGCTGTTTAGCAGTGGAACTCTCTGCCCCGGAGTGTGGTGGAGGCTCCTTCTTTGGAGGATTTTAAGCAGAGGCTGGATGGGCATCTGTCGGGATGCTTTGATTGCCATTTTCCTGCTTCTTGGCAGGGAGTTGGACTGTATGGCCCACGAAGTCTCTCCCAACTCTATCATTCTATGATTCTACCAGTCACCATCTGCTCACCCATCGAAAACCATGATAACCATATTTAAGAAACTAGAGCTGGTGCAGTCCAATGCAATTTTCTAAATCAGCGCTGCAAATAACCCTAGAAATAAGCCTTATAAACAAGACACACAACACACAAAAAACCGGGATGCATTTCTTGTTTTCAATACTTCCCCCAATTCTCAGAAACTGAACCTCACTTACTATATAGGTTTCCTCGAACTGTGTTCTTCCTGATGCTCTGGTCCATTTAACACATGTGTCATTAAATACGGAGATGTTGCTGAATACAACTTTCTTTTCTGGAAAGAAAAATAAAGAGTAAAATAAATCAGCAAGGACAATGGAAGAAGGACGAGATAATAAATTTCACTAGACTTTCTCCTTGGTCACGTCTGTTTTCAAGCTTCAAAAGAGGACAAATTCCAGTTCATGTAAAGGCTCTGTATGTGAGCAATGCCACTTTTTTGGATTCTTCATAATGGGGGGAGAAATGTACCATTTTCTGGTATTGTATTGCTTTATTGTCGAAGGCTGATCACATAGGGCAGTGTTTCCCAACCAGTGTGCCGTGGCACACTAGTGTGCCGTGAGCAATCATCAGGTGTGCCGTGGGAAATTGCAACCTCCAATACCCTTTCTTCCCCCTCCTGCCCACAATGCTCTCTCGGTGTAGGTGAACTACAACTTCCAAACTCAAAGTCAATTCCCAAGCAAACCCTTTCAGTACTTTCTGTGGTAATGAGAGTTCAATATGGCAAGTTTGGTTCAATTCCATTGATGAAAGAGTTCAGGATGCTCTTTGATTGTGTGTTAACTATAAATCCCAGAAACTGTAACTCCCAAATGTCAAGGTCTATTTTCCCCAAACTCCATCTGTGTTCACATTTGGGCATATTGAGTATTGGTCCTGATCCAACATTGTTTCAGTCCACAGTGCTCTCTGGGTGTAGGTGAACTACAACTTCCAAACTCAAGGTCAATTCCCAAGCAAATCCTTTCAGTACTTTCTGTGGTAATGAGAGTTCAATATGTCAAGTTTGGTTCAATTCCATTGTTGCAAGCGTTCAGGATGCTCTTTGATTGTGTGTTAACTATAAATTGAACAAGACCTTCGTGTGTGTCTTTCTGCCATTCCTGTCAGGTTATCTATGTTGTGTTCATCGAAACAGGCCCAGGTTTCACACTGAGTGTATAAATACATTTAAAAACATATTAGCTATATGTATTACTGTGTTAGAGTGTACTTTTGTGTCATTTTGGTTGGTGGTGTGCCCCAGGATTTTGTAAATGTAAAAAATGTGCCGCGGCTCAAAAAAGGTTGAAAAACACTGACATAGGGAAGCTGATGAGGAAATACAACCTACAAACTATCTACAGGCCCACTAAGAAAATCCAACAAATGCTACGTTCAGCAAAGGATAAGAGGGAAACTGCCCTGAGTCCCTTCGGGGTGGTAGAGCAGTATTAAAATAAAGGAGAAGGAGGATTATTATTTCCATGCCAGTTTCATGACTATATATACACGAGGATGGGTCAAAAAGTAATGCCTCCATCGCTCTAACTATTTATTTCTTTCACAGCTACTGGACTATCTATGCAAGATAGGAGAGAGGTAGCCTTACTCTACTGATATAGTATTTTCTTTTTCTGATTAACTGATTAGAACCATGAATCTGAAGCTAAAAGAAAGAGTCATCATTTAACGTCTGGCAAAAGAAGGCTGTGCACCAAAGGAAATCCACAATCGTTTGAAGAATGTTTATGATTTGGCCCCTTCTAACGTTTACCTGTTTGGACCTCTGAAAAACAACCTACAGTGCTTTTGGATTCAATGACTTGAATAACGTTGAATCCGCATTAAAATCATGGGTCATGAAGCAAAACCCTGAATTGTTCCAAAATGGTTTTGACGTCTAGGTTAAACAATGAGGCAAATGTGATGGTGACTATGTTGAACGGTAGTTTTATATAGAGGACAGTTCAGTTTATGATGTGTAACAACTGCTACTGCTATACGTTAATTCATAACATTTTTATGACACAGGAGGCAAAGCTTTTTGACCCCCCCTTATGTGTGTGTGTGTGTGTATTATATATAGGAAGACCCGTCATCGAACGACTGCCAGAGGCAGAGAAACCTTCCAAGGCAGAAACACCAAACTTGCCAACAAAAATAGGCCTCAGGCAAGGAAGGTTTTTAGCAAAGAAACTTTCCCCCCCAAAACCTAGAAGGCCCCCAAAACAACATTTTTTTTTAAAAAAAACTACATTTCCCAGCGTCCTCTGCGGCTGCCAGCGAATCCCATTGGCCAACATCGGCCCACACAAAATGTAGGGAGGTTGAGTTCTCATAGTAACTGTGGGCGGAGCCAGCCAAGGCTAGGTTAGAATGCTGAGTGATTTGAGTTTAGTCAGTTGGTGTTTGTGGGTTAAACTGTCAAGGCCAAGCTCTAGGAGGGAGCAGGTTCCCACACTCGAGAAACACAATCCAAAAGACCAAGCCAGCACAAAATACCACACATGACAGCCACACAACTCATGATGCCTACCTCTACAGACCCACAACACAACAGACACACAACACACACAACGCATACATACCACTGCTAAACGGAAACCTACACAGTACAACCAACTAACACAGGAGGACATAACAACTACCAGGAGGACATAATACTAACACAAATAGGGCCCCAGGGACACAGGCACCACTGACAAACACATACCGCCGGAATAACACAAACTTGCAAAAAAAAACCCAAAAAACAATATTGCAACACAAAAACCCACCCCAACCAAAATTCACAACAAACACAACTGGCAAAAGCAACACCCCCTCCACATCACAACCAGCACAAAGCCAGACTGAGACAACTATGTCACCACAACACACACAAGATACATCCCACAAATACCTGACAACTTCCCCAACACAAAACCCAGGACTGAACTCACTACTCACCACCACACACACCTCCAAATAAACACACGTCCCAGGCACAATACTCCAGCAATTCCTACCCACACAACACAACACAACTTCCTATCACAACCCATCCCCCCAACCTTATGGGACCCCACACACACAACACCTACCACCACCACAAACAAAAACCAACTGCACCTATACTCCAACCACAACACCACACAACACTGCACTGAAACTCTACAAACACACACAAACACCCAAAACACCCCACCCACACAAGCATTCCACAACATACTACCTTCCACACTGCTACCACACCCCCACTAACTCATCAAAAAGTAATACCTACACACAACACAATACGCACATAACACAACCTTGCGTCTACTGCTCAACCCATTTGTATGCCATTCCTTCCTTCAACACCACACACCGACAACTCCACAGGACTTCAACATCCCACCCACCAGAACAACCCACAACGACACAGCCATGACCCCACCAAGACCATAACTAACATCAATTCCAACCCTTACATACTCAGACTTTCTCGCATCTCCTAAATAGGGCACAGCAACGCGTGCCGGGTACAGCTAGTATATATATATATATATATATATATAGAGAGAGAGAGAGAGAGAGAGAGAGAGAGAGAGAGACCGCAAGCCTGGTATGTGAATTTGTCATATAAATGGGTACTTCAAGGCTGCCTTAGATTATTATGAGAACAAATTTGTAAACAGGAGTCCTCAGGACCACTACAGCAGAGTTTAGTAATTTGGGGGGTTATATTCCATATTGCCACTACTGCACCCACTGAGTGCATGAAAGACCATTTTGCAATTTCCCCCCTTTCTCTGAGCACAACTGGAAAGGTCTTTTTCCCAAAAGGAGGTTGCCTGGAATTCAACTTTCAGATCATTTTCTATTAGGAAAAATGCTTATTCTTGAACCTTGAATGACTCAAGTGGCACCCGAAATGCCGAAAAGTATTACCCACAAAGTTGCTCAGAGTAGGAATCATTTGGAGATTAAAAAAACTGGAGGAGTTATTGAGGCCAGAAAAAGGGGTGACACGTTCCCCACCTCTGCAAAAAAAAGACACAGGCTAAGTTGAGTCCAGGATTCCCTTTCCTTTGTTTGCTTTGTATCAAGATTATATACGTACATGACTTACTGTATATACTCGAGTATAAGCCTAGTTTTTCAGCCCTTTTTTAGGCTGAAAAAGCTCCCCTCAGATTATACTTGAGTCAAGGTTATTTATCATTTTACTCTATTATTATTATTATTATTACATTGATAGGTTAACTTTATTATTATTTATTTTTATCAGATTTATTGTTTTACTCTATTATTATTATTATTATTGGAAGGATACGTAAACACATGTACATTGAAGAAAGTTAGAACAATGGTTTAGTCAGAGTTGGACAGTCTTAAATTACAGTTTTATGTAAAATATTAATAAACATTTAATCTACGGATGCCTCAATTAATGTCATTTTATTGGTATCTATTTTTATTTTGAAATTTATCAGTAGCTGCTGCATTTCCCACCCTCGGCTTATACTCGAGTCAATAAGTTTTCCCAGTTTTTTGTGGTAAAATTAGGTGCCTCGGCTTATATTCGGGTCGGCTTATACTCGAGTATATAGGTACTTATTCATAAAATGTATGTTTTCCAGGCATTGTGTACCATGTTTACATGCCTCTGGGTTTTGTGTGGGGGTGCTTTAATCAGCCTTTCTATGTGGTCGCTTTCAGTGTTTTAAAGCAGTCTGTTTCAGAAGCCATAGTGAAATTAACGCATATTATTTTTATTTTAATATGTGAGCAAAGACTGTTTCTGGCACATCAATCAACAACTTTAGGAGACTTATTTGGCTTTTCCAGGTGTACAAATTTACAAATCAAATTATCCAAATCAATAACCATCAGTGCCAACGTTTTCTAGACACATCGAACCTACCAACTACTGGTTGCATTATTCTGACTGTTAAATTCCATTTGGCGGATTTTGCATAGATTTTCACGGTGTAATTTGCATCCTGATGCAGTTCCAAACACACCTTTACGGTTTCATCCGTTGCAGGAGGGACAATCAACATATCTGTTGTTTTATTTGACCCATTCCCCAGTGTCCTCATAATAAGCTGCAAAGGAAATAGAAAATAAGGAAGTTTTCAAAAGTAAGACTTCAGAATATATTTGCAATTTAAATCATTTTGATAATCCTTGGAGAATGTTGGAGATTATAGTTCTGAAAGATGGGGCTATAGAGAACAGCCAACAGCCTCGCACTGTGAGTTTGCAGCATTTGTAGCGGATGACTGCATAATGTGCTATTTCCCCAAAACAAGTTTGTAACCCATGTAGAATAGACCTCAGATGGGGAAAACTTTGGTTTCCAGGTGTTTTAGATTCTGAATCTCATATTTGCTTGCTACTGGTCATGATAGATGGGGAAGGGGAAGATATACAACAGATCTCAGATGTTTTGGACAACAACAACAACAACACTCTTTATTTATATCCCACCCTTCTCCTCTTGGGGACTCAGAGTGGATTACAGCATTTACATACATAGGCTAATGTTGTGCTATGACAGTAATGTTAATTGTTGTTTTTTCAGTTTGCTGTAAGCCACTCTGGCAATATTGTTATATGTACACTAGCTGTACCAGGCACGCGTTGCTGTGCCCTATTTAGGAGATGCGAGAAAGTCTGAGTATGTAAAGGTTGGAATTGATGTTACTTATGGTCTTGGTGGGGTCATGGCTGTGTCGTTGTGGGTTGTTCTGGTGGGTGGGATGTTGAAGTCCTGTGGAGTTGTTGGTGTGTCTTTCTGTTCTGGTGTTTGTTCTGCCCTTTTTTGTTTGATGTATGTAGTGTTGCGAGTGTGTCATCCGATGCTGTTCTTTTTAGGAGGCATGGCTTGTCTTTTTGGGTCAGCTTATGCCTGTGTGGAAGGAAGGAATGGCATAAAAATGGGTTGAGCAGTAGACGCAAGGTTGTGTTATGTGCGTATTGTGTTGTGTGTAGGTATTACTTTTTTGGTGAGTTAGTGGGTGTGTGGTGGCATTGTGGGTGGTAGTATGTTGTGGAATGCTTGTGTGGGTGGGGTGTTTTGGGTGTTTGTGTGTGTTTGTAGAGCATCAGTGCAGTGTTGTGTTGTGTTTGGAGTACAGGTGGAGTTGGTTTTTGTTTGTGGTGGTGGTAGGTGTTGTGTGTGTTGGGGTCCCGAGGAATTGCTGGAGAATTGCTCCCTCCTAGAGCTTGGCCTTGGCAGTTTAACCCTCAAACACCAACTGACTGAAATCAAATCACTCAGCATTCTATCCTAGCCTTGGCTGGCTGTGGCCAGCATTACTATGGTTACTCAGCCTCCCTGCATTTTGTGTGGGCCGATGTTGGCCAATGGGTTTCGCTGGCTGCCGCAGAGGATGCTGGGAAATGTAGGTTTTTTTAAATTGTTGTTTTGGGGGCCTTCTAGGTTTTTGGGGGAAGGTTTTTTTGCTATAAACCTTCCTTGCCTGAGGCCTATTTTTGTTGGCAAGTTTGGTGTTTCTGCCTTGGAAGGTTTCTCTGTCTCTGTCAGTTGTTCAACGACGGGACCTCCTTTATATAATAGATTGTAAGCCACTCTGGCAGTATTGTTATATGTACATTGTAAGCCACTCTGGCAGTATTGTTGTTTGCTGTAAGCCACTCTGAGTCCCCTTCAGGGTTGAGAAGGGTGGCATATAAAAATAGTAAATAAATAAATGAATGTATTTACAAGCATATACAATGAGACATGCAAATAGAAACAGAGGCAGAGGCTTCTTTCATTTCTGGCTTCTGGTGCTCATCTCCGGCTCTGAGAAGGTGCTTTCTCCATTTTCAAGCCGAGGAGCTTGCAATGTCACCTCCTGATTGTGTGGCTGGCAAGATTACTTTGAGCATCTCTTTGCTTTTTCCCGCTGAAGCGGTACCTATTTATCTATTCAACTTTGCATGTTTTTGAACTGCTAGGTTGGAAGGAGTTGGAGTTGACACCCCATCTTGTGGATTTGAAGTGCTGACCTTCAGGTCAGCCGTTCACCCAACCTTCAGGTCAGAACTTCAGCAGCACAAGTGTTTAACCCACTGCGCCACTGTGGCTCCTATGAATCCCATAATCACTTGCTACTGGTCAAGTTGGATGGGGCAGGTGGAAGCTCTTGGCAAATACCCATGTTCTTCACTCCTAGCATAGTTACACCCTCAGAATTCCTTGAAAGGGTAAAAAAAATACTTCTAAGATACTAGATCTGTATTAAGGATTGGCTGCTTGGAGCTAGCAGCCAATAAAGTATCTTTGATCAATCATGACATAAGAGCTCACCAAATTACATAAGCTGACTGTATGAATCCCTACATTGCACCCTCTAGGACAGGGGTGCTCACACTTTTTCAGCATGCGAGCTACTCTTAAAGCAACCAAATCCAAAAGATCTACCTGCCCCCGCCGCCGCGCGCTCCCGCCGTCGTGCGCTCTTGCCACCGTGCGTGCTCCTGCTGCTGTTTTCCGCCCATGCAGTGCTTCTTCCGCCTGCGGGGCATTGCAGGAAGGAGAGAGCATGAGGCGGGGCATCCAGAGGGAGCGCTCCGTCCTGCCTGTCTCGCCGGCAACAGAGGCTGCACAGATGCTTCTGGACGAGAGAGAGGCAGGGCGCTCCCTCCAGAGGCCCCGCCTCGTGCTTCCTTCTTCCTGCAATGCTCCGCAGGCGAAAGAGGCACCGCGAGAGCGGAAGCCAGCAGCAAGGGCACGTGTGCGCGCAGGGTGTGCACGCGCATGGCAGGACTGCCCCATCCAGCTGGTGAGGCCCGAAGATCACCTGGAAGAGGGCCAAAGAGCTACTAGTAGCTTCCGAGCTACCTAATGAGCACCCCTGCTCTAGGAGAAATCTTTGCCATTCACAATATGACATTTTCCTGGACATTATGCTTCATATTTTAACAGATATTTGCATATTCCCTCGTGTATAGAGCCATCTGCTGGCCTCCAGCAAAAAGCCAAGGAGCTCTCATTTTTCTAATATAAAAGACTTCGAAATGCCTTACGCACTTGATAGGTTTCATTCACTCCCCCGTTTCCATAATGCCTCTTCCATGACAAACAAGAGCCATTGATGTTAACGTCAGCAAATGCCTGGACTTCTGCAAAAACAACGAAAAAGAGAGACACAGATGTTTTTCTCAGACGCACTCAGAATTATACAACTGCAGAAGTGGAAAGGAAATGAAGTATAGGACTAGGATGGTTATGGAGCTATGTGACAAACTGCCTGTTTTTATTTTCAGGGTAATATTTTTGATTTCCCCAGAGGGTAGTTATTTCCCAGAGGGGGTGGAGCTTAGAAGCAGCCTGGGGGGAGGTGCAGAGAACACTGGTGATTGGCTGGAAGCCAGTGGGCGGAGCTTAGGTCAAGGACCTAAATTCAGAAAGGCAGTTAGGCTCTGGAAGAGAAACCGTTAGGATCTGAGAGTTGGAAGAGACAGTTAGACTCAAGAGAATTTAAAAAATGACAGTTGGGAGAGGAGTAGTGTGGAGTGTGGAGATTAGTGAAGCTGTGTAGTTAGAAGTCGAGAGAATTCAGACGGTTATTGAGGAGCATAGCGAAAGTGGAGAACAGATAGATCCCAAGGAAAGGATTATCTGTAGTTCTAGTTAAAGGAAAGTCTGTTAAAGCAGTGTTTTTCAACCTTTTTTGAGCCACGGCACATTTTTTACATTTACAAAATCCTGGGGCACACCACCAACTAAATTGACACAAAATGACACTCTAACACAGTAATACATATAGTTAATATGTTTTTAAATGTATTTATACACTCAGTGTGAAGCCTGGGCCTGTTTTGATGAACACAACATAGATATCCTGGCAGGAATGGCAAAGACACACATGAAGGTCTTGCTCAACAGCTAGGAGTTATAGTTCACCCGCAATCAAAGAGCATTCTGAACTCCACCAATGATGGAATGGAATCAAACTTCCCACACAGAACTACTATAACCAAGAGAAAATACTATAAGAGTTTGGTGGGCATTGACCTTGAGTTTTGGAGTTGTAGTTCACCTATATCCAGAGAGCACTGTGGAGGGGAGGGAGGAAGACATGGGGCGAGTCTGTGCAGTAGCGCCTGCACGGGTCACATCTTCCTTCCTCCCCCCTCCCGCAGAAGCGGCAGCATGAGCAAAGCGAGGCAAAGCAAGCAGAGCGTGGCTGGGAAGAAGGGAGCCCGAGTGGAGAAGAAAAAGTGTTCGGCAGGAGGGGGAAGAAAGGGTATTGGAGGTTCCAATATCGCACGGCACACCTGATGATCGCTCACGGCACACTGGTTGGGAAACACTGTGTTAAAGTATTGAAGAGATTTATTGTAACCAAGCATTGAACTGTTTCTGAAAAGTAACCATAAGCTCCATTTCAACATTGCAACTGTTACGCTCAAGTACCTGTGACCTCAAACAAGATATCAAAATAAACATCTTTGTTCTTTGTTCATACACATTTGCCTCAAGGTATTGAGATAAGTAAGAAGGGAAACAGTATCCCTAATGGTGGCAGCGAAGATTGAGAGAAATCTCCACACATATTGATTAACCTTGGGGGAGGAATCAAATAGGTAGGGATCACCCTGCCTGAAGACGATTTCACATTAATTTGATGGCCGCTTAAAACCCCAGGTGTCTTCACAAGCTACATAACCAATGAGGATGTTACGGGGCGGTTCTCCCATTTTCTTTTGCTTGTCCCTGTTGCCCTTTTTTGGTCCAAGAAAGATAATTTTAAAGATAGAAAATTACTATAAATCACGATCCTTTTTTAAAAAGCCACTCTTCGGTTCGAATGGCCGGAAGTGAGAACCAAAACTATGCCCCCTAGATGGTGTTTCAGGGCATTTGGGGGCATTCATGCAAATGCAGGTATTCAAAATATGTTAAACAACAACAACAACAACACACACACATATAAAATTCCAAACACTCCTGGTTCTGAGCATTTCAGATAAGAGATACTTACTCAACCTGCATCTTGGTTTGCAGCCCGAAAATAAATAATGATGTAAAATCAATCTTTTTGCATAACAGACAGTATGTTTTGTGCAAAACGTCCTGTTTTGTTCAAAATTAGAACAGTCTAAGGCTCTTTTTTCCCCAAAAAAGAAGTTTTTGATGTATGAAAAATTACCGAGAAACCTGTTAAAACTCTTGTAATCTTACCCACTAGGCAGGAAATATCTGAAAATATTTAATTCTGCATTCAACAACAAAACAGCTTTAGATATGTATTTATACAGTAGCCCTTATCCGTTTGCGGGTTTTGTAATTTGATTAATATGTACTCTCTGGGAATCTACATTTTCCTGAATAAACACACTGGAACAGTATGATATAAATCATGATAAGTAATATTTGCAAAAGTGTTGGCTGTATCACACGAATTACATACTATACAGAAATTGAACCATACAGAGTACACAAATGTGTTAGTGAATACATGGCTCTTGCTATCAGACGCCATGCGCCTTTAATCATTGAGCCTTTGTATCCAGATTTTGCATGCCTGCCGCCTTCATGTGTATATTACACAACACTTACCTATTACCACCTGGCCTTGACAAAGACCCGTGAGGTCGAAACGAGATGTGGGATTCCAGGGTAATCACTCCCTCGTGGCCTGTTTATAGTGGTGGTGTCTCCCCGGCCGCGACTGTTCCCGTTTGGATTCCCCAGAGCAGTTCGCCGCCTGACAAGCGGCTGGTCGCTTCAGCAGCCGCAACCGTCTCTGTTTGCATTCCACAGAGCGGTTTGACGCTCTGTAGCGGCTTTCTGGCCACTACATCCCATTGGGGATTTACAAACCTGGGTCCTCACCCTATGTGGAATACTCCATCAACCATTGCATTATTGGTTCCAGTCCCCTTTGAATTTGAATCGACATTGAACTTTCATTATTATTTCGACATTGTGGGTCTGGACTTTGCATCTACGGGTAGGAACCCTCTCTGTTAGTGCGCCTTGTGTGTTGTTGCATGTATTCACTAACACATTTGTGTACTCTGTATGGTTCAATTTCTGTATAGTATGTCAGTGTTTCCCAACCTTTTTTGAGCCGTGGCACACTTTTAACATTAAAAAAAATCCAGGGGCACACCACCAACCAAAATGACACAAAATGATACTGTAACACAGTAAAGAACGGCTGGGGTGGTGACCTGCTGGGAGTGCCGAAGCCGGGGGGGAGGGGAGCCAGTCACGCCATTCCCCACCCCTCCCACGGCTTCAGTTCTCCCATAACCGCCAGCCTTGAGGGGCAGTGCCAAGCCAGCATTGTGCTGGCTCTGCCACCACTGGCTTGGCACTGCCCCTGAAGGCTGGCGAAGCTGTGGGAGCGCTGAAGCCGGGGGGGGAGAGCCAGGCCACACCATGCCCTGAACCTTCTTTCTGGCTTCAGTTCTCCCACAGCTTCGCCATCTTTGAGAAGGCAGTGCCAAGCCAGAATTGTGCTGTCTCTGCCACCGCTGGCTTGGCACTGCCCCCTGAAGGCTGGCAAAGCTGTGGGAGTGCTGAAGCCGGGGGGAAGGAGAGGAACCAGGCTGCGTCTTGCCTCCCCTCCTCCCTGGCTTCAGCTCTCCCACAGAGGAGGAGCATTAGCGGTGGACGGGCTTCAGTAGGCAGGGCTCCTCTGCGCAGCTTCAACAAGCAAGGGGCGAGAGTCATGGCGGATTGGAGGCTGGTTGGGGAAACGGCCGAAGGAGGCGGCGCACCGGTCCCTTCTTTTTCTTCGCCGCCACCTGGCCCTTCCTCCTCCTCTCCCAAGCAGCAGGAGTTTGGCAGGAGGAGGGGGAAGGAAGGGGGGCAGAGAGCTTTTCTCACGGCACACCTGATGATCGCTCACGGCACACTAGTGTGCCACGGCACACTGGTTGAGAAACACTGTAGTATGTAATTCATGTGATACAGCCAACACTTTTGCAAATATTACTGATCATGATTTATATCATACTGTTCCAGTGTGTTTATTCAGGTTAGATAGACACGGTCCCGTCTAGTTTTCAACTTAATCTACATTTTCCAGCACAACTCAATGGACAACTTCTGCCAGAAGTCAGCCACAGATTTGTACTGGAGGAGGACTTAGACATTTTCAGAGATAACACTTCTCTAGACATCTGTAGATCCTCCAGTGCAATTCAATGGTCAGAGTCTATAGAAGTTGACCTAAGAGCTGTGCCAAGGAATCTAAATATTCTTAGAGAGGTGTGCTCTCATGTCAGAAAAGGGTTTTTTTTAATTTGTGTTTTATCCACTTTTCAGAGAGGTCATAACTCCAGCGAACTATTATTATTACTACCACTAAGGCTGCTATTGTCATTAAGAAGTGCTGCCGAGTTGACGTCAACTTATGATGCCTGCATGAATGAGAGGCTTCTAGGTTACCATATCATCAACAATGTTGTCAAAGGCTTTCATGGCTGGAATTACTGGGTTGCTGTGAGTTTTTTTGGGCCGTATGACCATGTTCCAGAAGCAGTCTCTCCTGACATTTCTCCCACATCTGTGGCAGGCATCCTCAGAGGGTGTGAGGTCTGCTGGAAACTTGGCAAGTGAGGTTTATCTATCTGTGGAATGTCTAGGGTGGGAGAAAGAACTCTTGTCTGCTTGAAGCAAATGTGAATGTTGCAATTGGCCACCTTGATTAGCATTTAATGGCCTTGCAGCTTCACAGCCTGGCTGGTTGCTGCCTGGGGGAATCCTTTTTTTGTATTAAAGCCCTGGCAGACTGTGCAAAAAGAATCTGCCCAACATATGGTTTCAGTCATCATGTATAGTTTTGACACGCACATGTGGTTTAAGAAGACGGCCACTGGATGCCACTGTTGTACTTTGCAATGAAGATCTTAACATTACTGTAAACAGAACACTAACACTAATAGAATGAGCTTTGATGGATGAAAGCCTTCCTCTGGTCCTCAGTTAAGGAAGAGGATGGTTTGCTCAGACAAAATAGAAAAACTGGGATATTAAATTGGGGATAGAGTTAAATAGCTTCATGAAGAAATAAAGTTTTGATTATATGGCAACACAGAAAAAGGGAAATAGGGAGTAACAGAGGACCGCACTTGAAAATGGGGAGCAATGACGACAGGAACTATACACACACACACACACACACACACACACACACACACACACATATATATATATATATATATATATATAGAGAGAGAGAGAGAGAGAGAGAGAGAGAGAGAGAGAGAGAGAGAACACAACACAACACAAAGGAAGACAGGATAACGCAGGAACACAAAAATTGAGGAACGAATTTAGAAAATCACTATGTAGAAAACATGTTTAACATGGAATTTCAAGCAGACCGGACAAAATGACTTCTTACATTAAATGATGTTTAAATCTTAAATTATTTTTTTTAAAAAAATACGCACGCACACACATAAACACCAAGTTTCTCTCTTTTTAAAACAAGCTTGGTTAATGTGATATAATCTGGATAACAGATACACTACCTATGTAATTAATCCCTGAACTAAATTTCTGCTTCCACCAGATATACAAAGTTTTCAAAGTCTTTTCTATAAGAGTCCATCTGATCCTTTATCACATGTCAAAATTGACACAAAATTGACACAAGCATCTTGCTTTCAGCAGACTGTTTTTTCGTGTCAGGAGCGACTTGAGAAATTGCAAATCGCTTCCGGAGTGAGAGAATTGGCTGTCTGTAAGAACATTGCCCAGGGGATGCTTGGATGTTTGATGTTTTATCATCCTTGTAGGAGGCTTCTCTCGTGTCCCCGCATGGGGAGCTGGAGCTGACAGAGGGAGCTCATCCACGCTTTTCCTGGATTTGAATCTCTGGCTTGTCGGTCATCAGTCCTGCCAGGACAAGGGTTGAACTCATTGCACCTCCGGGGGCCAGCAGATTAAAATGAGCTTCTCTAGTAAACCCAGTTACAGCTTAAGTATCCCTTATCCAAAATGTGCAGGACCAGAGGTGTTTGGGATTTTAGTTGTTTATTTGGAATATCTGTTGTTCTCATTTACATAATAGAATATCTTAGAGATAGGACACCACTCTAAATACAAAATAATTGTTCCCATTCGATGTTTGATGTTTTGTCTTATGTCTGTTACAACAGGCTGTGCTTTTTATTTAATTTTAGTTTGTTAAGTTATAAATCGTGTTTATATGGCCGGACGTCACCTCCCCTTGAAGACCGGAAGCCTGGGAGGAGCCCACAGCGGAAAGTGCTGAGTCACCTCAGGAAGCAGAGATGTCGTCGGAGACGGCGTCGGAGCAGGAGCGACCGCCAAGAGTGGACTTCCGGCCTCTCCGGGGAGCACAGGATGCCCTCCCAGCCTGGCCAGTCTAGGAGCAGGCTGGCGATCCATGGAGTGCCCTGCAGGACTCATGGAGTCTGAAAGACCACTAGACCTCCAACTAGACCCCCTGAATGGGTGAACACCAGGAGCCTCATGCCCAGGTCACCAGGGAGGTTCCCTACCAGGACCTTTTGGAGCTCCATTGAGGGCGCCGAGAACAGCCCTCAAGGAGCTGCCAGCCCCAAAGGGTCATCCTGGGGACCAAGAAACCTGTGCCAGAATCCATGGACCCAGAGGCCAAAGTTGACCATCTCCACTCTGAGCTAAGGACTCTTTATGACTTGCTGGTCCCCCCAAAAACCCCTCCTTTTGACGGTTGAGTTAAGGTGGCATTAATTGACAACCTGCTTGCAATGGACATAGCCATTGCTCTTTCTCCCTCCCTTTGTCTTTATCTGTAGATTCCCCACCTTCCCTTTATTGTATTGTTCTGTTCTGTGTGTTCTGTGTTTTATTATTCACCACACTTTGTAAACTGCTCCGAGCCTCCGGTATAGAAGTTTGAAATATAATAATAATAATAATAATAATAATAAGTTGGGTTGTATAAATTCTGTTAGTATGGATGTATTGGTTTCTTTAATTCAGGCATTGAATGTGTAGCAACCCAGTTCCCTTTCGTGTCTGGGGGGCAGGGGGCAGCACCGGGGGTCCCACTTGCATTAGGGCCAGCTGTAGCTGATGAGGACGTGGAGGAAGGGGATGATGAGTTAGCTGGGCTTCATCTCCCACAGAGAGCTTGGCCTGGGATGATGGCTGGCCTGATGGCTATGATAGCTGGGAAAGTCAGGCTGACACTGAAAGTGCTGACTCCGATAATCAGTCTGAGAAACCAGGTGGTTACGGGTCGCAGGAAAGGATCAGGGAAACAGTGGAGGATGAGCCCATGGAAGCTGAAAGGGAGTCTGGCTCTCATGAAGATAGCAACCCAGGTGCTGGGAGGCAAGGACGGAGCTTTTTTTTTTTTTTTTAAAGTGACAGACGATTTTTTTATATTTAAAAACCAAATAATAATATTAATAATAAACCCAGATTAAATAAAATGTACAGTGAACATACCCAGCCAACATCTGTATGTGCAATTAAATACGGCTGCGTACCGCGGCACAACGCTGAACAAAAACAATATACACGTGTTCGGAGAAGGGGCAAGGGTGGGACATGTTCCTTCACGCAAAATAAAAATAAAAACAGAACCCTCCCCCCAAAACAAAACAAAAAAAATCAGTGTCTCTTCTCTTCATTCTTGTCCATATAAATATCTCCGGAAAGATTATCCCCTTCCCCACCAAAAAAGAAGAAAAAAGAGAGAGGGGGAGGTGTATGTGGAAATCAAGGAGGGGAGGAGGCAGAAGGAGGGCCAGTCAAGGAGCTGAGAGGGGGCCGGAAAGGCCAGTCCAGTGTGCTTGTTGCCCCCCACCCCTCCTCGCCCCTCTGCCTGCCCCTATTGGGAGCTGGCACGCTCCAGGACACGCAGGTCATAGTTCTTTTGGCCATACGCAATTTGAAGCAACTAAGGGAGTTGTTGAGACGCAGGGAGGCGTTCTGGGCTGCCAAGGGGCTGGGGAAGACGGCTACGACGGAGGCAAGGACGGAGCCTTGATAGGAGACGGAGCATTGAGTCTAGCAGGAGGGAATGGCACCGAAGCCTAGAGCAGTGTTTCTCAACCAGTGTGCCGTGGCACACTAGTGTGACGTGAGCGATCATCAGGTGTGCCGTGAGAAAAGCTCTCTGCCCCCCTTCTTTCCCCCTCCTCCTGCCAAACTCCTGCTGCTTGGGAGAGGAGGAGGAAGGGCCAGGTGGCGGCGAAGAAAAAGAAGGGAACCGGTGCGCCGCCTCCTTCGGCCGTTTCCCCAACCAGCCTCCAATCCGCCATGACTCTCGCCCCTTGCTTGTTGAAGCCGCGCGGAGGAGCCCTGCCTACTGAAGCCCATCCACCGCTCATGCTCCTCCTCTGTGGGAGAGCTGAAGCCAGGAAGGAGGGGAGGCATGACGCAGCCTGGCTCCTCTCCTTCCCCCCGGCTTCAGCACTCCCACAGCTTTGCCAGCCTTCAGGGGGCAGTGCCAAGCCAGCGGTGGCAGAGACAGCACAATGCTGGCTTGGCACTGCCTTCTCAAAGCTGGCGAAGCTGTGGGAGAACTGAAGCCAGAAAGAAGGTTCAGGGCATGGTGCGGCCTGGCTCCGCCCCCTCCCCCGGCTTCAGCGCTCCCACAGCTTTGCCAGCCTTGAGGGGGCAGTGCCAAGCCAGTGGTGGCAGAGCCAGCACAATGCTGGCTTGGCACTGCCCCCTCAAGGCTGGCGAAGTTATGGGAGAACTGAAGCCGTGGGAGGGGGTGGGGAATGGCGTGGCCTGGCTCCTCCCCCTCCCCGGCTTCGGCACTCCCAGCAGGTCACCACCCCCAGCCGTTCTTTACTGTGTTACAGTATCATTTTGTGTCATTTTGGTTGGTGGTGTGCCCCTGGATTTTTTTAATGTTAAAAGTGTGCCACGGCTCAAAAAAGGTTGGGAAACACTGGCCTAGAGCGCCAGAGGAGCTCTAGGTCCCGAAGCACAGATTGGCGCCGCAGCCTAGAGCGGCGAGGGTCTCACCAGGGGAATTAAGTATAGGATCCGTGGGAACGGATTCTCAGTTACTCGGCCACTTCTGATCTGAAGGGAGTGAAGCGAGTGAAGATCCACGGAGCCAGGTCTGAGGCTCGTGCTGTGCCAATAAGTTTCTTGGGCTTGATTTCATGAACTTTGCCTTGTTTGCCTTGCCACGGACCAAGTCTGTTTTTGATCCGCATTGTTTTGCGGAGCATTTGCCAAGCTTTTGCCTTTGGATTTACCTAAGAACACTTTGCCTTTTTTGATTGCAACGTTGATACTTTTTTGGACAATTCTCTTTTTCACCTGTCTTTTATTATTCAATAAATAGTTAACTGATTACTGTCTCTGTGTGTGTGATTAAGGGGCCGGGCCGAGACCCTGCATCGTGACAGAATGTTTGCCTTTTATGTTTGGACTCCGTCCTGAGTCCCTTTGGGGAAATAGAGTGGAATATAAAATTATTATTATTATTATTATTATGCATATATTGAAGATCATTTAATATAAAATTTTATCAATTGTGTGCATGAAAGAAAGTCTATGTGCACTGAGGAAGCAGAAAGCAAAGATGTCACTCTCTCAGCCATGGATTTTGGAGTGTTTCAGATCCCAAGGAGAAGGATCACTTAGAAGACTCTGCATCAACTAACAGGCATTAAAAGGGAAGTGGTTGTGGAGGGGGAAGAGCTCCAGAAGACGCTGCCCTTAGTCAAAAATCAAACTGGACCTGTTTTGCATGACAACCTAGAGTCCAAGTGGAAAGGCGGGGAAACCATCCAGTTTGATGGAGAGACACTTTCAAGCTCTTTCCTTAGGCACAAAGCTTGGTTGCAAGCAAGGACTCCTTGGAAGCAATGAGTCGAGAGATTGCGTGGAATCCAAAATCTGGATCTTAAAGAATTTCCCCAGCATGGACATGTTGCTACAGGCAAAACTATTTCTCACTCCGAGCTTCCTGCATACATTCTTGTGATCTCTGACTTGAGTTACTCATTCATGACCCAAACTATTTATACGCTTTTGCTTTTCTCCAATTGAATGATTCAGAAATGCCGACGCTCTGCCTCGGCTAGTTGACAACATACATTCTTTACACCTCCCTCCACTTGGCACTTCAGATGTCCTGGTAACAATTGGCATTCCTAGAATACAGTACGTATTTGCCTTCATCTACCTCCGGCAGGCTGAGTGCCTAACGTTTGCACAGGCAGAACTGAAGCCAACATAGGACCACAAGGGTCATCCAGTCCAATCCCCTGCCAAGGCAGGAATACACCACAAAAACATCCTTAACACATGGCTAACCAGACTACCGTTACTGCATTACCGAAACCACTGCTTCTAAAACTGTGGGTCCCGGCACCAGATGGAGCCCCCTTGGCTCAATATTGGAGTCCGCAAAGAATTTGGCAACAATAAAAAGTTTCTGAAGTCCACCCATTTATACAAATCTGTAAGCAACAACTTGGGAGTATTTGCAGTGGACTCTGCAGAAAATGCTTCAGTTGTACTCCACCAAAAATTGACTGTTGTAGTTGAGCCTGAGAGAGAAAGAGGAGTCTGTAGTTAGAAACGCAAAACGGTCTACTCATAAGCAAGAGTTGGATGAGGAGCAAGAAAGGAAGAGATTGAGGTAACTACTTAGCGATTATTCTGGGGATTAAACGTTTCTGGGTTTTTCGGAGGATGATGGGAGTGGGGACTAGGAGCAGACGACGGGAGGGAGGGATGAGGGGCCACAAAGAACTGAAGGAGAGTCTATGAGATGAATTGGACTGAGGTGCAACAGATACGGGGTATCTGCTTGGAACCCACTAGCAGTGATTCGTTTGCAGGGTTCACGGGAGATGGGGGACGGATTAATGGGAATGGGACTCATGGAGATTGTTGGGGAGAGTTAAGTCGCCGCAGGAGATGTATCGCTTGCCGTGAGAGACAAAGGGCGGCACGGGCGGAGATGCTGGCAACTGAAAGAGATGGGGAAGAGATGTTGACGCAATTAAGTTCCGAGGAGGACTGAATAAAGGGGGCTTGCAATTAACCATTGGTTGCAGCTGGCGAGGCATTGTACTTGTCATCCAGGCCGTTGCCTCCCATTCTGGATTGCTGCTGGACTGATCGTTTGACTGGCTGTTGACATGGAATTCTGGATGTTGGTATTGTACTTCATGGGTTTCCACATCTCTGTATCCTGTCTCTGCCTACTCCACCTTAAATCCCTTTTGTGCTAGATCTTTCTGCTTCTCCATTTTGGATTCCAGATTGACCTGACGACTCTACTCCGTTTGCTTTCCTCCTGGCTTGACTAAAGGACCCTTTGACGACTCTATTCTTCCTGTTTTTCCCCTGGCTTGACGATTGGATTGTGTGACGATGCTTCAATTCTTAGCAACCCAGTTTGACCTCAGACTCCTTGACAACACTGTTTCCATAAACTAGCTACTCAGCTGTAGTCCCAAATAACTCCAGGAACAGGTCTACAAACCAAGACATCGAGATATCTACGTAATCTATTTTCCAACTTCCAGATAGAACTGCCTCACCCATAGAATTCAAACAAATCACTTCCTTTAGTATTTAATCAGCAATTTGCTTCCTAGAGAATACTGGACTCAGTATACCCACCGAGCAACAATTCATATTGTCATGTTGTTATATCTGTGATCCTTTAACACAGACTACTGTCTGAAATTATTTGGTCAGTAATGAAGTTTCTTTCCTTCCCAACTGCTGTTTCCTCTCTACATCATTATTTTGTAAACACCATCTTGCCCAAAGCACAGAAGTTGAGAGAATAATCATGTACTCACTTTCACATCTTAGATCCAAAATTTCCCATGTTCCATTTTCGGTGCAGAACGAATGGCTCTTTATGCCTTTGGGGTAGAAACCATTTCGACATTTGTATTCTGCAACGCTTTGCAGCCGAGACATTCCATTCCATATCAGGTCTGAGTCAGGTATTACAGGCGGTGGCCCACAGGTTATTTCTAAATGACATCAAAAACAATATTCACTCAAAAGCAATAGTACAAATAAATGAATCATACTATAATAACACTTTATTTATATTCCACCCCATCTCCTCAAGGGGACTCAGGGCGGATCACAGTACACATACATGGCAAACATTCAATGCCATTTTGGATAGACAAAACAGAGACAGGCAGAACAGAATGTTGTCTCGACGTCCAGCTTTTTGGCGCCTTGGAGGTTGTGCTCAAATCCAGCCACTGGAGGGTGCTGTTACTCCACCCTCTATGACGAACAGCCATCAGGACTTCCTCCTTCTTTTTGGTCGCTGGGCATTTTCTGATCTTTTTCTTTATAGTGTCGCAAAAACACCTCCTCCGCTTGTTGTAACGATACCTAATTTCTCTACTTACGGCTCAAGCTGTTTTCGAACTGCTTAGGTAAACAGTGAGCTGAGCCGACAGTCGGGTGCTCATGCCGACCTGGGGCTTCAAACTGCAACCTTTTGGTTGGTAGGTCTTATCATTGCTGGTGATTTACCAGCTGAGCCAAAGCCCGGCCCTAAATGAACCATGGCCTCATTGTAAAATGGAAGGGTACGTGTTTCCTAAGTGATCCACAGGCTTGCCCTGGATGAGTATGGAGGGAAAATGCATTTTATGGTGACTGCAACCAGAACCCTCTCTTATGATTCCAAATAGTATCCAGGGCCAGGCTTTAGCACAGCGGGTTAAGCCACCAGCTGCAGAAAATCTTGCCAATCGAAAGGCTGACAGTTCAAGCCCAGGTTGGGGTGAGCTCCCAACCGTCAGCCCAGCTTCTTCTCATCTAGTAGTTCGAAAACAGTAATGTGAGTAGGTAAACAGGTACCGCTTTGGCGGGGAGGTAATAAAAGGCGTCCATGTGGACACTCCGGCAATTCAATTGGGAGAGTGTCTAAAGACAACAAAGCTCCTCGGCATAGAAGATGGAGTGATAGCACCCCCCATGGGTGAAGTCGAGCACAGACTTCAGATGCCAGAGATGGAAAAATATGGGAAGCCTTTACCTCTGTTTATGTACTGTCTATCTTAGTTAATTGTATAATGGTATTGAATGGTTGCCGTATATGTGTACTGTAACCCGCCTTGAGTCCTCTCAGGGAGATAGGGTGGAATATAAATAAAGTATATTATTATTATTATTCTCAACAGTATTTTAATGGGAAAAGTGAGCTTGCTTTTGGCTGATGAGATAGTCAAGTTAATTCGGATTGTTGCTTTTGTTGTGTGCCTTCAAGTCATTTCAGACTGAAGGTGACCCTAAACCTAAAGTTTAGGGTGCAGGCTGGGAAAATGACCTTTATTTGGGGACCCTGCTCTAGAACATTCCCCATTTTTTTTTCTAACACAAGATAAAACCAGGTTAACTGGGCATCCCGGTTCAACTGCTGGTCAAAAGTGGGCAATAGGACCAGTGTGGACAAGCCCTTAGTGGTCTTGCTAAATCCTCAGGATAATTGCCACTCCAGATGTGCTTTGAGACACAACTATTATGGCAGATGAGATGAAAAACATTTTATAGGGATGTCCTTTCCATGCTATAGCAGTTTAGTGCCAGAATTGTAGTTACTAATGAGGTTTACTAAAATGATTTTGTATGAATTTCCAAGGGGAAATCCTCAAGGGGCAGCTTTTTATTTGGCAGAAAAGTGAATTATTTCAGTCGTTTTCATTAACATTTCAGCAGAACACGACAGATCATATATTTACCTCTGCATTCAAAAGTGATGTTTTCCCACTTCCGAGATATGGTGCATTGTGAAAAATTGCGTTCGCCAAGGTACCGAAACCCTTCCCTGCATTGATAGTATATTGTGCTTCCTAAAGTGGTGGAAAAATCCCAGATAATGTCTGCGTTTTGAAGCTGTGGTGGCTTCCCACAATTTATTTCTTGCAGGAGAGAAAAAAAAGACAACACAGTCAGCATGTAAACATGCATCACATACAGACTGCAGAGAAGCTACTTTCTACATGCAAATATCATAGGAGCTGACATTGATTCATACAATGGAGTTTCTCCTTTCTCTTCCAGTCCTTGCAGTGACCCGAGTTTGCTCTGAAGGGTCCTTCAATCTCCTGCAGGAGATCAGAGATATCTAAGGCAGTGTTTCTCAACCAGTGTGCCGTGGCACACTAGTGTGCCGTGAGCGATCATCAGGTGTGCCGTGAGAAAAGCTCTCTGCCCCCCTTCCTTCCCCCTTCCTCCTGCCAAACTCCTGCTGCTTGGGAGAAGAGAGGAAGGGCCAGGTGGCGGCGAAGAAAAAGAAGGGACCGGTGCGCCGCCTCCTTCGGCCGTTTCCCCAACCAGCCTCCAATCCGCCATGACTCTCGCCCCTTGCTTGTTGAAGCCGCGCAGAGGAGCCCTGCCTACTGAAGCCCGTCCACCGCTCATGCTCCTCCTCTGTGGGAGAGCTGAAGCCAGGGAGGAGGGGAGGCATGACGCAGCCTGGCTCCTCTCCTTCCCCCCGGCTTCAGCACTCCCACAGCTTTGCCAGCCTTCAGGGGGCAGTGCCAAGCCAGCGGTGGCAGAGACAGCACAATGCTGGCTTGGCACTGCCTTCTCAAAGCTGGCGAAGCTGTGGGAGAACTGAAGCCAGAAAGAAGGTTCAGGGCATGGTGCGGCCTGGCTCCGCCCCTTCCCGGCTTCAGCGCTCCACAGCTTAGCCAGCCTTGAGGGGGCAGTGCCAAGCCAGCAGTGGCAGAGCCAGCACAATGCTGGCTTGGCACTGCCCCCTCAAAGGCTGGCGAGTTATGGGAGAACTGAAGCCGTGGGAGGGGGTGGGAATGGCGTGGCCTGGCTCCTCCCCTCCCGGCTTCGGCACTCCCAGCAGGTCACCACCCCCAGCCGTTCTTTACTGTGTTACAGTATCATTTTGTGTCATTTTGGTTGGTGGTGTGCCCCTGGATTTTTTTAATGTTAAAAGTGTGCCACGGCTCAAAAAAGGTTGGGAAACACTGATCTAAGAAGTGGCAAGGAGAATCTGTATTGTAAGCCACAGCACCATGTAATTTGTATAATTCCTAAACATTAAACAACTGGCAAGAGACCCATACATACTACATCTCGTGCGTGTGCGCGCGCACACACAAAACAGAAAAAACATGCCACAAAAGGAAAGCACACTGACCAACAAACAAAAACCTGATACAAACAGCAAACTGTAATTCATACATAATAATAATACGTTATTAATATTATACATACACAGCACACCCTCTTTACCTATAACACTATGTAACAAAATTTGAAAAATTGTCTGTTCCTAAGCTTGAAAGTGTTAATTTTGCGCTACCATCTTTGAAAATAGTTGTGATACTCCAGGGGTGCTCACACTTTTTCAGCATGCGAGCTACTCTTAAAGCAACCAAGTCCAAAAGATCTACCTGCCCCCATCGCCGTGCACTCCCGCACGCTCCTGCCGCCGCACGCTCTTGCCACCGCACGTGCTCCTGCTGCTGTTTTCTGCCCACACAGCACTTCTTCTGCCTGCGGGGCATTGCAGGAAGGAGAAAACACGAGGCGGGGCATCCAGAGGGAGTGCTCCGCCTTGCCTGTCTCGCCGGCAACGGAGCTACACAGCTGCTTCTGGACGAGAGGCAGGCAGGGCACTCCCTCCAGAGACCCCGCCTTTACTTCCTTCTTCCTGCAATGCCCCGCAGGCGAAAGAAGCACCGCAAGAGCGGAAGCCGACAGCAGGAGCGCGCGAACTTCCAATTTGTGGCTGGCACAAACTAGGGTGTCTATGAGATATACATTGAAAAACTATAGGCAGGATGCGCCCAATCCGGCTGGTGAGGCCAATTAGAAGATCACCTGGAAGAGGGCCAGTGTTTCCCAAGATCTACTAGTAGCTCCAAAATGATACTGAGCTACCTAATGAGCACCCCTGCTCCAGAACTTCCAATTTGTGGCTGGCACAAACTATGTTGAATTGGTTGAGACTCTATGAGATATACATTGAAAAACTATAGCAAAGTGTGCTGCAGGATGTCCCGCAACAGTAAAGTTTTTACAATTCCATAAACTTTTTCCATGTTTTTTTTATGATAGAACCAATTAGGAAATGAGATTTATAACCCGGGAACAAAAGTTGTGTTACATAGTGTAATCGGTTGGAAACTGTGCTCAAAGAATTGTTCTCATTGGCTGTGTTTTGAATCGGAAGGAGGTCTCAGGGTTTTGTCCTAGGGCCAAAGCTCTTCAATGTTGGGCTTTTGTGTTTTGTTTTGTTTTTTGTGTGTCAGGAGCAACTTAAGAAACTGCAAGTCGCTTCTGGTGTGAGAGAATTGGCTGTCTGCAAGGACATTGTCCAGGAAACGCCTGGATGTTTTACCATCCTGTGGGAGGTGTATCTCATGTCCCCGCATGGGAAGCTGGACAGATGGGAGCTCACCCCGCTCCCTGGATTCAAACCGCCAGCCTTTTGGTCAGCAGTCCTGCTGGCACAAGGGTTTAACCCATTGTGCCACCAGGCGCTCCTACTCTTCCATGATCAAACTCTAAGAAATACGATTCACCACCACTCAAACAAGAGTTGATAGATGGAGCTCATCTGCGCTCTCCTTGAATTCGAACCTGTGACCTGTTGGTCTTCTGTCCTGCTGACACAAGGGTTTAACCCATTGCGCACCAAAGGCTCCTTGAACGTCTGTGGAGTCAGGCCACAAGTGTGTGGGTGGTCGGGTGAGAATGGTGACGTTTTGCTCCTTGCCTCCCAGGAATCACAAAATGTTTTTATGGCGTGTAATTGGTTTTTTTATATGTTGTGTGCTGCTTTGAGTCCCTATCTGGGAGAAATAAACAACAACAACAACATTTGGGGTTAGCCCCAAATATGATGAGAGCAGAAATGTATATACAGAAAGTAAGACCTTTGAGATGTCCTCTCTTCTGGAGGACCACACATGTCCTCCAGGACCACAGATGTCAAGACTTCACACTCATCAATATCTAGAAAGTGCAATACAACTGGTTTGATTCATTACACTAGGAGCCCCCAGCAGGACTAAAGACCAACAGGTTGCAGGTTCGAATCCAGGGAGAGCGTGGATGAGCTCCCTCTGTCAGCTCCAGCTCTCAATGTGGAGACACGAGAGAAGCCTCCCACAAGGAAAGTAATACATCAAAACATCCAGGCATCCCCTGGGCAACGTCCTTGCAGGCGGCCAATTCTCTCACACCAGAAGCGACTTGCAGTTTCTCAAGTTGCTCCTGACACGGAAAAAAAAATTCATTACACTTCCGGCTGCCGGAACTGCTGATTCATTAGAGCAGTGTTTCTCAACCTGGGGGTCGGGACCCCTGGGGGGGGGGTCGCGAGGAGGTGTCAGAGGGGTCACCAAAAACCATCAGCAAACACAGTATTTTCTGTTGGTCATGGGGGTTCTGTATGGGAAGTTTGGCCCAATTCCATCGTTTGGCCCAATTCCATCGGGTTCAGAATGCCCTTTGATTGTAGGTGAACTATAAATCCCAGCAACTACAACTTCCAAATGTCAAGGTCTATTTCCCCCAAACTCTGCCAGTGTTCACAGTTGGGCATATTGAGTATCTGTGCCAAATTTGATCCAGATCCATTACTGTTTGATTCTGCAGTGCTCTTAGGATGTAGGTGAACTACAACTCCCAAACTCAGTGTCAATGCCCAGCCTAACCCTTCCAGTATTTTCCGTTGGTCATGTGAGTTCTGTGTGCCAAGATTGATTAAATTCCATTGTTGGTGGAGTTCAGAATGCTCTTTGATTGTAGGTGAACTATAAATCCCAGCAACTACAACTCCCAAATGACAAAATCAATCCCCCCACCCAACCCCACCAGTATTCAAATTTGGACATATTGGGTATTTGTGCCAAATTTGGTCCAGTGAATGAACATACATCCTGCATATCAGATATTTACATTTATGATTCATAACATTACCAAAATTACAGTTGTGAAATAGCAACAAAAATAATTTTATGATTGGGGGTCACCGCAACCTGAAGAACTGTATCAAGGGGTCGCGGCATTAGGAAGGTTGAGAAACACTGCATTAGAGGCTGACATCAAAACAAAAAACTGACAACAAAAATTGTGTTACATAGTATAATGCAAGAAGCAGCATTATTTCCCCACAAACTATTACAGGAACTTCGTCTTTGATTTCTGGTAGATTTTCATATAGGTTTTTAAAGATGCTCTCACTTAATGCAAAATCTACAAATGATGATTATCATGGGAACAGCTGTGGCGGTGAGCAAAACCTTTAAACGTGCTATTTCCTTTACCTTCGCACACAATATCAGCTCCTTCCCATTGTCCTCTGGTATTGCAAATTGAAGTCTGGTTTCCACTTTCGATGCCATAACCAGGCTGACAGATATAAGTGACTCTGTTTCCATAAGTCGTTTTATTGAGAGGCCCAGAATATGCCTTCGGAAAAGAAGGTGGGATTCCACAATCCACCTCTGAAGACGAGAGGAAAAGGAAAGAAAAGTCAAGATGCGAAGAACCTAAATAGAGCCCCGATGGATAAGACCAAAGGCCTATTCTACAATGAAGAAGACTAACAGCCTGATGATACTTTCAACAACGATAATTACAAAAATCAGGAAAAGAAGAAATACCAAAGTTCAGTTCTCAGAAGGTCCTATTTTATTGAATAACTAGCTTGGGTACCCAGTGTTGCCCGGGTTTTTTGAAAATGTCAAAATGCTTAAGGTTGTGGGTGAACTACAACTCACATCTTGCCAGGTTAAACCTGAAAAACTCCATCAGTACTTAACGTTTGTTATATTGGGCACGTTTGCTCTAGATGCGTCATCAGAGGGGCTCAGTGTGCTCTCTGGCTACAGCGTAAACTACAACTCCCAGTCTCCTAAAACCCTTCCAGTAGGTTGAGCTAGTCATGGGGGTGTGCCAAGTTTGGTCCAAGTCCATCATTGGTCGAGGTCAGTGTCTCTGTTTGTGGGTGAACTACAACTCCCAGAATGGAAGATCAGTCGTCGTCCCCACTCCCCAAACCCATCCAGTAATCAAATTTCGGCATATCAGGTATGTGCACCAAGTTTGGTCCAGATCTCTCGGTGTTTGGGTTCACAGTGTTCTCTGGGTGTAGGTGAACTACAACTCTCCCAAATCAGTCTGAATTTCCCAAAAAGACCTCCAGTATGTTTTTGCTGGATATTTATTTATTTATTTATTTATTCATACTTGTTTGCCGTCCTTCCCCAAAGGCTCGGGGCGGCTAACAGCATATTAATAAAAACAATAATATATAACAGAATTAAAATCACATATGGGGGCTCTGTGTGCCAAACTTGGTCCAATTCCATCCTTGGTGGCGTTCAGAGTGTTCACCGATTCCAGGTGAACTATAAATCCCAGTACTTACAACTTCCAAATGTCCAGGCCAATTCCCCTCAAAACCCACCAGTAATCAAATGTTGGCCTATTGCGTATGCATGCCAAGTTTGGTCCAGATTCATCACTGTTTGGATTCATAGTGTGCTCTGGATGTAGGCGAACTACAACTACTATAAATCTCTCCAAATGTTTTATTGGTCAGGGGGTTCTGTGTGCCAAGTTAGTTCTGAATCCATCGTTGGTGGAGTTCAGAGTGCTCTACGATCCCAGTACCTACAACGCCTATAAATCATGGTGAATTCTCCCCAAACTTCTCTAGTATGTTCAGCTGCTGATCAATTCCTCTGTTTGCTGTGTGCCATAGAAAATACTAGGAAAGGGTTAAGGGAGAGGCAGGGGGTGGGGGGCATGCAACTTCCACACCAATGGAGAGAGTAAGAAACACTGGGATGCATATGGTGGAGGAGACACGTAAAATCTAGGATGAAATTGTCCTCATATGAAAGCCTTCCCTTGGGTGTTGTGTGTGGAGGACATTAGCAGGGCTCTTGTATATATTCACTAGCTGTACCCGGCACGCGTTGCTGTGCCCTATTTAGGAGATGCGAGAAAGTCTGAGTATGTAAGGGTTGGAATTGTTGTTAGTGAATTGGGTGTTTTATGTTTGTGCCTCAGCTCTTTGCCTGCAGTCCTTCGGGTTTGACTTGTACCATGGCCAGGACGGATCAGCTTGGGGAGGGCTTGTCCTGTCAGGGGATCTCTATCTTCACAGGTGCGTCCAGTGTCTGTTGGGGACTGTTAAAAATCCTTTCCGTAACCTTTATACACACCTTTCTCAAGATCTTCATGTCTAGCTTACTTTCTGCTCCTCTCTTTTTCAAGATGACCTGCTCTGTGTCTTTTGCACCCATTGGTCGATGTCCGATGAGGCTTTCCTCATGGACAGGCCATCTGAGGGAGCTCTTCCAGCGCTGGGCATCAGAAGGTACTTGGTGATGACCTCCATCCCTTGGAGCCAGCATATAGAGGGGCTGGAGCACCCTCCTTGGCAAATCCCATTGTTGCTGGATGGTCCTCTTATTAATGTGGAATTCCAAGCCACTGGAGATCTTTTGGGAAAGGAAGAAGAGCTCCCCTTGAATGGTGTTGATCTCCATCATGGTCTTCTGATTTGAAAGTGTTGGAGGAGGCTCTGGCACTCCTCTGACAGTTTGTTATGGGTCGGAATGTTCATGTTGGCTGGCCAGTACAGCAGTTATGCAAATCCGCCCTTATTGGCAGCCAATCATGTTGTCAGAATGTAGAGGCTGGGAGAGTCGTTGGCAGCCCCGGAGGATGCTGGGAAATGTAGTTTTATTTTTACTCGTTTTGGGGGCCTTTTATGTTTTGGGGGGGAAGTTTCTTTGCTACAAACGTACCTTGCTTGAGGCCTATTTCTGTTGGCAAGTTTTGTGTTTCTGCGTTGTAAGGTTTCTCTGTTTGAGGTAGTCTTCACATAACGGCTCTTCCTTTATATATATAGATGGCACTCACAATAACCAGCAATGTCACTGGAAGGGGGGCTTTGGTGTCTCCTGAATGGTGGGAGCTATAGCTGTTTGTGGAGGTGGGAGCTTGTCTGTATAAGTGGACACCTCAGCTACATACACATATGCATACACACATGCACACACACCGGGAATGTGGTGAAGCTGGCTGGGTGTCAGCTGCATAAGATCTCTACTGACCAGAAGGTCATGAGTTCGAAGCCTGGCCAGGTCGGGGTGAGCGCTCCACCAATTGTGTAGCTTGTTGTCAACCTTTGCAACACAAAAGACAGTTGCATCTGTCAAGTAGGAAATTTAGGTACCATTTGAGTGGGGAGGCTTAATTTAACTAATTTACGAGGCCATAAAATATCTAGGAAATAGACACAAAAGAAGTGAAGGAATGCAACAGTTCCCCCTGGTGGCCAGAAAAGCTGGAATGTTAAATCACCTCTGTCTCTGTCTTATATGTTGTATGCCAAATGGCATTGAATGTTTGCCTGTATATGTGCATTGTGATGCGCCCCGAGTCCCCTGCGGGGTGAGAAGGGCTGAATATAAATTATGTAAATAAATAATAAATAAATAAATTTTCAATTTTATGATGTGTATATATTTGAAACTTTTGCCAAATCTGTAAATCCTGATAAAACTTAAGGAATTACAGTTACACAATTGCATTACATTTTGTGACATTTTCATTATATTTTCTTTTGTGACTCACAAGGCAGTGTGCCAGAAAAGAGTTTCAGAACCTTGTAAAACTAGAAGGAAACTGCTTCTGGCAAATACTACACAGCTATGCAAAATATTTCTGAGTGGTTTTCACATGTAAAATAATAATAATAATAATAATAATAATCTTTATACCCCACCACCATCTCCCCAATGGGGACTCGGGGCGGCTTACATGAGGCCAAGCACAACAGTACATTATTACTGTGAATGTGGTGCAGCTGACTGGGAGTCAGCTGCATAAGATCTCTACTGACTAAAAGGTCATGAGTTTGAGGCCTGCCCGGATCGGGGTGAGCTCTCGACCAATTGGCTAGACCCCTTCCAGTCCGGCTTCCATTCGGGGCACGGGACGGAGACGGTCCTGGTCTCCATCACAGATCAACTCCGCTGCCAGCTCGACCAAGGCGGGTCTGCGCTGCTCGTGTTATTGGACCTCACGGCAGCGTTTGACACGGTCGACCACAATCTACTGATCCACCGCCTGGCCATGGCTGGAGTGAGGGGACAGTTCTTAAATGGCTGACCTCCTTCCTCCACCACCAGCGGTCTCAGCGTGTGAGGAGGGGCGAGGTGGTCTCCGAGGGCTCCTCATTAGTTTGTGGAGTTCATAGGGGCCATTCTCTCCCCTCTGTTATTCAACATCTACATGCAGCCGCTTGCACAGCTGGTGTGGAGTTATGGGCTGGAGTGCCACCAGTACGCTGACGACACCCAGCTCATTCTGAGGATGGAGGGCAGGCCGGGTTCCATCCCTGATAATTTCCAACACTGCCTCGAGGCCGTTACTGGATGGCTGCGTGCCAGTAGGTTGAGGTGAATCCGGCGAAGACGGAGATCTTGTGGTCGGGCAAAATGTAGATGTCAGCTTCCGACCCTGGACGGTGTGGCGCTATGCCCATCGCCTTCCGTTAAGAGCCTGGGGGTCCATCTGGACTCCCAGCTGACCATGGAGGCCCAGGTCTCCGCGGTCAGCAAGGTTGCTTTTTTCATCTGCGACAGGCTCGGAGGCTGGCCCCTATATCTCCCGGAATGACCTGGCCACGGTGATCCAAGCTACGGTCATCTCAAGGCTGGATTACTGTAACGCGCTTTACGTTGGCCTTCCTTTGTCGGCGACCCGGAAGCTCAAGCTGGTGCAGAACACTGCCGCCCGGCTCCTGTCTGGAACCCCAGCACGCCGCCACATCACACCTGTTTTGCAGGATCTGCACTGGCTCCCAATCGAGCACCGGATCTCCTTCAAGGTGTTGGTTCTTACCTTTAAGGCCTTGCATGGCCTGGGGCCAGCGTACTTGAGGGACCGACTCACCCCACACTGTCCCCGAGATCACTACGCTCCGAGGATGCTAATTTGTTAGAGATACCCTCGGCGAAATCGGCTAAACTGACATCTACTCGCCGGAGGGCGTTCTCCGTTATAGCTCCTACGCTGTGGAACGCCCTCCCGGCTGGAACGCAATATAAAGGACCTGCTCCCGTTTAGACGCGCCTGCAAAGCTTATTTGTTTAAGCAGGCCTTCGGTGAGTAGGTCCTGCCCATGTTCCGCTTTAGCCGCTGTCCTGGGGTGTCACGCTATCTAATTTCTGAACTGTACCTGGGGGTTTTGTATTTTGCTGTTTTAACTGTTTAATTGTCTTAGATGTTTTATCGCATTGCTTGTGTGTAGTTGTACCTTCGGTTCCTGTGAGCCGCCGCGAGCCTCAGGGAGTCGGCGGCATAGAAACCCGAATAATAAATAAATAAATAAATAAATTGTGTAGCTCGTTGTCAGTCTATATATGTTGTATGTCTATGGCATTGAATGTTTGCCTGTATATGTGCATTGTGTTCCGCCCTGAGTCCCCTGCGGGGTGAGAAGGGCGGAATATAAATTTTGTAAATAAATAAACAAATTATCATAAAATAATACAAAACAAAACACGAAAAGCAACACGATAAGTTAAATAAATCATAAAATGCACTAAACAATATAAAATAATGCAACAAGATAATATCATTCAGACACAATAACAATGAGCGGGCCATATGTAAAGGATAAAATATTTAAAATGTTAAAAACCAGAGTGAGATAGTAGTGGAGTGGAAGAGGCTAAAGTGGTATTCTTTCTTGCTTTCTTTCTTTCTTTCTTTCTCCTTCTCAAGAACAACTCTCACCTTTGCATGAAGCCTCTGACGCAACTGAATGAAATGGCTCAGATCCATTTTCTATTTGGTATCCCTCCATGCAATAGCACTCATAGCTTCCCACAGTATTCACGCACTTTCCTCCAGGACCACAGATGTCCGAGACTTCACACTCATCAATATCTAGAAAGCGCAATACAATTGGTTTGATTCATTATACTATGTAACATGACTTTTGTTCCTGGGTTATAAATGTCATTTCCTAATTGGTTCCATCATGGGAAAAAGTTTATTAAACAGTCAAAATGTTGTTGTTGCCAGGCACCCTACAGCACTTTTTGCTATAGTTTTTCAATTAATATCTCACAGGGTCCCAACCAATTAAACATCGTTTGTGGCCGTCACAAAAATAGAGTTTCTGTAGTATCACAACTACTTCCAAAGTAAATAGGTCAGGTAAAGGTTTTCCCCTGACATTAAATCCAGTCGTGTCCGATTATGGGGGTTGGTGCTCATCTCCATTTCTAAGCCGAAGAGCCGGCGTTTTCTCTAGACACCTCCAAAGTCATGTGGCCGGTGTGACTGCATGGAATGCCATTACCTTCCCACAGAAGCAGTACCTATTGATCTACTCACATTTGCATGTTTTTGAACTGCTAGGTTGGCAGAAGTTGGGGCTAACAGTGGGAGCTCACCCCGTTCCCCGGATTTGAGCCAGCAACCTTTTGGCCAGCAAGTTCAACATCTCAGTGGTTTAACCCACTGCGCCACCTGGGGTTTACCACTGCAAAAGGGGAGGAGTGGAACTTGTAAGGTACAATACTTTCATCCTATGATGCAGTGTTTTTCAACCTTTTTTGAGCCGTGGCACATTTTTTACATTTACAAAATCCTGGGGCACACCACCAACCAAAATGACACAAAATTACACTCTAACACAGTAATACATATAGTTAATATGTTTTTAAATGTATTTATACACTCAGTGTGAAACCTGGGCCTGTTTCGATGAACACAACATAGATATGACTTCCTCTCACATATTTATACATGGCTATCATGTCTTCTCTCAGCCTTCTCTTCTTCAGGCTAAATATGCCCAGCTCTTCAAGCCGCTCCTCATAGAGCTTGTTCTCAAGACCTTTGTGAAATTTCACCCTGAGTAAAACTTGCTTCCAGTTAACTATGGATGTCATGAAGCTGTTATAAACAGTTCCTTGGGGGAGGGGGGGAGGCAACTCTTGAAAAATCCAGTAAAATAGTTTTTAAAAAACACATTTCCAAGCGGAGAGGCTCAATTTGTTTCTTGGAAACCTGTGAGGGGGCTGCTAGGAGGGGGGAGAGTGCCAATTTCCCACGGCACACCTGATGATCGCTCACGGCACACTAGTGTGCCACGGCACACTGGTTGGGAAACACTGCTATGATGGACTATATTCACTTTGAGCTTTCTATGGTGATACTACTACTGGCCTACCATGCCTCAATGGTAAACAATTAGTGAGGACAGATAATCTGGTAGTCTGATTTAGCCACGGTAGTCCATGCTCTGGTTACATCCTGTATAGACTACTGCAACACTCTCTACGTGAGGTTACCTTTGAAGACTGCTTGGAAGCTGTAATTAGTCCAACGCTCGGCAGCCAGGTTACTAACAGGAGCGGGATACAGGGAGTGCACAACCCCCTTGTGCTAGCTCCATTGGCTGCCAATTAGTTTCCAAGCACAATTCAAAGTTTTAACCTACGAAATCCTATACGGTTCTGGCCCAGTTCACCTGTCCGAACGGATTGTCCCCTATGAATCATCGAGGACGCTAAGATCCTCCGGAGATGTTCTACTCTCGGTCCCACCATCTGCACAAGTGCGTCTGGTGGGAACGAGAGACAGGGCCTTCTCCGTGGTGGCCCCTCGGCTATGGAACTCTCTCCCCAGTGAAGTTAGATCGGCTCCCTCCCTCTTGTCCTTCAGGAGGCTGGCTTTGGAACAAAGCTTTTCCAGAAGAATGCTGAGATGGGTTATTGACCAAAGTGAATGAACACACTCACAGACTGAGTTGATCTGTTTTTAGTTGGCGATTGTTATATTTTAATCTTGTATTGTTGTTAAATGTTTTTTTAAAAATTTTATGTATCATTGAATGGTTGCTGTGAACCGGTCTGAGTCCCTCTGTGGAGGTGAGAAGATCGGGGTACAAAAGTTATAAATAAATAAATAAATAAATAAATATTTTCACTACATTAAATCCATGCATAACTATCCCTTTCCAAACTCAAATTATGAACTGATGGTTATCAGTCTTGCATCATTATATCATGTCCTCTGGGCAATGTCTGTCTGCAATATTGAGAACAGTATGTATGTGCATGTGTGTCTATTTATTTATCTATCTATCTACGTTTTATGTATGTATCAAGTTAGACATATATGTATCATGCTCAAGGAAGGCACAGGATGCGAATTAACATGAGAAACAGCTGACAGATTAAAACTAAACTTGGCAGTAAGATAGGCTTTTCTGATCCTGGCAGTTGCAGTACTTACCTATACAGTTTGTGCCATCGTTGGGAATAAATATCTTGTTTCTACTAGAAGCCTGGAAACCCTCAAGGCAAACACAATAAAAGCTTCCATATGTATTGTGGCACGAAGTATGATTGCCACAAATCTTCTCCGTCCCAATTTGGCATTCATCTTTGTCTGATAAAAACATTGAATGTGACATGTTACACACAGGACAAAGAGTGGCCAATAAAAAAAATATTCTCCATCAATATTATTTTCTCATTATGGCTAGAATATTGTTGGTTACAGATCTTCAACGTAATTACTAGGCCTGTGCAATCATAAATGGTTCTAAAGTGCTTACAAAACTAAAGTTCTGGTGGTGAACACTAGGTGGCGCTGGTGCTTTGCTTCTACAGCGTTGCTAAAGTTCTGGTGGTGAACATTTCATGACTCTTAACAAAACTTTAAACATTTCGTTACAAATGGCAGTTTCTAATTGGTTCTGTCTTAAAAATCACCAATAATGAAATAATAATGAAGTTTTGAAAGTTTTGTTGGAGTTCTGAAATGTTCACCACCAGAACTTTGGCAACACCATAGAAGCAAAGCACCAGCGCCACCTAGTGTTCACCACCAGAACTTTAGCAACACTGTAGAAGCAAAGCACCAGCGCCACCTAGTGTTCACCACCAGAACTTTAGCAATACTGTAGAAGCAAAGCACCAGCGCCACCTAGTGTTCACCACCAGAACTTTAGCCACACTGTAGAAGCAAAGCACCAGTGCCACCTAGTGTTCACCACCAGAACTTTAGCAACACTGTAGAAGCAAAGCACCAGCGCCACCTAGTGTTCACCACCAGAACTTTAGCAACACTGTAGAAGCAAAGCACCAACGCCACCTAGTGTTCACCACCAGAACTTTAGCAATACTGTAGAAGCAAAGCACCAGCGCCACCTAGTGTTCACCACCAGAACTTTAGCAACACTGTAGAAGCAAAGCACCAACGCCACCTAGTGTTCACCACCAGAACTTTAGCAACACTGTAGAAGCAAAGCACCAGCGCCACCTAGTGTTCACCACCAGAACTTTAGCAATACTGTAGAAGCAAAGCACCAGCGCCACCTAGTGTTCACCACCAGAACTTTAGCAACACTGTAGAAGCAAAGCACCAACGCCACCTAGTGTTCACCACCAGAACTTTAGCAATACTGTAGAAGCAAAGCACCAGCGCCACCTAGTGTTCACCACCAGAACTTTAGCAACACTGTAGAAGCAAAGCACCAGCGCTACCTAGTGTTTACCACCAGAACTTTAGTTTTGTAAGTACTTTAGAACGATTTAGAACCATGATTGCACGGACCTAGTAATTACGCTAGTGAGTAATTATATTCTGCCAGTGTTGAAAGGGGTTATAGACTCATGGAGTTGGACAAGAACAAAAGGGCCAACGCCATTCTTTCATGCAGGAACACACAATCAAAGCACCCCCGACAGATGGCCTTCCAACCTCTGCTTAAAAACCTCCAGAGAAGGAGACCACACCACACTGAGAGGCAGCCTATTATACTGCTGAACTGTTCTTACTATCAGGAAGTTCTTTCTAATGTTTAGACGGAATGACATACAGGTTAGTAAAAGTTCACTTACCTTGACAATATGTTCGTCCATTGCCCACAAATCCATAATTACAAATACAGACATTTTTGCCCTCCTTTTGCTGGCACGTGGCATTCGCATGGCAAGTAGCACACACGTCGGAAAGTAACTCTACAGAAATGGTAGAATTACACATTAGAGGATTAGGAGACGGCTTTGGAAGTATACTGAGCAGCTAGTATTCTACAACGGTTCGTTCTCTAAACGAATCACACTCAGGAAGATCCGCACATCGTGGCTGGTGAGTCCCAGGGCCCTTCCACACAGCCATCAAGGCAGATGATCCACAATATCTGCTTTGAACTGGGTTATCTGAGTCCACACTGCCATATAACCCAGTTCAAAGCAGATAATATGGGATTATATTCAGTTGTGTGGAAGGGGCTCCAAAAGGCATTAGACATGCTGTGAATTGTGTAACTAACAATACATGTGTGGCTATCTCTCAATACACAAATGAAATATGCCACTGAGAACAGCTAGCGATACACAAAGCTAAACCATAGAATATAAAGGGGCAGATCTATGAGAGTGATGAATAACGAGTCATCATGTAGTAAAATTACAAATGTTATTATTGTGAACAATATACGCGCTAAATAGCAAAACAATATCACATATAGTGCAATGTAGTACAATTCAATCACAATATCACAAGTCTAATATAACAATGACATAACAAAATGAGCCCTCACAACAAGATGGGCTTGAACGACGCTCTGACAGAATCTGTGTACCCCTGTAAATAGTCCGGAGTCTGATAACTCACAGGCTAGCGACTGAGTCAACGGGGGAGCCTTGGTGGGTAGAAGAGCTGGCAAACTGCCGGATGGGCAAGCGCCTACGGCTGGAGGTAAGCTGACAACGCCAAGATGGCCGTTTCGCGTAAACCACGCTTCCTCAGGGCGCTCTGAACTTCTGACCGCTCCTCCCCAGAGTTGTAGTGGAACAATTAGGACTCAAAGTCAATCCGGGAGATTTCGCATTTCCGCGTTCTAACACATATCGATACTGCAAGTCACCTCCCGGGCTGGAACTGTAATTTGGCGTGGTGCCAGCACTCTTTGACAGAGGTGGACCTTGTAAGACTATAGTTCCCAGCATCCCAGAATGAAAGTGATGTCAAACCGCAACCACTTTACGACCTGGGAGTCAGCTGCATTAAGATTACTTTTGACCAGAAGGATTCCTTCCAAACCCCTCCAATATTTTCTGTGGGTCATGGGGGTTCTCTGTGCCAAGTTTGGTCCAGGTCTGTCATTCATGGGATCTTGGCTGTGGAAGTCAGAGCTGAATTGGTTGAAGGTACTGCAAATCCCATCATCCGTTGTCCATGCTCCCCCAAACATATTGTTTTTGTGATTAATCACGATGCTTTAATTATGTTCAATTTGTAACAATGAAAATACATCCTGCATATGAGATATTTGCATTAGAATTTATAAGAGTAGCAAAATCTATTATATAAATGGGTTCACGTCATGTGATGTATACCTCAAACAAAGAAACCATACAACGCAGAAACACAATACTTGCCAACAGAAATAGGCCTCAAGCAAGGTACGTTTGTAGCAAAGAAACTCCCCCCCAAACCTAAAAGGCCCCCAAAACAACAAATAAAAATAAAACTACATTTACCAGCATCCTCCGGGGCAGCCAAAGACTCACCCAGCCTCTACATTCTGAACAACATGATTGGCTGCCAATAAGGGCGGATTTGCGCGCAAGGAGCACAGAAACACGACGGCGCAACACAGAAAACAAACTTCAAAAACACCACAACCACTTCCACCGCCTAGCCTTCAGATACAACGCTGCAGAAGACTACAGCATGGTGCCAGAGGCCAACATTGGCACCCTAACGCACATCTGCACACACTGCAAAGCCCTGAAATACCCAGCAGAAACAACAGGAATGTGCTGCCTAGCCGGTAAAGTCTCTCTACCACCACTTGCCACTCCTCCACAACCACTACAGACTTTGCTGAGTGGAGACACTCCAGAATCAGGGGCGGTCCTACAAGATAGGCCAAGTAGGCGGCCGCCTAGGGCGCCATCTGGGAAGGGGGCGCCATCCTGGCCGCATGGGGCGCCATCCTGGCCCTGCCGATGTTACTCAGTCAGTGCTGCAGCTGCCTGCTTTTTGACCCCGGCCTTGTGCGCTCCAACGCCGCTTCTGGGCACGCGCGGAGGTTTTCACGCAGGCGCAGTTGCTCTGGAGCTGAAGTTGAGCGCAGGAGCAACTGCACATGCGTGAAACCTCCGCGCATGCCCAGTAGCTCCCTTGCGCAGAAGCCTGTAAGCAAAGCACTCCCTATCGGGCAGGCAGGGAGTGCTTCCCTCTCCCTTTGTCTCCGCGCGCCGCTGCGTTTGCAGGGAAGGAGAAAAGAATCAGTGAAGAAAGTGTAAGTGAAGGAATGAATGAAGGGCTTTCCTCCTCCTCCTCCTCTGTGACCTCTTCTCTCCCTCCTTCCTTTCTTCAGCTCTATTTCTGTCTAGACCTGAGGGGCCTGAGGCTATGAGGAGTTGTGGGAGTTGGAGTCCAAAACACCTAGAGGGTGGGCGGGCCCAAGTTTGCCCAGGCCGCTGCCTGTATTCGACCTCATTTGAACATTTTGGCTGCTTGTCTTATAACATTTCCATTGGGATCCGAATGTTGGACTTATGGGAGACGCCTATGAATTATGAGCTAGGTGGTAGGTAATATATTCTGATTTTGATGCATTTACATTGCATTTCTTGTTGATTATTATACAGTTCTGCTTAATATTGTCATACAATATAATACAAATACAATATAACAATAGAATAATGATATATTTTATATTACATGTAATATTACAAACAATATTGCAGTATAGTGGTATTGTACAAAATAGTAATATATAATATTTTATTTTACTTTATTTTGGGTTATTTGAGTTTTATAGGAGTAATGAAAATATTTAGTAGAGGATAATTTTATTTAAATAAACGATTTTATTATTTTATAATAATAATATATAGAATGATACATTATATTATAATGTCAAAATATAATATAATTATATTGTATTGTTGTATAATATAATTATGATATAACATAGTATGAGTATGTATTTTATATTGTCTACACATTGATACAATATAATACTACTAATGGTATTGTGATATTATAATTGTATATTTGTTTTACATGGGGGGGGAATAATGTTTTTTTGGGGGGGCACCAAAATAATGTTCGCCTACCATTTCAAATTACCTTAGACCGCCCCTGTCCAGAATCAAAACACTTCCTCCGCTATATAAGACAATACAACTCATGCTTCCAGATGACATCATTTGGAGCACACATAGAAAGTGCGCAATTCATGCCTACATGACCCCACCAAGACCGTAAGTAACATCATTTCCAACCCTTACATCTCGCATCTCCTAAATAGGGCACAGCAACACGTGCCGGGTACAGCTAGTTATTTATGAAGTAGCAACGAAAATATGGTTGGGGTCACCCCAATATGAGGAACCTTATTTAGGGCTCACAGCATTAAAAAGGTTGAGAACCACTGCATTAATACACATATCTTTCTGTTTAATTGCTATTACATTTTTTAAAAAATTAATTTCATGGGGGCGCTGAGTAATTTTTTTTCCTGGAAAGGGGGCAGTAGGCCAAAAAAGCTTGGGAACCACTGATCTCTAGAGCAAACTTGCCCAACATCATAAACTTTGAGTACTGATGGAGTTTCTCAGGGTTAACCTGTGCATGGTGTGAGTCAGGGCCGTAGCCAGGATTTTGGTTCGGGGGGCTGAGTTTGGTTGGGGGCTGAGACTGTGTGGAAGAGGGTCTACCCTAGCAAACCTTTTGTATTGTTATCCCAATAACCCCATGAATGTGGGATATAATGAGCATGGTGATCAGATCATGATATGAATAAACATAACAGTTTAAATAATGTACCAGTAAGACCTTCTCGCGGACCACCCTGAGAATTTCGGGGGGGGGGGTTTGAAGCCCCCTTAGCCCCCCCCCCTGGCTACATGCCTGATGGTGTGAGTTGTAGTTCACCCACAACCTTATGCATATTTTGTCCATTTTTTAAAAAAAAATTGACTTTTTCAAAAAAAAATTGCAGCTTGGAGGTTGGGTTGTGTTTGCTTCTCATCTGAATATACAACAACAACAACAACAACAACAACAAGCACATGGGCAGAGGACCCTTTCCCACTCTCATTGATCCTCATCATCTTGGGCCAGGCTCTGGCAGGAGAGGAATCCCTTTCTTTTTCCCAAATTAAGGAAATCCCAAAACCACCAATGGATTCCTTACCGGGCTCCTTCTCTTCCTCGGAGGAGCGGGAGAACAGAAGCAGCGTTAGCAGCAGAGAGAGCCCACTGGCAGCGCCTCTCCGGCTCATGTTTTCCCCCACCGTCCCGCTATTCTTCGCACCAGCGCATCTTCCTCCCCATGAGGCTGCTCCCCCTACAGGCGGCACCTGGAAGTGCACACTGCGCCTGGAAAGTTTATCAATAACAATCTCTCTGGGTATTACTTTGCGAACGAAGATTCTTAGGAACAGGGGTGCCCACACTTTTTCAGCATGGGAGCTGCTGATTCAAAAACCAAGTCCCAAAGATCACCTGCCCAGAAATGTAAAACGTATAACTATTTTCTTATTTATTTATATTTATTGTTCATTTTTACGTACCGCTCCTTCCAGCAGGCTCGGGGCAGTTTACATAAAATGAAGTTGTAAAACATCAACATTTCAATTTAATAACAACAATATAAAACAGAGCATAAAAATACATCCAACCACCCCATTTCTCCCACACTGCCATATTACCACACATATTATCAGCCAGAAAGTAAGAAGAGAGGCTTTTGAACTGCAAGGCCATTTAATACTCAGCAAGGTAAACAAAGGGGCATGCAAAAATACATCCAACCACCCCATTTCTCCCACATTTCCATATTCCCCAGCATATATTTCTCAAGGAACAAAGCAAGCAGAGAGGCTTTGGAGCTAAAAGGCTATTTTTAAACATTAAAAATAAACAAAGAGACATGCCACAGAACAATCAAGCACCCACCCCAAAGTTAAAAGACCGACCTTTGAGATCCGGTAAGGAAATGACCCCAAAGCGTCCTTCTTCTTCTCCTCCATCGTTGCTCCTATTTCCACGCCGCCAGCATGCGTGCCGCCTCAAGAGCTCACGAGAAGTCCGAGAGGCAGAATGGGCGCTTCTGCATGCGCGCGGGGCCAGCCATGCATCGCGTCATCCAGGCCCGCCCCTTTGGTCTCCTACGACTCTGAGTGGCTGGAGAAGGACGGAGGGAGGAGGAGGAATCCAAAAGGGGGCATTCTGCCTCTTGGACTCTGGAGCTTTTGGAGCGGCGCGAGCAAGGAGCGGGGAGGAGCAATGACGGGGACTTCTTTGCAGCGTGCAGGGGCGCGTGAAGAGGACCAACAGCAAAAAACCTGGTCAGGGGCCCTGGTGATCCCCATCACCATTCTGAGCACCCCTGCTTAGGAAGGACTCATCCCACGCTTTTTGCAAGCGCGTTGATGACTAAAAAGGCCAATCTGAGATAGGCAAGTCCGGTTGCAGAAAGCACAGCAGAAAGTCTCCTTGGGTGATGTTGTTTCCAAGTTGCGGTTCTTTCTGCGTTGTCGTTTCTCTTCGAGACCAATTCGGCGTGTCTTCTCGAAAGAGGCCGCAGCATTGTGGATAGTGCGCCTCCATGCCTCCCAATGTGAGGCCAGGGTGGACCATTGTTGGTGATCAATCTGGCCGAGCCTGAGATGTTGTTTCAGGGAGTCCTTATATCTCTTTTTGGGGGCGCCTCTCTTGCGCTGACCCGTGGCGAGTTCACCATAGAGTAGTATCTTTGGGAGGCGGTGGTCCTCCATCCTAGAGACGTGCCCCCTGCCCAGCGCAGCTGTGTTCTCAATAGCATGGCCTCAATGCTGGTGATCCCTGCTTGCTCAAGGACAGCAACATTCGTCACATAGTCGGTCCCGTGTATATTTAGGATTGTGCGAAGACAGCGCTGATCAGGCATGTAGCCAGGGGGGGGCTAAGGGGGCTTCAGCCCCCCCCCCCGAAATTCTCAGGGTGGTCCCCGAAAAGGCCTTACTGGGACATTATTTAAACTGTTATGTTTATTCATATCATGATCTGATCACCATGCTCATTATATCCCACATTAATGGGGTTATTGGGATAACAATACAAAAGGTTTGCTAGGGTAGACCCTCTTCAACCCAGTCTCAGCCCCCCCCAAAACCAAACTCAGCCTCCCCCGAACCAAAATCCTGGCTACGGCCCTGGCGCTGATGAAAGCGTTCGAGGAGTCGTAGGTGTTGGCAATAGGTGACCCATGTTTCAGACCCATAGAAGAGAATAGACAGTACGATAGCTCTGTGCACACTGATTTTGGTGCTTTGCCTCAGGTGCTTGTTGCTCCAGACTCTTTTGTGAAGCCTTCCAAATGCACTTATATGCCTTTGCTAATCTGTGATCTATCTCTTTGTCAATCTTGGCGTCTGAAGAGATGATGCTTCCCAGGTAGGTGAACTGCTGAACGGACTTAAGCACAGATGTGCCTATTCTGACGTGGAGATGATAGTGTTCTTCCTGTGGTGCAGGCTGGTAGAGGACTTCTGTTTTCTTCAGGCTGACTTCCAGCCCAAACAGCTCTGCAGTTGTTGCAAAGCAGGATGTGAGGCGCCGCAGAGCTGCTTCTGAATGGGTGACAAGGGCAGCATCGTCAGCTAAAAGCAGCTCACGGACTAGATAGTTTAGAGTCTTAGTGCGAGCCCTCAGACCGCTTAAGTTGAACAAGCTGCCATCAGTACGATAGCGTATATATATGCCGTGTAATAATGATAATAATAATAATCCAGAGAAAAAGGAGTGATAGTGAAGAATGACTGGTCTAAAATAAAGGAGTACTATAAGGAAGAACATAAGATAGAGTTAAAATTTGATTAGGTTGTATAAATATTGATATAGTTAAAGATTAAAAATGCTTAAGAATGATTAAGAAGTATCTCTTTTTTCTTCATCATTTGTTTCTTCTTTTTTTCCATTTAAATGAATTGTAGGAATGTTAACAACTTAGAACAAGAGGGAAGAAACGTTTCGATAGATAAAGAAAACATACTGAAAGCGACCGGGTTGGTAGATGAATAATTTTTAAAGACCTCTCTCTTTAAAAAATGACATATATAGACTATTTCGCTAAGATATTTAGAGATTTATGTTTTATTTTAATAAAATAACTACATACATTCATATTATTAAAGCTGGAAATACCTCCCCCCCCCCCCCCATCTAAAGGAGGAGGGATTTAAGAGAAATAGATAAAATAGAATATTTTGTATTAGTTAATGTTTATTTATTTATTTATTTATTTTATTTACATCATTTTTAACAAAAAGGCAACATTTCGATGCCAGTACAATAAATACAATTAAAACATAAACATTAAGCATAAAACGATTAACATTAACACATAATATATCATTATTCCTCAAACTTCCTATACCGCCACTCCCCGGAGGCTCGGAGCGGTTTACAGTTTGAACATAGAATACATAGTACACGAACAAAACAATACAGCACAAGAGGGAGGTACTACATCTAAGGCAGGGGAGGGGAAGCCAGGGCTCATGACCACATGGGTCAATGAGCTGTCCAAGGTCTAGCCAGCGGTGGCTCGACCTTCGAACGAGGGGAGCCTAGGAGGGCCCCACAGGTCCAGCAATGTCCTTAGAGTCCCCAGATCCGTTGGGAGACGGTCACCACAGGCCTGTGGGTCCGATCTCCCCGTCACCAGGATGTCAGATCTCCTGGTTTGGGGATTCGCCAATGGGGGCACTCTGCGTCTAAAATTGGCATTCCAGAAGGTCCTGGCAGGGAACCTCCTGGATGCCTCAAGGCCGGTCCTCGCGGACCTCTCCCTCCTGGTTCCAAGGGCTCTAGGAGTCCCCCCCCTGCGGAGAGGTCCGAAGAGTCCTGAATCGGAGGGACTTCTGGGGCCTTACCGCCTCCGATGAGGGTCGCCCCTTCATCGACGGAGCAGTGGGAGACCCGGTTCTTGGGGCTCGACCTCCGCGAGAGGGAGCCATCTCAGCTGCAAGTTCAGTCCTGTTCTCAGTCCTGTTCTTTCGCCTCCTGCGTCGCCGCCTCCTCTTTCGCAGGTTTTGTTGCTTCCGGGGCGGGTCCACGTTAGAAGCCAGGTCCTCCAAGGGCGGGACTTCTGGATACCAAGTGTATTGGTAGTTATTGAAAAGGACATTCAAGTGCCACCTCGGAGTTAGTTGAGGTAGGCAGGATATCCCTGGGTACTGGTTTTGGGGGATCGGGAGCAGGTTAGGGTTTTGCCCTCCCTTCTGCTCGAGATCCCCGTGTACAACTGGGGGCCACTGTGTGATACAGAATGCTGGACTAGATGGGCTGAGGTCCGATTCAGCATGGCTCTTCTTATGTTCTTATGTTCTTATGTTCTGGCGGGAGGCAGCTTCCGGGTCCCGTTCCTCTTCCGGGTCCGGGCACATGATCCTCATCGGGGGCGAGGTCCTCCAAGGGCGGGACTTCCTGTAGGCGATCGCTTCCGGGTCCTGCTCCATCTTCGGGCCCAGGCACATGGAGCAGGAGGGTGTCTTCAAGGGCAGCCGCCATGCTGGGCCACTACAGCTCCAGTTGGCTCCCCCAGCTTCTCACAGCGCGGCGCCGACGGGCGCAGGGGTTACGGGGGAGGGCCAGGATGGCCGAAATGTCCAGGTCAGCCACCGAAGGATCGGCCCAAGGTAGTGGGCCCTCCAGGCTCATCTGCGGTTCCCTGGCCATCCCCTCAGCAGGGGGCAGGCAACAGGTATCTGGTCGGGGGGTTGGTTGGTCAGGGCACTGTGCCTGGTCCGTTATCATTAGTGTCCCTCCAGCTGACTCGGCCGACCTTGGGGGATTTTCGGTGGAGATGGCCAGTCCGTCTTCAGGGCTGAGGGCTCGCCTCTCTTGGTCTGGGCCCAAGCTCTCGATGGGAAAATCCCACGAGTTGTCCCAGGCGAAGTCTAAGTCCAGAGGGGGTTCTTGCTGAGGTCCTTGTTGGGGGCTGATCCGATTGTTGGGATTGCAGTCCGGGAGTGGAACCTGAGGGACATGGGGGCACGGCATACCCATTCCCTCTAATAGGTCCCCAAATCTCCTCCTGAAATCCTCAATATGAGCCGCTAGCTTGTTATATTCCACGATCAGCTCCGCAAGTCGGTTGGGATCAGGCTGATCAGGCTGGTCAGGGGATAGGCCCCGTGGTGCCGGTGAGCTGCTTCTCGGGTTCGCGGGTTGAAGGCCCGGACCTGCTGCCGGCACCGCTTCCCCAGGGGGGGATTTTGGTCTACCCCTCTTACCGAAGGCTCTTAAGAAGCGTGCGGAGGCCGGTGTTATCGGCCGAACGAACCATCGGGTCTGTTGCTCCCGCTGCCCGGCATGGTCCTCACCTGATGCAGGCGTCAGAGAGGGCGGCCCACCCGCTGGTCCATGCAGCTTCAGGGACCTCCGGCGCAGAGTTGCTGCTTTCCCCAGCCAAATCAGGCTGTTGGGGCTCTGTGGGTCGCCAAAAAACATCTCCTGGGTCGACTGATCTAGCACGGACGCCCCCCGAAGGGGTCCATGGGACCAGCAAGTAGCATCCAGGGCAGAATCCAAGAAAACTGGTGGACAAAGCTGGAGCTCACCCGAAGGGACCTCTACAGCCGCCGCCATCTTGACTGCATATATACATTCCAGTTAAAACCATGTTTCGTCCAAGGCACAAGTATTGAGCCATCGCCATCAACTTGCCATTTCAGTTCCACTCCACAGTGCTGCGTTATGCTAATGTGCAAAAGCCTGGTCCCACAGCCACGTCTTCACCTTTTTCCTAAATGCCAGGAGGGGGTGGGGTCAACCGTATGTCGCTCGGAAGCGCATTCCACAGACGGGGAGCCACCACCGAGAAGGCCCTATCTCTTGTCCCCACCAACCGTGTTTCAGAAGTTGGTGGGAGCAAAAGCAGGACCTCCCCGGATGATCTTAAATTACGAGGTGGGACGTAGCGGCAGATGTGTTCGGACAAGTAAGCCTTGTGTTATGTCTGTATAATGTTATTTTGTTGTTGCTTTTGTTATATTGTGTATGCTATTTTGGAAACGTCAATAAATACTATTTAAAATAATAATAAAATAATAATAATAACTTTATTTATATCCCGCCACCATCTCCCCAAGGGGACTCGGGGCGGCTTACATGAGGCCAAGCCCAATGACACATAATAAACAAAACAACAGCAAATGATAAAACAATACAATCAATATAACTTACACATAAGCAATAACAGACAACTTAAAACTATTCTGGCCAGGCCAAATGTGGAATATTAAAATTTTTAAAATAAATAAACACTGGATACGAGCAGAGATAGAATGTATGTAGCAGGAAGGTTTTAAAGGATAATGTGAGGCAGACAACCCAACAGTTAAATAAAGTGCTTCTGATGACATTTTGCAAAGAATTGGTTACAGCAGGGCGTTATTTACTTTATTCAGAAAGCAGCTACTCCTCCTAAAAACTGCCAATGTGGGGGCTTGTTTGATATCCTTGGGGAGCGGGTTCCAGAGTCGGGGGGCACTACAGAGAAGGCCCTCTCCCTCGTATCCCTCGTTCACAACTAGCTAGCCCCTGTCACGCGTTACTGTGGCCCAGTCTGGTGATCTAGAACGGACCTGTCCAACACGCGGGACGCGGGGGGGCCTGCGCGAGTGTCCCTGGCTGCTGCAGGAGGAGGCGCCTCGCCGCTCCCGCCCTGCCGTGCAAGCCCGGCGTCCTGCATGGCCCGCCCCTTTTCGGTGGGGCTGGGTGACGTCAGGCGTGGCGCCGGCGGCGAGGAGGAAGAGTTGGAGGGAAGCCGGGGCCTCTGCCTCCACCTCTTCCTGCTCGCCCCATCGCCACGCCTGACGTCACCCAGCCCCGCCAAAAGGGCGGGCCACGCAGGCCGCTGGGCCTGCGGGGCAGGGCGGGAGTGGCGAGGCGCCTCCTCCATGTCCCTGGCTGTTGCAGCAGCCGCGCCTGGGAGCTTACCTTCCTTCTCCGAAGGAAGTGAAAGGAAGGTAAGCTCCCGGGGCGGCTGCAGCAGCAGCCAGGGACATGGAAGAGGCGCGCCGCTCCCGCCTGCCACGCATGTCCGCAGCGGCCCCGCCCCACGAGCGCCCATGCCCCCTGCGGCCCGCCCCCATCCCCGCTGCAGCCCCCCAGGTGATCAGTCACCGGAATTCCGGCCCTTGGGCCGGTAGAAGTTGGACAGCCCTGATCTAGAAAATAAAGTAATGAGAAAGTTTTGGTTTCTAATATATGTAATTTCTTTATGTTTGTGTGCAAACAGTATTTCTTGCTGTTTCTTTGATGTAGAGATTGTCTGGTTTGCCTACTCTGGAACATGCAACATATAATTTTCCTTCTTTAGGGTTCCATTTCAAAACTATCATGTTATATATGTGTGTGTGTGAATCATATATATCTATATCTATGACTGGATGGCTCTTTGTCAGGAGGGCTTTGATTATGTTTTCTTGCCCTGGTGAAGAGAATTGGACTGGATGGCCTGAAGTATTTTCTGTTGGTCAGAGGGGTTCTGTGTGGGAAGTTTGGCCCGATTCTGTCGTTGGTGGGGTTTAGAATGCTCTTTGATTGTAGGTGAATTATAAATCCCAGTAACTACAGCTCTCAAATGTCAATGTCTATTTCCCCCAAACTCCACCAGTGTTCATATTTGGGCATATGGAGTATTCATGCCAGGTTTGGTCCAGATCCATCATTGTTTGAGTCCGCAGTGCTCTCTGGATGTAGGTGAACTACAACTCCCAAACTTAAAGTCAGTGCTCACCAAACCCTTCCAGTATTTTCTGTTGGTCATGGGAGTCCTATGTGCCAAGTTTGGTTCAATTCCATCATTGGTGGAGTTCAGAATGCTCTTTGATTGTAGGTTGAATATAAATCCCAGCAACTACAACCCCCAAATGACAAAATCGGTTTTTTGAGTCATGGTCACTTCTTGGGTTAGTAGGTGTCTTGAGGCCAAATTTGGCGGTAATACGTCCAGTGGTTTTTGAGTTATGTTAATTCACAAATGAACATTACATTTTTCTTTATATACTAGCTATCCTCTGCCATGTGTTTCGGTGGCCCAGTCTGTGTATATGTGTTTTCTGTGCGTATATATGCATATATGTGTGTGTATTTGTGTATATACATACCTCTCCCCTGTTGTGTCAGCTCCACTGGCTGCCTGTCCATTTCCGGGCTCAATTCAAAATGCTGGTTTTGACCTTTAAAGTACTATACGGTTTTGGCCCAGCTTACTTGTCCGAACGCATCTGCCGCTACGTCCCACCTCGTAACTTAAGATCATTCAGGGAGGCCCTGCTCTCGCTTCCGCCAGCAACTCAACTGCGGCTGGCAGGAACGAGAGACACGGCCTTCTCGGCTGTGGCCCCCCGCCTGTGGAGTGTGCTTCCAAGCGAAATACGATCAACGCCACCCCTTCCTAGCTTTCAGGAAGAAAATAAAATCATTGTTGTGGGGCCAGGCCTTTGCACAGTAACTGCAGCACTGACTGTTTTAATGATGGACATGAAACACGGCTTCCGCCATTGATTGATTATTTGAATGTGCATAGATAGAATTTTAATTGAACTGGATAGCTAATGTTTTAATGTTGATGTTTTAATCTTGTTGTATTAGTGTGTTTATATTGTGTATTGCTGCCGGCATCTAATTGTGCCTTGTAAGCCGCCCTGAGTGCCCCCCCCGGGGGGGGGGGTGTTGAGAAGGGTGGGTTAGAAATACAATAAATACATAAAATAAATATATGTGTATATTTGTGTATATGTGTATATATGTGGTTTTACGCACGTGTTGTAATGGTTTTTGGGGGGGTTGGCTTTTAAAGTCTATTCTGCTGTGTTTTTCAGTGTTTTTATGAGTGATGGTCACTCGTTGGCCTGATAATTGTATTGTGTCCAAATTTGGTGTCAATTCGTCCAGGGTTTTTTGAGTTATGTTAATCCCACAAATGAACATTACATTTTTATTTATGTAGACTTCATGGAGTTTGGCACTGTTTGAACCTCTATAGTTCTCAGTGCTACAGAATCCTGGGCTTTTGTTGGGAAAGCACCAGGAAAGGCAAAAGACCTTACAAAACTACAACTCTCAGGATGCTTTAGTATTTTTGAGCCTAGGCAGGGAAAGTGGTGCCAGGATGCATTAAATCTACAGTGTAGATCAGGCATGGGCAAATTTTGGTCCTCCAAGTGTTTTGGACTTCAAGTCCCACAATTCCTAACAGCCTGGCTTGAATCACACTGATTTGGATGCCAGGAGCTGAGCCTGAAGGCGAAATTCACATTTGGGGGGTGTCATTTCTGAGCCATCCTTCTCCTGCATGTCATCTCCCCCTTTCCTAGCCCACTTCCTCCCCAAAGCCTCCTCTTCGAAGCACAACTGGCTGCCCCGATAAGGGCCATCCTTATCTTTGCAAGCTGGTGGTGTGTTGCAGGCTGTAAATACAAGTGGCCCTATGATTTTACAGAACGAAAGTAACGTTTTCACAAATTCCCAACTTTTGTTATTCAAAATCACACTTCTGAAAAATATTGCCAAGCAATTGAAGGTTCAGAGAAGGCGGCATTGTTCTCTGATTTCAATTCCGTAAACTTTTTGTCTCTTTCACAGTGTTGTACATGTTCATAGCGCTTCAACACCTTGGCTGCATCCTACAAAATCTTGAGATGAGTCAACAACAACAGTCTGTATTACAGTCAACAGACCATTAGGCAACACACAAATTTATTTATTTTATTTCGGCAGTTTACCCCGCTCCTCTCAACCCCTGGAGGGGGACTCAGAGCGGCTTCCAAAAGGCACAATTCGATGCCCTCATAACAACACAGTATAAAAACAGTATAAAAGCCCTCAAACATTGACACTAAAATACATTAAAATACAATTACATTCATACAGCCTATGTATTCCCCTATGTAAAACAGTGTTCTGTCCGTAAAAGCATTGAGCCCTATTCACCAGCTTTCCATTAAAAACTAGTCTAAAGTGCTGTCCTGTGCTACTATGCGAACGCCTGGTCCCACATCCAAGCCTTCACTTTTTTCCTAAATGTCAGGAGGGATGGAATTGATCGTATGTCACTAGGCAGCGCATTCCACAGATGAGGAGCCACCACCGAGAAGGCCCTCTCCCTCGTCCCCACCAGCCGCACCTGGGAAGCTGGCGGGAGCGAGAGCAGGGCCTCCCCGGATGATCTTAAAGTACGAGGTCGGACGTAGCGGCAGATGCGTTCGGACAAATAAGCTGGGCCAGAACCGTATAGAGCTTTAAAGGTCAAAACCAGCATTTTGAATTGAGCCCGGAATTGGACCGGCAGCCAGTGGAGCTGACACAACAGGGGGGTGGTATGCTCCCTGTATGTAGCTCCAGTTAGTAGTCTGGCTGCTGCCCGTTGGACTTGTTGTAACTTCCGAACTGTCTTCAAAGGCAGCCCCACGTGCCAGGTCAGTTAATGGTAAAACAGCAATAATTCAAGATCTAATTCTTGAAGAACAGGCTGACCTGGCTTGTATAACAGAGACCGGGTTGGACGAGGCTGGGGGGGTTAATCTCTCTCAGCTTTGTCCACCGGGCTACTCCGTACAGCACCAATCAAGACTGGGAGGGTGGGGAGGGGGAGTCGCAGTGGTCTATAACAGGGCTGTCCAACTGGCGGCCCTGGGGCCGGATCCGCCCCCCCCAGCCTGTTGGACACGGCCCCTGCTATGCCCCCAGCCGCCATTTTTAATTTTAAAAAAATGGTGGCCGGGGGGGGGGGAGGGGGAGGCGGGGCAGGGAGGAGGAAGAGAGCTAGCTCCTCCTCCCTGCACCGCCCCCTCCGTCCCTCTCTCTGCGCCGAAAAGGAGGAGAAGGCGGCGCCAAGGGCAGCGCGTCACAGGCCACGGCGCTCGGGATAGCTGCGGTGCCCGGGAAAGAGGAGGAGGAGGAGGGAGAATGACAGCTTTAGGAGGGGGCGGGGCCTGGGCTGAGGGCGGGGCCCGGGGGCGGGGCTTGGGGGCGGGGCCGAGCGGCCCCCGAGGTCATCAGTGATCTCTATTCCGGCCCTGGGCCCGGTAGAAGTTGGACAGCCCTGGTCTATAAGGATTCCATCCCCTTGACCAGGTGCCCCATCCCGCAGAATATAAATAAAGTGAATTATTATTATATTATTATTATATGCCTTATTCAGAAATCAGTCTGTATATTTTTTGAAATCTTGTACAAGAGATTATATTTCATCTTCCCTGAAATTCAACTATGTGTAATGTTATTTATACTGTATCCTTACAGAGATATAACAATGACCTTTTCAGAGAAAGAAAATGGTCATACACTAATATGAAGTGAATGCAGACAATAATGCTTATTCTCAGATAGTTTATAGCAATAGTTTCTGTCTCTGAGATATGGATAGATCTGAAATGCTGAAGATATTCTCCACTGTAATGGACAGATTAAATATATGCTATAATTCTATACAACCAAACTTTAATTAATTTCTAAGCAAACATCTTATAATGGAGCCCCCGGTGGTGCAGTGGGTTAAACCGCTGAGCTGCTGAACTTGCTGACTGAAAGGTTGCAGGTTCAAATCCAGGGAACAGCATGAGCTTCTGCTGTTAGCCCCAGCTTATGCCAACCTAGCAGTTTGAAAACATGGAACTATGAGTAGATCAATAGGTACCGCTCCGGCAGGAAGGTAACAGTGCTCCATGCAGTCATGCCAGCCACATGACATTGGAGGCATCTACGGCTTAGAAATTTAGATGAGCACCAACCTCCAGAGTCAGACTCAACTAGACTTAATGTTAGGGGGAAATCTTATACTTTACCTAAGCGTACACCTTGTCTCTATACGTTCAGAATATGATCGAGCTAGTCTGCAGTGCCTTTCATGTTTGTTATGGTATTTTAAGGGTGTTTTTAGAATGTTTTATCTCGATGTGTTTTATATGTTTGGAAACCGCCCTGGGCCTCGGGAAGGACGGTTTAGCAAATTGAAATAATAAATAAATAAATAAATGTTCCTTGATTCATGTTTAGGCGCTGTGTTTGGTGGTCCCTATGTAGACTTGTCCACAGATGCATGGTATACGATAGACTCCTGCAGCAGTTATTAGGGGATCCCTCTTATCCTTTGCCGAATGTAGCATTTGTTGAATTTTCTTGGGTTCTTTCTCCCACTCTGGACATTCCACAGATAGATAGATAGATAGATAGATAGATAGATAGATAGATAGACAGACAGACAGACACACACAGTCCACTTGCTTGTGAACAAACCTCTGACAATGCGTGCCACAGATGCAGGCGAAGCATCAGGAGAGAATGCTACTGGAACATGGACATACAGCCCAAAATAATCATAGCAACCCCCTGATTCTGGCCATGAAAGCCTTCGACAACACAAGTCGTGCTCCCTTAGCCTCAGAAAATCAAGTGATAGGATCTGAAACAAGCTGAATGAAAACAATACCAACGAACGTCCAGAATGACATTTGCACTTGCAGAAAGGCTCAGGGAATATTCAATTTGGTCATGTTGCCATACTTTTTTCCAAGCAGGGTCAGTGAGTGAGTGACCAACGTTAAAAGGGTGGTCTGTTGCTCTAAGAGCGGATGCATCCAATAATGCAACTTATTTCCTCCAACTTTCTTAAAGTTAGTGATCTACTTGTATGCCCTTGGGAAGAGCTGCACTCATTTATCTTCTGCTTTAGCGGTGACCTTCACATGAGCTTACACAGATTTCCCACAAGTGATGAAACTGAAGCAATATCTACAGGGCCATTATTTCATGGACAGTTTGTTGAAACAGGATGCTGTTGCAAAACCCCTGCAGCTTCTATTTGGAACTCTTTGTGCAATTATTGAGCCACAACAGCTTTGTCTTAAGTGTTAAGCAGCTAAATAAGACCCTTAGGCAAAAGAAAACAGCCATCAGATGGCGGGAAATGGCAGAAGCCCCCAGCCATTCCACCTGGGCTGACTCATCATGGAAATTCAAAGGGGTAAACAGAGCAAAAAAAAAGTATTTGTGCAAGAAAATTTATAATCCTTTGGATATACTGCCCCTTATTTATGTATTGCTGTTGTTCAGGGATGTCAGGGATGGGTGGTATGCAAATGACAAAACAAATTTTAACAGTCCTAAACTCTAGGCTTGTAGGAAGTAGGATTCAGCAAATCCAAACGCCGTTACGTTAAATAAATTTGTAATCCCCACGCCGATGCATCCCCAAATGGGGTGGTCGGGTGGTGTGCACAGAAGTAACAAGTTGCATGGTAGCATGCAAATGACAAAACAAATTTTAACATGAATTAAAATGTGTTATGTCGACTGATTTAAAATAACATTTCTTTAAAGTCAGTTCCATGTCTGTTGAGGGACACTATGCGCAAACTGCAAAAGCTTCTGGACTACTCAGAGAGGGTATAGTTTGTGTTTTTTTAGTTAGAGTTAAAGTGCAGTGTTTACATCAGGGGTGCTCATTAGGTAGCTCAGGAGCTACTAGTAGATCTTCAGCCCTCTTCCAGGTGATCTTTGGGCCTCACCAGCCGGATGGGGTGCTCCTGCCATGCGCGCGCACACCCTGTGCACACACGCGCTCCTGCTGCTGGCTTCCGCTCTCGCGGTGCTTCTTTCGCCTGCGGGGCATTGCAGGAAGAAGGAAGCATGAAGCGAGGCCTCTGGAGGGAGCGCCCTGCCTCTCTCTCGTCCAGAAGCAGCTGTGCATCCTCCGTTGCCGGTGAGACAGGTAGGGCGGAGCACTCCCTCTGGATGCGCCGCCTCGTGCTTTCTCCTTCCTGCAATGCCCCGCAGGTGGAAGAAGTGCTGCGCGGGCGGAAAACAGCAGCAGGGGCACGCGCGGTGGAAAGAGCGTTCAGCGGCGGGAGCGCGCGGGAGTGCACGGCGGGGGCAGGTAGATCTTTTGGACTTGGTTGCTTTAAGAGTAGCTCGCATGCTGAAAAAGTGTGAGCACCCCTGGTTTACATTGACTTGTGGACAAGTTGACTAAGACTTGAGGGTAATTTTTGGCTAAAATTTCAGCTGGATCAAGGCGGGTCGGCGCTGTTATTGGACCTCACAGCAGCGTTTGACACTGTCGATTATGATCTATTGACCCACCGCCTTGCCGGGGCCGGGGTTAGGGGGATCGCCCTTAATTGGGTGTCCTCCTTCTTCCGGAACCGGCTGCAAGGAGTGAGGAGGGGTGAGGTTGTCTCCGAGGGTTCCCCGCTTCATTGCGGGGTCCCTCAGGGAGCAATCCTTTCCCCTCTGTTATTTAACATCTACATGCAACCACTTGCCCAGCTGGTGCGTAGCTTTGGGCTTGGGTGCCATCAGTATGCTGATGACACCCAGCTCATTCTGAAGATGGATGGTCGGGTCGAATCCGTTCCCGATAATTTCCATCATTGTCTTGAGGCCGTTACTGGATGGCTGCGATCCAGTAGGTTGAAGGTGAATCCGGCTAGGATGGAGATCCTGTGGCTTGGTCGCCCGGGTGGTAGGGATGTTCAGCTTCCGACCCTGGACGGCGTGACTGTCACACCTCAAGGGCCTCAGGCATCACTTTTGCTTGACCAAGACTTTAGCCAAGGCGGCAATAAGGTGCTGTCCAAGCCAGCTTGCTTTACTCTTAAACCTTGCCCTGGGCCTCCCGTCCTTTCCCATGAGAAGCAAGGGATGAATGCATAACATAGGCAGCTCAAGCTTAGATCATCTAGCCTCCCTGATAGTGAGGTGCTCTGAAGGAGCCAAGAGATCACCTCCCTTTTGTCCAGATGATAGCCACTAACGAGCTGTGCATACCAGAGAGACTGAGGTAACATAACATATAGACACCCATCAATCATGGTGCTGTGACACTCGACGCAACTACATCAAAGCCAGGGAATATTATAATTGCCAAGAGATGCCCCATTGCCAGTATCTCGTACCAACGCCGCAATAAGGAGATGCTAAGGGGAAGAGGCCTCATCGGGCCTCCCAGCCAAGCTTGTGCCAGCCAGTCTACACTGGGCTGACTAGATCCAGCGTTGTGCCTTGTTCCCGCTCATCGTCGAGACCCTGTGATTGATCCTGAAAGACTTTGCTGCCTAAAAAACTCTTTGCCTTTAAACCAACCCAGCCTCATTACTCCGACTAGGATTCCTTTGACTGACTTTCCTTGCATCCGGCTTGTGTTCCCGTTTTCCTCCGCTTGTGATCCTGTTGCCACGGATCACACTTCCCTGCTGAATCCTGACTTTGGCTGCTACTTGGAGACGCTATAAGGATTGCCTCCAACCCTTTTACTAAACTTATTAATCAATAAAACTTGTACCTCAGCTGCTGTGTGGTTTATCCAGGGAAGTCAGGTCCCAAGGCCCAAAGGGGCGACAGTGACCTTATGTCCGTTGTCTTCTGTTAAGAGCCTCAGGGTAACCCTGGACCCTCTGCTGTCAATGGAGGCACATGTCTCCGCCATCAACAGAGTGGCATTTTTCCATCTTCACCAGGCAAAGAAGCTGGCCCCCTATCTGTCTCGCTGCGACCTAGCCACAGTGATCCAAGCTACGCTCATCTCAAGGCTAGACTACTGTAACGCTCTGTACATTGGCCTTCCTCTGTCGGTGATCCGGAAACTCAAGTTGGCGCAGAACCCTGCAGCCCGGCTCCTTACGGGGAGTGCGGTGAGCGCTCACATCACGCCCATTCTGTGCGAACTGCACTGGTTATCGGTAGAATGCCGGATCACCTTCAAAGTGTTAGTTCTAACTTTTAAGGGCTTACATGGTCTGGGGCCAGTGTACCTGCAGGACCGCCTCATCCCGTACTATCCCACCAGATCGTTGTGTTCCGAGGAACAGAACCTCTTGGTCATTCCCTCCCCTAAAATGTATCGCTTGACGGCTACCCATCGGCGGGCTTTTTCAATGGTGGCTCCAACGCTCTGGAACTCGCTTCCTGCTGACATTCGCGCCATGCAGAACATCCTCCCATTTCGGAAAGCATGTAAGACCCTGCTGTACCAGCAGGCTTTTGGGGTTGGATGAGCTGCAGTCCTTGTCGCATGTCGCCACATGTGCTTATCTGTTTTATCCTATGCCACATTGTGTCCAGCATGTGGCTACTGTGCTGTGTACTGTGCTTTTAAGTATGTTTTAATCGTGATTTTAATCCTGTTATGTATGATTGTTTTTATGAATATGCTGTTAGCCGTCCCGAGCCTTTGGGGAAGGGCGGCAAACAAGTATGAATAAATAAATAAATAAAATATTTATAATGACAATAAACCTGGTTACAATTGATCCAGTAGCACCCGAGAAATATCATGCTTGAATAAGGTTCTAAAACCGCCTAGTCCTACACACAAGACGACTTAGGCAGCAAGCTCTAGCTTTTAAGATGTTCATCATGGTAGTTTGGGTGGGGAAGTCTTGATATTTATTTATTTTGTATCAAAAGCATTGCATAAATTAGTATAAAACAGATAAAAATAGGAGGAGCACAAGGGGCTAAATATCTTTTGACCAAAAACAGGCAACAGCAATGGCATTGTCTGTAGCCTCCAACAATTCTTCCTCTGTACATGAGTCAGGGCATACAGATGCAGAGTTGTCTGTTCTGCTCCACAGTCACACAAGGTGGGGGATTCTTTTAGGTAGTGCCATTTTGCCAGGTTGTCTTTTGCTCTGCCCACCCCACTTCTGAGTCTTGAGATAAATGTAGAAGGAACCGTTTCAAATGCAGAGAGCAGAGATAATGAAGCAAGCGTTGGTTATCAGATAGAAAGCCTTAGCTTGCTCATTACTGTTTCCTGTTGATATTTTCCCACATATACAGTGAGCAAATTCTTAAAGGGAGCCATCTGCAGAAAAGTGCATGAAAGCTCTTCAAAGGCAACTGCTAAGGATTTCTTGCATATTTCAGCAGTATAGTAACCAGAAGCACGGCACTCGACACAGGCTCATAGGCAACATCCTTCCATCGAAGTGGAATAGAAACAGAAGCATCTTTCAATCTCCGATGATTGTTTTGACTCTGAAGTAGGGTTGCCATATTGTGATGGAAGAAATAAGGGACATTTACAGGATTTTTCGCAAAAATAAGGGACGCTTAATAAAAACTTGAAAATCAAAATCAAACACCAGGAAGGCCCAAATCCGCCCATGCTTGATCTGCACTGTAGAATTGATGCAGTTTGAACTGCCACGACCCAATGCTGTGTAAACATCGGATTTGTAGTTCTACAAGGCCTTCTCTGCCAAGTCACCAAACTACGACTCCACTGTGGGAGTTGGGAGTCCAAAACATCTGGAGGGCCAAAGTTTGCCCAGGCCTGATTTAGACTGGCTCCGACACTACATGGAAGAGGCTAGACTAGATGACCTTTGGAGTCCCCAGACTACATGGAAAGGGAATTTCAGCTCCCACAATTCCTCACAGCCAAGAACCACCGCCAGGCCCAGGTTCTGCCTGGCCATCTGCGGGGAGGGTTCTGTCCCGGCGGGAGGCCCTTGGGTACGTACCGTGAGCGGGCAGACGTGCTCGGGGGCTGGGAGGGCTGTGCGGAGGAGGAGGAGGCCGGGCTGGGCCGGGAAGGCCGAGGGAGGGGAGGCCTCCCGGCTGAGCTGCTCAAGCACGGCCAAGCTGCAGGCGCCGCTGACGGCCAGGCGGAGGTCCTGGGACCAGGCCAAGGGCTCCGCGCCGCCGCTCAGCGCCCCTTGCAGCCGCACTGGGGACTCCCTCCACTGCCATGCCGCCAAGCGAGGGGGGGACCAGGCCCAGGAGGAGCTGCAGCCGGCTCCCTCACAGCCGTCGCCATCTTGGGCCCTGGGTCCTCACCACGCACGCCCCGCCCCCTTCCGACACAAAGAGGTGCCCAACGCATTCGCCTGACTGCGTGTCTCCCCACCCACTGCAATATACACTCCCAAATTTCAGGCACCTAGCTAGTCGCCCCAACGTGGGGTCCTTCCCTTCCTTCTTCACCCTCGAGGCCTACCCGCGCCAGGGCAGCCTGCTCCGAGCCGGCCCCTCTTTTCCCAGCACCAGCCAGAGGACAGGCCAGGTCAGAGGAGCGAAAAATAAGGGACAGCAAGTGTAAATACGGGACACCCAAAAAAGAATCAAAATACGGGACGTCCCGTATAATACGGGACATATGGGATCCCTACTCTGAAGCTACCAGGTAGCCGAAAGCCATTCCATCAAGCTACCCAAACTATGCTAGATGCTCATGATCATAGGTAGGAGCCGATACCAAAAGTTGTGTCCTTCCCTTCAGTTTTTATTATGTGCTTTAGACTCAAAGCCTAAGGGCAAGGATGACCTAACTATTAATGGTTTAACCTTTCTGGAAGTCTTTTTGGCTAAAGAGCATGAAGTAAGTAACAAATATATTCGGAATCTTTTGAAGAGCATTTTATACTAGTTATTTAATCCCTTGTTTTAAAAATACGTCACAAAATCAACTTCTGTTCAAGGACATCTTTAATTGGCAGAGCCATACTGGACTATTTGCAAGAACAAGATAGGTTTTGTAGGCTTGTTCTTAAGTTGAATTTGTTTGTAAGTCAGAACAGGTACTTTTTAAAGTGTAACTTCAGCCACACACACACACACACACACATACAGTGTGTTCCCTCGCTTATCGCGGAGTGCGCAGTGTCCCTACTTTGGCGGCGGCCTCTTTTTTGCCACCTCTGCTGCTCCCCGCCTCGGAGGTCCCTTCCTCGTGAGGCTGGGCACCCAAGCCTGGTGCCCAGCCTGGTGAGGAAGGAGTGGGGAGCAGTGGAGGGATGAGGATGCCGCCGCCAAGATCCTCTTCAGTGGCAGCCTCCTCGGCACCTCAGCTGCTCCCTACCTCGGAGGCCCCTTCCTCGCCAGACTGGGCACCCTTAGGCACTCAGCCTGGTGAGGAAGGAACAGGGAGCAGCTATACAGTATTCCCTTGCTGCTCCCCACAAAACAGAAAGTCCACAATAAGCGAACTGCGAAGTAGTGACAGAACACTGTATATGGATCCCTGGTGGCACAGCAGGTTAAACTGCTGAGCTGCTGAACTTGCTGACCAAAAGGTCAGCAGTTCAAATCCAGGGACTGGGGGAAGCTGTTAACCTCAGCTTTTGCCAATGGCACTCCCGCTGTTAGCCCCCAACTTCTACCAACCTAGCAGTTCGAAAACATGTAAATGTGAGTAGATCAATAGGTACTGCCTCAGTGGGAAGGTAATGGTCTCCATGCAGTCATGCCGGCCACATGACCTTGGAGGTGTCTACAGACAATGCCTAGAAATGGAATGAAATTTCAGCTTAGAAATGGAGATGTGCACCATCTCCCAGAGTTGGACATGACTAGACTTAATGTCAAGGGGAAACCTTTAATACACACACACACGTGTATCTTTGTGTAAAAGGTTTCCCCTTGACATTAAGTCTAGTCATGTCCGACTCTGGGAGGTGGTGCTCATCTCGATTTCTAAGGTGAAGAGCTTATATGTATACACGCACAAGTTTTGGATAGCATAGGGAAGGGTTAACAACTCTGTTTTGCTGTCCGTGCCCCTTTCAGAAGATTTCACCTCACTTTTTGTCCCTGTGATCACTGGATTTTGAAAAATTCGGCTTGTGTGAAAACAGAAAAAAGTAGTGCTTTAATAAAAAAAAAAAAAAGATCACTATAGTAAAGAGCTAGATCAATAGCCAGGGAAGACAGAGGCATCTGTACAAACTAAATTACAGATTAATACCATTATAAGGTTCTGCTTCAGAACTGAAGCAGAAGAAATCAAAATTACACCACCTAGTGTGGGGTTTACACTTTACTATTGAGAGAAGGCTGGATCCTATTTAGAAAATTTTCTGCAATACTGGCAACACCAGCTCTGACTGTGAAGTGGAAAATTTATCAGAGACAACCAACAGCAGGAAATAGGCTGTAGGGGGCTCAACCAATTTCCTACATGCTATTTTTGGGAATAAAGTGCGGAGTTCTTTACAACTGAGAAAAGTAACAGAATAGCGAGGGCGGGGGGGGGGGGGGTTGCACTAACACTATACTTGAACCATGGAGCAGCAACCGCTTTCAAAGGTGTTGCAAAGCAATTCATTTCCCGTTCTCTGCCCCATCCACGTTCCACAGAAGGAACATCATCCCATTGACCAATCTCACCTACTTTTGTGGATGTAATATTTGGGCTCATATGTCCTCTGCTCCAACTCAAACATAATGGGGAAGATGGAGACAGTATGCTAAAAATCCCGCTGCTGGTGAGTGAAATTTAAAAAAACGCACACACACAAACAGAAATTAGGACAGAAAAAGAAACATTTGAAAAGTTTTTTTGTGATAGTTTTCTCAGTTTGGTGCAAAAAATGGGGACAGATTGTAAGTAATGTCCCAAACTACCCACGCACTGGCCACAATTGTGTGGTCCTCCATGCTGCTGGCCTTCAACATCCAGCAGCTCTTGTCAGCGTGTGAGGAGCTGTAGTTCAATATCAGGGAGCCACACTATTTCTACTCTTACTCTAGTCCAATGGTTCTTAACCTGTGGGCCGCGGACCACCGGTGAGCCACTAAGATGAAAATCTGGTCCGCGGACCTTTCTTTTATTTCCGTTCCTTTTGTGCTGCCTGCCATTCCTTCCCTGTCACTGGCCAGCCCCGACCCCTTGGATAGACCACATCAGCTATAGATTATTAAATATAGTTTTCTGTGAGTGAGCAGATGGCAACTACTAGATGGCATGTGTTCTGTATCAGAAACTATAGCTGATGTGGTTGATCCAATGCAATTTTCTGAATCAGCCCCCAATAATCAAACCAAATCTAAAGTTGACCAAAAACGGATTTGGTACTCATGTTGGTAAAAGTGGTCCATGGTTAAGTAGTCCCTGGTCAAAAAAAGGTTGGGAACCACTGCTCTAGTTACATGTTATAAATATATACTCTGTTGAATGTTAAGTAGACTTGGTTGCAATATGAATTGTAATGATTTATGTGTTCAAGAGGACTTGTGTGCAAATTCGAACCACATCAAAGCCACTCTGCTAGCTTTTGAAAAATAAGGAAGGTTACTTTTATCACAGGGATGTTCCATGAAAATGATTGTCCAGACTCAATCGAAAGAGAGCAAGTGTAGATGAGCTCATAGAAGAAAAAAAACACAAATAAAAAGACAAGACATTAGCTGTACAATTAGAGGGGAAATCCAAAGTAATAGACAAGAACGCAGAAAAATTTGAGAGTACAGATGTCATAACATTTATTAAGAGGCATGCTACAACTAGAGTTGTTAGAAAAAGAGTTAAGTATAGGTACTCAAGTAATAATCAGCAAATACACAAAACTCAAAAAAATGGGAGTATACGGCAGTGTACAGAAGTTCAAATTAACCATGCACTACTCAGTTAGAAAATAGGTTTCTTTAATATTTCAACTTCTTTGCATTTATAACATCAAGTCATCTCAACAACATGGAATCCTTTTCCCCTCCAATGCCACAAGCTGTTTAACAAATGAAAGCTGGTACTGTTGCTTATCAAAATATACAAGACAATTGATGTTTTCTTTAAATATAAAAACCATTTTTATACTTGTTCCCAAAAACCTTTTTTTTGCCAGGTAAAAAAATGTTGTTACAAATATTTACAGCATTTTCTTGTGTTATATGAATATTTTTACAAACTTAAAAAGGGATTCATGAACACATGAAAAGTTAGGGAATGTCTGACTCCTGTGAGCGTGCACCTTTTTTAAAACTCCGAATACAGTACGAAGTATCCACTATCCTCCTGCCTTACACCATTACATTTGGTTCACATTTTTTATAAAAAAAAAAATCTAATTTTTTCATAAAGTAGTCCATTTACCACCAGCATTCATATAAAAGGTCACTTCACATTGAGTCTTGTGGGAAAATAGTGAGAAAGTGGGAGAGAAAGAAAAAGCAAACTGGCAAGATGTCTCAGTAAAACCAGTGCAGACAATCTTTGGTCATTGCAATGAGGTGACAATCTGATGCAACAATTTGCTTTGTATTTTGAGAAGATGAATTGTTTCCTGGAACTGGAGAATGAATTGGGAAAAGAGCATGTTTGAGAGATGGATCTACGTACGTAGATTGGCTGTTTTTCATTATAACCCCAAATACCACACATAGATCCAAGAATTCAAAGTTCTGTCAAAGCATTCGCCTTTCATAAAGGAGGATCTCTGTGTATGAGGACCCTCAGTATTTTATTATAGTTAAGGGTTAAAGTGGCAACCACACCCCAGATATTGAGGAGCTTAACTTGAATTCCTGCATGGTGCAGCATGATTCATGTTACAATGGTAGGAAGAAAAAAGTTAATAAACCCCAATGAGACAGTTAGCAACTGACTGACTGCACATATGGACAGTTCATGGGTCATTTGGTATTTTACTATATAAATACATTTTCTTGCAAACAAGAGTATTGAGTTTAAAGACTGAAAGAGATAGCAAAAAAATTACACGTCTACTGAAGGCACATAAACTTTGGTCCCATTTGTATCTTTTGTAAAAACCCTGAAATTAAAATTTTAGACATTTTTGATTTTTTTCAAATAACTTCTAATTGTGAAGATTTGTTTGAAAATTAAAAAAAGTTTCAAATACAACATACAGAGCAAAGACAATTAAGGATGTTGATTTTTTTCAAGAAAATTTCTGTGCAACCTGAATAGTTTTCAGCACAAATAAACTGGCAATTTTTGTCAACGTTACCAGCCCACAAAAAAGTCAAGGCAAAAAAAATGGCTTTAGAACAGTTTTAACTTCTCAGACCCTCCTTTGAAAATAGCAGTACACACAACACTTAACAGAATGAAGACTGAAACGGCATGTTTCGGGTTCATTATTCCCAGAAGACCACACCAAGAGGTGGTGAGATGGGCTTGTCCTTTGTCAAATTCATGCTACTGCTGTATTTCATAACAACGATTCCATGGTACAGTCTCAAGGCTACATCTGGATTATATAGGCACAAAGAGCCCTCAAGATATTCTCCAAGCACAATAACAACATGTGATGGGAGACACGAAAGGCAACCAAGTTTGGGCAAGGCATACAATGAATGTTTCTCAACTTATGGAGAAGATATTTTGTTGATCAGCGCTGCACGGAAATTTTGTCATTACCAATTAAAATTTCCACATTTCGTCAAATTTAGCAACAAGGCCTCACAACAAGGGCCCCAACATATGATGATTTGTGAAGGGTCTACACAGCCATGGTATGCCTGGGGGCAAGTTTTCTGCTTGTGGGATTCTCCAGAGACAGTGCAGACCACCACAACAACAAAAATGAAATAAAATTTGAATTATCTAGAAACCTACCTCTTTGTAAGAAACATTTTAAAATTTTTAAATATGGAGGAGGGAGGGCTCCGTGACATGTTATTGCTGGAAGCTACCAGAATAAGAAACTCATATTTTCTTTGGCCAGAAACAGGAGAGTCTGGCCTGGTTGGGGAAACAGTTGTGTTTGAAAGAAGAAAGCCCTGGGCTCACAGGCAGCTCCAGGGCTGCACCTTTCCCACGTTTGAGCACTGCCTGCATGAAAACACACTAAGCAGTTCCCGAAATGGATTTTTATTCCAGTTTGTATTCAGAACTAGCAGTAGTGACTGCTATTATGGCTTAGCCACAAGTAAGTAATGATAGGCAACTGCAGGTGTCCACTTGATCAAAATTCATGTCAATATAATTCTTAAAACTAGGTCTTCTATAATACTGAGGTGCTTGGGACTTGGTTATTTTCAAAGTCATTTTTTTATTTGTGGTGCTGTAAATTGTTTCCTTGATTTCCTTTAAAAGGATCCCCTCTTGCGATGAGCTGTCATTTTATTTAACTTCACTCAAGAAAACGTTCACCCAATATGCTAAAAAGGCACCTTCGCTGAAGCTGCATGATATGCAAATATATTGTAATTTGATTAGAAACCAAAATATTATCAAGCCCTAACACACATCACAAATTCAACAGGAGACAGAAATGCCTGACACACAGGAGATTGTAACTTGAACAGTATCACAAAGTAATGACAAGGGCCACACGTTGCTAAATCTCAGCCATTTTATCCTCAATGGGTGAGAAAACAAAAAGGACTAATTTGACAAACTGCATGCTAGGAACATTCAAGTAGACTAGAAAACTGGCTATTATATGCCAAGGCGCTTCACAAGGAGATTGGTGGATGGATGTTACTCAATAACCACACCTTTTTAGAGCACCTTGCTTTTGCAGGACACTTGCTACGGCCAGAAATGACGTGTGTCCTGCAATAAAGGAATGAAAGGACAAGCAAATGGTCAAGTTAACTATTGTCTTCATGCCAGTTCAAAAGACTTGCCTTCTATAGTATTTGATGACAAAGTCAAGCTCACTATTGCTGCAAACTGAATTACTATTTTAAATGCAAACAAAGTGAGTACTGCCATTTCTCACATTTGGCCTCACAAAAATAGAACCTTGCAAAATAAGATCAACCCCTAAATGCTGAACACACATGCACTACAACCAAGATGATTTATACAGAATAGAATATGATTATGACAAGACCACACAACAATATTCAAAACAAAACTTCAAACAAGGTTTCCCAGCATATCTGTAATTGTATGCCCTACACCTCACACTGCAGGTAATACAGAAATCTCTCTTAGGGACTAAGTGAAGCTATTTTTCATGTTCAGCTGACCATTTTTTTCTCTGTTAACACTACAAAGTTGCATTTTTGATTAGTTAAATCAATAAATTAAATGCCTGCAATGTGTATCAATATACACATCCGGTATTTCACACACACACACACACACACACATCATTTTTGATATTATACATGCTAATGCTCAGTCTCAGAACTTGGTTTTTTCCTGCTTCAGTTACATTCATCAATTCCAATAACATCCCCCTTTGTAGCAGCATTAAACGCATGGTGAGCAGATAACTTAGCAAGTTGCAATGAGGAAGCATATTAATCGGGACTCTGATTCAAAAAGCTATTTCAGTAATGCTTAAGTAGGCTGCCATCCTGAACATGCTTACTTGGAGCCAGGATCCACTGAAATCAATGAAACGAAAGAGACATATTTCAGATCAAGTGCCATGCCAGCAGTAGGACACCAGCTGGATCATTTTGCTTAACTGAGAAAGCTTTTGTTTATGTTGTTATTTTGACACAGCTGTGAAGGCATGCCGAACAGCAAAAGGGGGTCAATTATTACTGGACGCTAGCACAATGCTACACAGAGAAACTGATCTAGTGATATAACAAAATGCATGTGTTAATGAAATGCCCAAGGTTGATTTTTAGCTATATAATTTACAGATATAGCTGTATAAATGGAAGGAAGCAAGTGTCTCGGTGCCTATCCCATCATGCTACAATGATGTTACCAAAAAGCTTGCGTTGCAATAATAAAGGACGAGTTACTTTTGTAAAAGGAACTTCCAGCTAGATCTAAAGCTATGGAATTTTTTTTCTTTTTGCCAAGCAGCTGCTGGTATTCACATAACAAATCAACTTGCTAAAAATCCCAAAGACAACAAGCACGCTACAGGCCATTACACTCCATTTCATTTCTTAAGTCTTTGCATCCATCTCCAAAACAATTTAAAGGAATAACCGCCCTTATAAACAATGGAAAATTTCAGTAGACATAACATTTTGAGAATCTCTAAAAACATTGTATTACAATCATAGAAATAACCTGTGTGTAACTATATTTCACCAAAAAAATAGTAAGATTGCATCTCATCTTCCTCTCCGAAAAGGAGTGAACATTCGGTACTCAAGTTATGATATTTATTAAGGAAAGCCAGTCTACAATTAGTATAGCAAGCCCAGTACTGTTGGGTGAAAAGGAATCCTGAGGCAAAATATTCTCAGAGAGACAATAGCTCAACAGGCCAGATAGAACCAGAAACTGAAGAACATTCTTAAGAACCCAACAGTGGTATTACTCAACAGCAACTTCCAAAATATTGTGAAAAGCTCTATAAGGATGTGCATCGAGTTATCTTCAGTCCCCACCTCCCCATCCCTGTACCAAAGCACCAAAATCTGATTTGATTACTTATTAAAAACATTTTTGGAAATCACCAGTTTAAAAACTAAGACAAAGGGGGGGAAAACCTCACCAAGCCACAATACAGTTCGAAGATACTTCAGATAAAACTCTAAACTATTGTATCATTATAAGCACATAATAAGGCACATAAGAAATTAAGTAAATACACAGTAATTCTGATTTTAAGTATTAGAGATTATAGTGGTACAAAAAACCCTTGAGGTTTAATTTTATATATTTTTAAACAAGACTTTACCAAAAATAACCTTTCTAAAAATTTGTCAAACCATATGACAGACCTGAATTTTTTTCCTTTAAGAGTGTAAACATTTTTTTTCTGAAATAAATGTACAAAACTTGAAATCAGGACATATCTTTTCTTTTCATTTTCTCCAAAATTTTATTACACATCATTTCATAGTACTAAAAGCTAGTAACCTCTCCCACCATGATTTCATATCTAGTTAAAAGTGTGACCACTTTGGATCACATTAAGACAGTTCATCAATTACATCTTATATCTGGACTTTATTATTTCACGTCATGGAGAAAGAAGGCACTGCCTTTCTTCCAATTTTCTCAAAACAGGCGCTGATTAACACATTAGTTAATTGGTCAAAGAAATCCCCCCTCACCACAAAAACAATATTCTATATAAGTAGTGTGAAAGGCCATCTACTAAGTCGATTTTGAAAATATTCTTCGGATAGTTTAAAGGGACACAGAAATGTTGTGTAACATTATTTTGGAATAAACAATAAAATTATGTTCCTGAAATCATTAGAAAAGGAGGGGCTTCTACTGAAAATTGTTATTAAATACTATAGAAGAAAAATTTGTGGAGGGCTATCAGCTCCTCAAACAGGAAAATATATGGAAAGACCATCCCTTGATTTGTTACTGTGTATAGAATTACACGCAAACCACTCAAGTTTCATTGTTTGAAGGATGCAGCGTTGGTTTTGGCTACTCCAGTCTCTGTCTGAAGAAGATTTTCACTGGGAATTGTGAGAAGAGTCTTAAAATGGAAAAGGTCACAGAATTGTCAGATTGTAGATTTGGAGAAGGAAACTCTGAGGTGATGGTTTTCTCCAAGGTCATGATTATGAAGCTCAATAAGAGCCTGGATTGCTTCTTCCACAGAACCCAACTGGATGAGCGCCATTTTGCGATCTTTCCTAAAAGTGAAAGGGAAATAGTTCAATCTAATGCACATTACTTCCCCAAATCCTAACGAAATTACATTCAAAACACTATCTGAAACACAAGGCCACTTGGAGAACCAAGAAATTTGGCATGATATAGTCCTATTATCTGTAGACATGTCATGTTGGCCCCTTATCCTAATAACACCTCCGAAAACACAAATTGATGAGAAACTCAATTACTAGTTGGATGGCCTCCAAACAAAACAAATCTTCCTTCCATTTTATCTGTTAGAGCCTGAGAGATGCTTCCTGCTATATTTTACATCTTCTGCCTTTTTTGAGGTGAAAAGATAAAAAAAGAGCAAATTCATATAATTACATTTTGCTTACATGACTAATTATTATTCCTCATTTCCTGCCTACAAGTATGAAACGGATCAATTCCCTGCATAATTTGAATTTTAATAAGTTACTGAGGAAACTCACGGAAAGAATTTGAAGGCTTTCACAATACACCCAGTTTCAGCAAAAAGATTCTTTAGGTCATCAACTGTGACAGAAGGCCTGCAAAAGATAATTCCCTATGATCAGATAAATAGCCAGATTAAACACACACACACACAAAATAAACTGTACTCTAGCAGTTCAAGACAAATCAATGTATTATTGCATCAGCTTTCAAACATCCAAATCCACTTCATCAAATGTATTATGTGGATGCTAGATCATGAAAGCTTATTCAACAATTACTTAAGATATGATAAGACTTTATGTTGTTTCTGTGGTAAAACAATATTTTCTTTGGGGAAAAAATCTGTAATAGTTTTGTGAATATATTTTTTCTGCAGTTTTATGTATAAAGCTTGTTATATTCTAGAGTAGAGGCAAGCAAATGCCAGGAACACATTTCTCTGTCCAAGTATTCAAAACGCCGCAAGGAACCATGTAGTACAGAAAGAGATTACCATATATACTCTAGTATAAGCAAAATTTTTCAGTCCTTTTTTCAGGCTGAAAAGGCCCCCCTCAGTTTATACTTGAGTCACAGTTATTTATTGTTTTACTCTGTTGTTGTTGTTATTATTATTACATTTATTTTTACTTTATTATTATTACTAGCTGTACCCGGCACGCGTTGCTGTGCCCTTTTTAGGAGATGCGAGAAAGTCCAATCATCCACGGTGTGCCCTCCTCTAAACTGCAGTTGGATGGAGTGTGGGTCATGGGGGCATGGTGGGCCAAGTTGGGTCTTTATTGGTCTTAGTTCTGGGCCACAGTGGTCTGTGGGGGAATGATGGGTTTTGAAGTACTACAAATCCCATTTTCCATGGTGGTACTTCAAGTCCCATCATGCATGGTCGGGGCTCTGTGTGCCAAGGTAGGTTACTGTAAATTCAGGCCATACACAATGTCCCATGAGCTGAGGCCTAGTTAGGAACAGCAAGTTGATGAAGCCTTACTGTCAATTCAGGCCATACACAATGTCCAATGAGCTGAGGCCTAGTCGGGAGAATCAAGTTAATGAAGCCTTACTGTCAATTCAGAGCGTAAACAGCTTCCCAGTAAGTGAGGGCTAGTTAGGGAAATCAAGTTAATGAAGTCTTACTGTCAATTTAGAGCGTAAACAGCTGGCTGCCCCGGAGGATGCTGGTAAATGTAGTTTTATTTTTACTCGTTGTTTTGGGGCCTTTAGGTTTTGGGGGAAAGTTTCTTTGCTACAAACGTACCTTGCTTGAGGCCTATTTCTGTTGGCAAGTATTGTGTTTCTGCGTTGTATGGTTTCTTTGTTTGCGGTATACATCACATGACGTGAACCCATTTATATAATAGATTACATTTACATTACTCTATTATTTTATTACATTTATTATTTGACTTTATTTTTATTATATTTATTATTTTACTCTTATTACATTTATTATTTCACTCTATTACTGCTATTACTACATTTCTATTATTTTACTCTTATTATTTTTATTACATTTATTATTTGAAAGATGCATAAGCACATTTACATTGAAGAAGGTTACTGTAGAATGATTTAATAAGAGCTGGACAGTCTTATCTTATGTAAGTATTCAAAAACATTTAACCTACTGATGCCCCAATTAATGTAATTTTATTGGTATCTATTTTTATTTTGAAATTTACCAGTAGCTGCTGCATTTCTCACTATCTGCTTATACTCGAGTCCATACATTTTACCAGTTTTTTGTGGAAAAATTAGATGCCTTGGTTTATATTGGTGTCGGCTTATACAGTAAATTCTTTTAGATCCTCCCAGACACTCCACTCAGAAAAGGGAGGATTCCTTTTCTTGATAAACATTGAGGTTCAAAACCCATGGATGCCAAAACAGGTTTTTAAGTTGATTTTTGACTAAAATTTCTAGACTTGTGTATAAGGAATATAGGATACAAAACATTTAAATTTAAAATTTAAATTTAAAATATCCAAAAATACAATATCTAAAAGCAAATTACTTTAAATGTGGGAGAAGTTGGCTCTTTCCATTAGAATAAAAAACACAAATAACAACAATAATAGTAATTTTATTCTTATATCCTGCCACCATTTCCCCGAAGAGACTTGGGTTAGCTTACTGATGGCACAAAGTGCCTAAAACAAATATAAAAAGTGAACACAATATACAATACAATAAAATTAAACACACACATATAAAAACATCAATTCAGACTCAATCAGTATCACTACAATTTCAAGCATCTCTAGTCCAGTTGCCAATGTGCAGGGCTGACCTTACTATCAAGCAACTGAGTTTCATATAAAGGGAGGCAAACAGTTAACCATTGTAAAATGGCATTTTTCATTCTGGTGACGGATTAATTTCTACTTTGGATCATATACTAATTACAGAACATCAATATACTTACGGAATGTTGGAGAGGTGCAAAGTGCCCGATGGCGGGAAGATATTTTGGAAGTTCTTTGACCCAGGCTTCTTGAAGCGATGCAAAGGGCTATTACTGTAGTCCTTCGTCAGACCTTGGTCCTCCTGTCCTTCACGAGGAAGTTGTACTGTCTGATGCTTAGAAAGTGTAACACGCAGCATCTTTCCATAAAGTTTTTGTCCATTTAGGTGATTCATGGCTAAAATAATTAAATCAAAAAGTTAAGACCTGGAGAAAGAAGACATAACAGCTGCCCGATCAGTCCAGTCTGCCCGTATGACGCAGTAAGTTGAACTCTACTGAATCTATACTTCTAAAATACCCATGGTAAGTCGCGACCTAATGAATTATACACCAATTTCAATTTACTTTCACCCTCAACTGCACTATGCATGCCCTATAAAATTACAGATTTTCACTATATTTTCAATAAATTCCTCGTGTAATCTTCACTGAAGACATATTTTAAATTAAATGTGGATAATTAAGCATCCAATGTCTGTAAACTACATGAAGCACCATTTATGAAACAAGCCTTCTTTTGGGTTAAAATCCATATTCTGATGTAGTGGAAACAGCAGTGAATTTGAAACATTTAAACAAGCTGTTGTGACACAAATTTAAATTCTATGCAAAAACTATCACAGGAAACCATTATAGAACGACAGTAACTTTACAACATAAAAAAAGAGTACAGGAGGGTGAGAAAAAAAGGAATGTAACAGGATCCAGAAAAGACTGTAATAGGATCCCTGGGTTCAAAACACTCAGGTTCCCACAGAAACTGTCATTTGGTAAGCAGATTTATTGTTTCAATAGATCAACACTGACAGAAGTTAGGGAGAAAGATAAAGAAAAATATGGCAGCACCTTTATGACAAACTGGTTTTGATTTTAGCATGACCTTTCATGGATATAAATCTTCTTTGGCTGAAGTAGCAAGTGGTATTAATGATTCAAGTATAAAACGTATTTATATAGCTGTAGGAGTGAATATAATAGGTGAGGCCCAGTCCTTGGAAAATGTAGGGCAGGCAACACATTTGAATCTTTCTGGATTCTATCCCTCTCTCATAAATGTATAAATATGCTTTATACTTGAAAAATCAATATCACTCTGACTGCATCTGAGGAAGTGGGTTCATATCTACAAAAACTCATGCTAAAACAGACAAGTTAATCATAAAGGTGTTGCCATATTCCTTTCTTTCTCCTTTTCCTTCATTTTCTGCTGCAAGAGACTAACATGGCTATAGGTTAGCATGGAAGACTGAGCTGTGGCGCAGCTAGTTAGTAGCCAGCTGCATTAAATCACTACTGACCGAGAGGTCATGAGTTTGAAGCCAGCCTGGGTTGAGTGAGCTATCGACTATTAATTGCCTACCTTGCTGTTGACCTATGAAGCTCGAAAGACAGCTGCACCTGTCAAATAGGAAATTTAGGGGCCGTTTTAAGTAGGGAGGCTAATTTAACTAATTTATGGCACTATAAAACCTTTCAGCGGCTTGCGTAAGAATGAGGAAGTACTCCATCAAGGACTCGGTGTCACAAGTGGACGGTGAAGTGGTAGCTCCCCCTGTGGCTGGAATTGAGCATACCATACCCTCATGAAGACGGACAGCTGGAATGTTAAATTTCCTTTGTGTCTGTCTATATATGTTGTATGTCTAATGGCCTTTAATGTTTGCCATGTATATGTGCATTGTAATCCACCCTGAGTCCCTTGTGGGGTGAAAAGGGCGGAATATAAATAATGTAAGTAAATAAAATTTTAAAAGTATCTTTGAAAACAGATTCAGTACATGCTATGAATTACATTAGTTATGTTTTATTGACATAGTTAATACCTAGCTGCAGCAAATTTCGATTGAGGACCGGGTATGGATCCTTAAGATCCACTATTGGTGAAATTTGGCTTTTTGTCCAGTGGGCCTGGCCCCTCTCACTTTAACAGACAAGTTTCAGACAAAATGGAAAGCTACGATGCAGGAGAAGCTTGGGGTTTTCACTCCAGACTTTAATAACCCTTGGATATGACAAAGCCAAATTCACCATATAGCAACATATCTTGGGACATGGAGCAGCAAGGCCATCTGGTAGAAATGAACAAGTATTTCTTGTTCAGAAATTGAAAATAGCATGAGATGAAGAATTAGATGTAACAACTATAATTCTGTACAATGTCTTTCCCTCTGTCCACTCAGCCCCCTCCCTCTTCCCTGGCAACAAACTAGGTATTTGTAAGGAGTTAACCTGCTAACAATAACTCCATTGCCCCTCCCATCCCGATTTCTCTTTTTACCTACTATTCTATCTTCCCCTTTTGTGTGAAAAAATCTGGAAATATTCAATACATATATTGTAAACAAAAATATAGTATGAAGTTGTTTATTTCAGTGAGTTACTTATGCAACTTTGATATTCCAAAATTCAGGGAATCCTTCACCCTAGCCAGATTTAATATTCTGCCATCATCATTACTGCAGAGTAGGTTTGCAGGCATCCACTACCATAAACGAGTATGCCCATGAGGTCTGAAGGAAGTGGAAACTGCCAGACATGTCAAATAACATTGTCGTTTCTACAGGGACATTTGATCTGCTTTAATTACTTCTATTGCACAGAAGATCCATGGCAGAAATGATGAATACTATTTGAAATACATAACAAGAGGATAGGGAATTATGAATCACTTCAATAGTGGCTACATTTTGTACTGCAGTGATAAAATTAAGGAGTCAAATTGTGGATGATTTTAGTAGATAATGTTTTAACCTACATATTTTAATATCTATATTCAAAGATTTTACTCAAAGTGTCATATGCAAACCATGCTTCAGATTGCACATGTCCTGGATATGTTTCAAATACGAAGCTGACTACAATGGTTGTATATCTTGGACTTTCTGCTTTCAATGTTTTGAACTTTAATGCTTTAAAACCTCTGACTTTAACATTTCAAACGTCTAGTCTGAGACCATAATAAAATTCATTCGTTCAATACCTAGTTGGGCTTGGGTTGCATCTGCCATTTGGACTAAGGCATTTTCCTTCTTATTAAACATGATTTTTACTCGATGGACATCTCCATAAACACCTGCAAAATAAAGCATATATTTAATGCACGCTGTGCAGCAATGTCATTCAAGTTATCTTATTTAAGAGAGGAATATCACTGGCTGCCAGTTTGCTACCGGGCACAATTCAAAGTGCTGGCTTTAGCCTTTAAAGCCCTAAACGGTTCAGGTCCAACTTACCTGTCCGAACGCATATCTCCCTATGAACCATCGAGATGTTTAAGATCATCTGGAGAGGCCCTGCTCTCGGTCCCGCCTTCTTCCCAGGCGCGACTGGCGGGGACGAGAGACAGGGCCTTTTCAGTGGTGGCTCCTCAGCTTTGGAACTCCCTCCCTAAAGACATCAGATCGGCTCCCTCCCTCCTGACGTTTCGCAAGAAAGTCAAGACCTGGCTATTTGAGCAGGCATTTGTTGATGAAATATAAGGCTTAATTGGATATAAGGAATGACGACGATGTGATGGAAACTGATTTCAACATGATGCTGAGGCTGCAATTGTATGTTTTTAATTGTTAAATTGTTATTATATGGGGTTTTTTGGGGGGGTTGACTTGTTGCTGTGTTGTATTGAGGGCAGAGACTGCCTGTGTAAACCGTCCCGAGTCGCCTTCGGGCTGAGAGGGGCGGTATAGAAACGTGACAAATAAATAAATAAATATCATGTCTGTGTTATACTTAGAATCTCCAAATATCAAAAGGTTAGGAGGCTGATATTATGTCTTCAAGTAATCCTTGGCTTATGGTGTCCCAAAATGATCTTATTTCAGAGTTTATCTCAGAATTTGTTCAGAAGGGGTTTGCCCTAGCCCTCCTTTAAGACAGAGGGAGTGTGACGTACCTCAGGTTACCCAAAATTTTCATGCCAAAGAGAGGATTCATACCCTTGTCTCCCGTGTCCTAGTCCAACATTCAAAATCTCTAAACCACATTAGCTTTTGGTGGTGATATAACAAAATAATGCAGTACAAAGAATAATTAGGAAATATGTGCAATGACAATCGGAATGGCTACGGTGTATGAAGTTGCTTATATTTTATATTTAATGGTTTTAATGATTTTAATTTATAGTTATATGTTAGTGTTTAATATTATAATGTTTTTCTTTCTATATGTATATGGCATTGAATTTTTGCCATTAACATGTTATAAAATGCCTTGAATCCCCCCTGGAGTCAGAAAGGGGGTATTATAAATATAGCAAATAGATAAATGTGTGTGTGTGTGTGTGTGTGTATATACACACACACACACACACACAACACCATATATTATGAGCCAAAAGTCACAAAGCAATTTCAATATTTAATAACTTATTTATTTCTTCTTTTTAATGTACAAAACTGTAGCATCACATACAGTATATATACTGTATAGGAAATTATATTGTATGTAAAATCAGTTCAAAAAAAATTATTAAAACATCAGACACCTCAGTTACTTTTGGCCCTTCCTCTGTACTTATGACAGAGATTGAAATATTATAATTACTATGAAGTATGACACCCCCGATTGTAAGACGTATCGGGGGTGTCAGGGGGTCGGCAATGTGCCGTGACTCGAATGTAAGCCGTACCTCGTCGCCACGCCCACGCCCACGCCGCCACCGCCGCAACCGGCCCATCGGCCGCGGCACACCTCCGCGGCACACCTCCTTTCTGCCAGGCCTCCAAGGGAGGGGGAAGAGAGCCAGAAGCATGGCAAAGCGTGCGCTGCCAGAGTGACGCGTCGCCGTTGCCCCGCCCCGGCTCTCTTCCCCCTCCTTTCCTTTCTCCAAGAAAGGGAGGGAGAAGGAGCCGGGGCGGGGCAGAGCGACGACGCGTCACTCTGACGCAACGGCTCTTGCCATGCTTCGGCTTTCTTCCCCTCCCTCCCTTCTTTTTCCTGATGAGTCTGTGCTGCAGGGGCGCGATCGCGTTTCCTTGCAGCCCCCTTTCGGGAAGGGAAGAGAGGTGCAGAGGGCTCCCTCTGCGCCTCTGTTCCCTCCCCGAGGAGGGGGGCTGCCAGGAGAGCGCGCGATCGCCCTGCAGCCCTCTTCGAGGAAGGGAACAGAGGCGCAGAGGAGAGCCCTTTGCACCTCTCTTCCCTTCCCCGAGGAGGAGGCTGCCAGGAGAGCGCGCGATCGCCCCCTGCAGCCCCTCTTCTCGGAAGGGAACAGAGGCGCAGAGGAGAGCCCTTGCACCTCTCTTCCCTTCCCGAGGAGGGGGCTGCCAGGAGAGCGCGCGATCGTTCTGCAGCCCTCTTCGGGAAGGGAACAGAGGCGCAGAGGAGAGCCCTTTGCACCTCTCTTCCATTCCCCAAAGAGGGGCTGCCAGGAGAGAGCCGCGCCCCCTGCAGCCCCTCTTCGGGAGGGGAACAGAGGCGCAGAGGAGAGCCCTTGCACCTCTCTTCCATTCCCCAAAGAGGGGCTGCCAGGAGAGCCGCGATCGCCCCCTGCAGCCCCTCTTCGGGAGGGAACAGGAACAAGGGCTCTCCTGCGCTCCTCTGTTCCCTTCCCCGAAGAGGGGCTGCAGGGGCGATCGCGCCCCTCTGCAGCCCTCTTCAGGGAAGGGAACAGAGGCGCAGAGGAGAGCCCTTGCACCTCTCTTCCATTCCCCAAAGAGGGGGCTGCCAGGAGAGCGCGATCGCCAGCAGCCCTCTTCGGGGAAGGGAACAGAGGCGCAGAGGAGAGCCCTTGCACCTCTCTTCCATTCCCAAAGAGGGGGCTGCCAGGAGAGCGCGATCGCCCCCTGCAGCCCCCTCGGGAAGGGAACAGAGGCGCAGAGGAGAGCCCTTTTGCACCTCTCTTCCATTCCCCGAAGAGGGGCTGCCAGGAGAGCGCGCGGATCGCCCCCTGCAGCCCCTCTTCGGGGAAGGGAACAGAGGCGCAGAGGAGAGCCCTTTGCACCTCTCTTCCATTCCCAAAGAGGGGCTGCCAGGAGAGCGCGATCGCCCCTGCAGCCCCTCTTCGGGAAGGGAACAGAGGCGCAGAGGAGAGCCCTTTGCACCTCTCTTCCATTCCCAAAGAGGGGGCTGCCAGGAGGGGAACAGAGGCGCAGAGGAGAGCCCTTTGCACCTCTTCCATTCCCCCGAAAAGGGGCTGCCAGGAGAGCGCGACGCCCCTGCAGCCCCTCTTCGGGAAGGGAACAGAGGCGCAGAGGGCTCTCCTCAGCCGGCTCTCTTCCGATCAGAGAGAGGCGGCCGCAGGGGAGGGCGGCGGCGGGGCGGGAGGAGGCGGGACCGAGTGACGCGAGCCCGGGGTACGGCTTACCGCCGCCCAATGCCCGTACTCAAAGTAAGGCGAGTGGGACTTTTCGGGGGAAAGAAAGTAAGACGCTGTCTTACTTTCGGGGAAACACGGTAATTACTATGAAGTGATATGCAAGTAATTTCAAATGCTTTATAGGTACTTGAGCATTTGTGGTTTTTGGTATCTTTTTGGGGGTGTACAGGTATCTTGCATATGATGTCTAATGATTGCATTAAAAGCAATTGGAAATTAATATTCCAAATGTAATACTAACATCTGCAGCTCACCCATATCCACTTTGAATTTCATTCCAGGTAAATGCTGGTATATTCAATAAGTAAGTAACTGTTTAATGTGGAGACAGGTTGATAGTTTCCTATACTAGAGTCTCGCAATTAATAATCATGTGCAAAAAACTTGTCTTGAAAAGAGGTGTTTTGACATGAAGTGTCAAGAGGTCTTATACTTTCTATTACATTTGGAAGCAGCCATTCCTCAAAAGTAAAATATGGTGTGGGTTGTATTTTGTATAAAAAGTAACTTACCAAACAGGATAAAGAGTCCATCTGGTGTAATTGCCTGCATAAAATCACAACAGAGGTTGTTTTTTAATATATATATATATATATATATTTAAAAGGAAATAGCAAGCCCTACCTAAATTACCATGAAGCTAGCAGGGAAATCTAAAAAATAACTACTGTCCTAGCAGGTATACTGAAACTAGTTGCAAGTGTCAGACATCATATCTCCTCTGTACTAACACAATATGTAATTTCAAATATATTTTTCACTGATAATACTGGCTGTGATCTTATTTTAATTTAGATGTTGTTAAATGCAATGCACTAAATTGACATCTATGTTTGAGCTACAACTTGTAGTTTCATACAGTACCCTTACATCAGGATTGAGATTGCTAACAAGCAGAACAGAATTTCCCGGCATTCCATGAACCCCTGGGATAGCCATGCGCCCAGTCATGGCGGATGTGGTGATTGCAAGAGGCCCGAGCGCACTGGGAACACCTTGGACTGACAAACCTGAAAAAGTCAAGAGTTGGATAGAATTTTTTTTTAATGCAATGCAGTTCGACTTCTAACAATAATTCTGAAACGAAAATATAGCATATAAAGCATTCTTAAGCAAAGGCATTAGAAACCAATAAAAGGCCTTGCAATGTATTCCTCCTCAATGAGTTCAGCAACACATACCAAATTGGTTAGCTAGGGTACATAAAATGGAAACACAGCCATGAATCTTAAGTACCACCTGTACTACCTTCAGTACACGGAGTTACACAAGATGACAGATCTCACAGCTGTTAGACTAGGGACAGGCAGTGTGTGGGCCTCCAAATGTTTGCTATTAACTCCCATCAGCCCTAGCCAACAAAACCAATGGTGAGTAGTGATAAGGGTTGCAGTCAAAAATCTGGAGTGAGGTAAACATTTGTACAAAACAACTCCACTTACATTTTATTTTAAAAACAGCAAAAACATCCTGTCCTTAAAAAAGATTAATGAGCTAATATTTTCAGCTTTCACCAGATACAAGAAAGACTGAAAAATAGACTATGAATATACTATGTTCATAGCATACATGGACATAACATTAGAAGTGTGCTGGCTTTTATCCACTATTTGGTTCCAAAACCAGTAAGCAAAACAATCGTTCTCTTAAAAAGCTAGACAAAGCACTAATACTACAAAGTTAGGCTTTTCTTCATATTTAAAAGAACTTGCCTGCGGCCTGGGGAAAACCAATGGCAGGGGCAAAGCCAGCAGCCCCTGCATACGGCGAGGAGATGATCCCTGGAGTGCCTGAAAAGAATAAACAAAAGAATAACAAAATAATTTAGATGGCAAGAAATTAATTTCTAGTGTGAGCAGAAAACACATGAACTCCTCAAAATTCTTTAGATTAGACCAATGTGTTTTTAGATGTACAGTACATACATTCAGTGCCACTGTTATTAAAGTTCACTCATGACAGCTGTTTTGAACCATTTTGAAACTCCATGTACACAATCATGAAGAATTAATGCAATTTGAATAACGTCTTTCAGTATAACTATGAATTTCATAAATATGCAGAAATTTGTGGGCATTGCTTCTCTGGGTTATGTACAAGAACCAACATTTCATTTTTTGAACTTTGATTTAAGGGTGGCAAATATCTTCTTTCCATCATAAATCAAAGTTATACTTTTAGCTTATAAAGCTCATTATTATTTTCACTGAATCAAATACATTCTCTGGAGGCTAATTATGGAAAAATATTTGATCAGAAAAATAGAGTTAAATGTTTAAGTGGAAATAGAGTTCTAAAATAACACTAAATCTATGCAAAGTCAGAATATGAAGTATCCTAACGTATATAGCGATTACTCTGAACAAAGAAGCTCAGATAGCTTATCAGGCATGTTCACATGACTGAATTGCAATACTTCTGAAATTAGCAGCAAATTGGCACATTCACAGCTGTAACCCATTCTCCCATCTGAATGAACTCAACAGCTTCTCATACTTCTTATCTTTAGTCACAATATGGTAGTTACGCAAATACTGAAGGGCTCTATATATTTTACACTTATAATACATGCATTGATACCATGACTAGTACTGACATTATAGGTATTATCATTTATTCACAGTTCTGATTCCACTGTAATTCATTATATAAGCAGCTGGCAACAAAGAGCTTTTTAGCCTGATAAGGCCTGCATGAATACTGATACCAAATGCATACAATTCATATTGTTTTCACCTAGAATACAAACGATTCTAGCACACCTGTAAATGCTCCTTTGCTATATTTCACTAAAGTGAGCATCCTAATTAAATAGTTAAACCACTAGATACTGGAATCCAGGCATGAGTATTTGATGCTGAAATTAAGTTCACAGGCTTGGCATATAAACCAGCTGCTATTTCAAAATCCTTGAACCCAAGGTTGAGTTCTTGCTGCAGCTGTTTTGTATATTATGTGTAACGTTACAAACATAATATTGAAAGAAAAAAAATTAAATTCTACATTTCAACTTAGGGAAGCAGGAATTTTACAGGTTAGAATGCCACTTATCCACAAAAAGACAAATGCAGTTTTGTGAATTCTGCGTGATATAATTTCTTACAGTAAACCACTAATGTGATGCTCTCAATTCTGTCATAGAAACTGTTGTATATACTTCAGAAAGGATGGAAATTTGAAAAAGTTATGAAATCCTTGCAAATCAGAAAGCGGGTTATAATTACACTTTAAACAACAACAAGTTTTCACAATAAATCAAACTCGGATTTTTCTTGTACAACTTGTTTTATGTCTTTTAAGATCTACAGAAATTTAGGCTTCAATAGCAAGAGGGCCCATTTATCTATTGAGCCAATTGTCAGCAGATAACGCTGGCTCTTTACCTTAGAAATGGAAATGGGAACCACCTCCAGAGTCAGACACGACTAGACTTTACCTTTAATTTTTAAAACCTATTACTCCAAAGTGATGGCTCTAGACTTCATAATTATACACATTAATTCAACAATTTTGAAAATATTAAACAGTCTAATGCTAAAATAGAAAAGCAACATGTTTCTCGCTCTTACAAAGACTTAATTCTTACCAAAAGCAGCAGCCATTGTGGGCTCAAGGGAAGGCTGCCCATCACCTGAAGGAAGGTCCAAACGGGTAAAATCTCTGCTTTTATCATTGTTGTATTTTACATTAAGGCTTGTTAGTTTGGAGAAATCAATACGGAGAGTGCAGCAAGCATTGTAGATGTTTTGACCATCAAGAGCCTAGAGGAAGACCCAAAAAAAAAGATTATACAGTCGATCCCCAAGTTATGAACCAGGTTTGTTCTTAAATTGAATGGGTATGTAAGCCAGAACAGGTACATTTTAAGTGTAACTCCAGCCCCCCCCCCCCTCTCTCTATGCTTTGGATAGCATAGGGAAGGGTTAACATCTCTGTGGGGTATGTTTTGCTGTTTGTGCCCCTGTTCAGAAGACTGCATTTCACTTTATCTCCCTGTGATAACTAGATTTTGAAAAATGGGAATGAATGAATGAAAACTTTATTTCTCTCTCCCCTAGGGGACTCAGGGCAGCTTACAACAAAATACACAGTGGCAAACATTCAATGGCCATAATATACAAATAAAATCAAAACAACACAATAAATAACAACACAACTCAAATACACCAAACGTAATGCAATACCCATAATTACAAACATATTAATCCTTAAAATCTCATTAAAACATTTCTAAAATGTATAATACTGCCAATGATAATGTGATATAATAATTATATCGTGATATTATAATTTGTATATCTGTATTACATGCAATATTGCTAACAATATTGCGATATGTTGTAGTGCAATATGATGTATAGTGCTAATGTTGTGCTATGACAGTAATGTTAATTGTTGTTTTTTGAGTTTGCTGTAAGCCACTCCGGCAATATTGTTATATGTACATTGTAAGCCACTCTGGCAGTATTGTTGTTTGCTGTAAGCCGCTCTGAGTCCCCTTCGGGGTTGAGAAGGGTGGCATATAAAAATAGTAAATAAATAAAATAAAATTAGCCTAAGATTGTTTGAAGGGGGTGATAAACCACAGGGTGAATATTAGCAGCTAGGTGGGAGTTCATATAGATGTACTTGCTGTGGAAACAAAGATTGGTGATAAAGCTTCAATGGAGTCACCTTTTCCCAAGAGTGAATTTCCCTTCCGAGGGGTAAATTTCTCTCACTTCCTGTTGCCTCACCCCCGTTTGTAACTATGAGTAATTTGTAAGTTGGGTGTTTGTAAGCAGGGGACTGCTTGTATTTATTCTATATTTAATCAGGTTTTATGATTGCTTGATAGTTAATACTTATGTCAATCTTGAACATGCTTTGGGAAGGGCAGAAATGCTTAAGTAGACATTTTTAGTTATTCACTATGATTTTCTAAGCCTTCTGTCTAATACACATTTTATTTTTTCAGGAACTGTATTAATCATATAGTCTATTATTATTGCATTGCTTGAGCATTGAAAGAGTGTATAGTTTCAAAATAATATAGTTTTTAGACATGTATCATTTCTCAAAGGATATATGTGCGTATTTCTTATAAGACATATGGACACATAGATAAATTAAATATTGTCTGCTGACAAATATAAAAGTAATGCTGCCTTATTAGGATGGTGGCAAAAAGAAGAAGTGAGAAGAAGAGAGAAGTAGAGAGGAGGAGGAGAAGAGAGAAAAACATCAGAGAGAGAGAGAGAGAGAGAGAGAGAGAGAGAGAGAGAGAGCACTACAGTGTGGTACATGGACTCAGGGGGTTCTAAGCCTTGAGAAGATACACACACATGTTGGAAATCCTTATTCATACTTTACTGTATACCTACCATTCTTGCATAATGTGCATTCAATGGATCAGCATACTGAAGCAAGGCCTGAAACTGATTGTTCTTGGTGAAAGTGATGATCTTCAAAACTGTTCCAAACTTGGAGAAGATCTAAATCAAAATATACACAGGCTGTTATTCTTTCTGTATAGATATCTCAAATAATCAGTGTTTTCTTCCTGAATTGGAGGCTTCATTATTCTGCTAAGAATATTACACCTGTATATTTATCTTAAAATCATAAAAATATTATCCTAATGAAAGCCTAGCTGTATTTTACTATTGATCAGTTAAGAGACTGTTCAGTTATGTTTTCACAGCAAGAAAAATGAAACAAAAATTCACTTAGGCTTTATTATACAACTGGCTGAGGACCCGGCGGTGCCCGGGTTATTTGAGGAAGGCATTGTGTGCCAAGGTTGGTTCCTCTTAGATGTGTATGTGGCTTGCAGTGGTCTCAGGAACTTAGTGAAGGTACTGCGAGTCCCGGGGCCTACCAGGAAAACAGGATGCACTAAGAAAGCCTTTCTGTCAATTTTGGGCCTGGTTTGTGTTTTATAGGGGCTTTAGTGTTGTTTGGGAAGTGAATGACATGAAGGTACTGCAAATTCCATCATTCATGGCCCCTCCTGCCCTAAACCACACCAGGTAGTGAAGTGGTCCATTGGTCGCCTGTTTGCCAAGTTTAGTCCTGATCTGTCAGTGCTGTGGGCCTTTCCCTTTCCCTCTGAGTCACTTTAGAATGTTTGAATGTGCTTGGCCATTTGGAGGCAGTTATGCAAATTCCATTTCAGTGGCAACCAATCCCCTCTGTCTAGGGCCGTAGAATATTGGATTTCTGAGGCTGGCCAGTTAGAGCCCGTTATGCAAATAATCCCACAATGGCAGCCAATCGAAACACTGGCACATATTCCTCTGGTCGCTCGCTCGGTCGCACCACCCCAAACACTGACTTTTATTATATGTAATAGAAGTGAGCCCAATTCTGTTTATTCAATCTAGCCCTTTCAGTAATTGTGATGCCATTGACAATGTAATCCTTCTGGACTTCCTGACTGGTCTGCATTTGAAAGCAGTGTTGCTGTAACTCCAATCCTATCTGGTTGGTCAATAACAGGAGGTGGTGCCAAGGCACATCCCTCCTGTCCTGTGGGTTTAAGCCTTCCATTTTGTGGCCTTGTTATATAACATTACTTGAAGATACTAGGATACCAAGATACTAATATTGAGGGCTAAGCAACAGCATCACAAATATATGGACAAAAACACACGCACATGTTTTCACCTACTAATTCCAAATATGATGCGGAACCCTTGAATTGATGCATGGAGGTAGTTTCAAGATAAACACAAAACAAAACCACCAGATGAAGCTTTAACCAGATGAGACATATATTTTAGATGGAAAAATCTGCTTGTCTGGATAGAGATTGCACTAAGAAACCATGTTGGTATTTGAGGTTCCCTCTATATGGAAGCACAGGGTGCTTCTAAGAGGATTTATAACAGTTTTCCCCTTGACATTTTGCGTAGAGTGAAAATTTTATAATTCTGTTTTACAGGGTTAGGCTTTGTTCAGAATTGTTTGAATTAATAAAATTTAATTTTGCTTAATTTCACTAGTTATATTTTTATTATGTTTTTATGAGTTTTAATTCCTTTCAGAAAAATTAATTGGATTATATAAATAAAAAATCTAAACATAAACATATACACATATTGAATACTGCATTAACAGCACATTTAAACAGTTTTTATTATTATGTATTCTCAATAAATATTATATATACAGTATATATTTTAAAAACAGATCCGTAAAGCATTCATATAAAGCTTGGTTAAATGTATAATAGCAATATGACCAGATCAAATTTATTAGTTTCTATTTTAAATCTCCCTTTCAGCTACATATGCTCCATTTTCCACATGTTGAGTTTTTCTTAACCTTCACCTTTGTGAATAAGTGATTACTACAAAGGCAGCGTAGAAAAGATTGGGTGGAAGGGAGTCTGCATCTTGAACACATACAACCCCACTAACAATTTGGTAGCAATGTCAGTTCTCATCACTATAAGCATTTACTTATTAATTTAGACATTAAATAAATTTATACTCCAGCTTCTTCCAACATGGGACCGAAATGGCTGAACTCTCTAGGGCAAATATGAATCTCCTATTCCAGGGCTGTCCAACTTCTAACCGGCCAAGGGCCGGAATTGAGGTCACTGATGACCTGGGGGGCCGTTCGGCCCCGCCCCACAGCCCCTCCCCCAGCCCCACCCCCGCCCCTCCCCCAGCCCCCTCCTAAAACTGTCATTCTCCCTCCTCCTTTTTCCCCGGCGCAGCGCCGCATGGGACACCAGCGGCGCCGGGAAGGAGGAGGCCCACCTCCTCGCACCCTCCCGCCCTTCCCGGCGCAGCCGGTGTCCCGTGCGCCGCGGCGCGAAAAAGGAGGAGGGAGAATTCTCCCTCCTCCTCTTTCCCGGCGCTGCGGCGCACAGGACAGCAGCGACGCCAGGGGAAGAGGAGGGAGAACTCTCCCTCCTCCTCCTCCTCTTTCCCGGGCGCCGCTGCTGTCCCGTGCACCGTAGCGCAGGTGGAGGAGGAGGAGGGAGAACTCTCCTCCTCCTTTCCCCCCCCGCGCCCTTGCCCGGATCCCGCCCGCCGCGCAATCAGCTGACGGCCTTCTCCTTTGTCCCTCATCTTTCCCCCGCCAGCGCCCTTGCCCAGATCCCGGTGCCGCCTTGTGGGAAAGAGGGACGAAGGAGGAGGCAATCAGCTGAGCGCCGGCGCGGGGAGGGGAAGGAGGAGGGGCGAAGGAGGAAGAAGGCAGCCAGCTGACTTCCTCCTCCTTCGCCCCCCTCCCCCGCGGACGCGCCGCGGCTCCGATCGCGAGCCGCGGTGCGGGGAGGGGAAGGAGGAGGGGCGAAGGAGGAGGGGCCAGCTCTCTTCCTCCTCCCTGTATCGCCGCCTTGTCCCTCTCTCGGCGCCGCCAATGTGATGCAGCTTGCAGGGGCGCCGCCGAGAGAGGGAGAAGGCAGCGATACAGGGAGAAGGAAGAGAGCTGGCTCGTCCTCCCTACACCGCCTCCTTGTCCCTCTCTCGGCGCCGCCGAGGCGATGCAGTTTGCAGCGGCGCCGCCGAGAGAGGGAGAAGGGGGCGATACAGGGAGAAGGAAGAGAGCTGGCTCGTCCTCCCTACATCGCTTCTTCTCCTCTCTCGGCGCCGCCGATGCAAACTGCATCGCATCGGCGCCGCCGAGAGAGGAGAAGGGGCGGTGCAGGGGGAGGAGCTAGCTCTCTTCCTCCTCCTTGTACCACCCTTGTCCCTCTCACCGGCGCCCGATGCGATCCGGTTTGCATCGGCGCCGCGGAGAGAGGGACGGAGGGGGAGGTGCAGGGAGGAGGAGCTGGCTCACTTCCTCCTCCCTGCCCCCCCCTCCCCCGCCATTTTTAAAAATGGCGGCCGGGGGCATAGCGGGGGCCGTGTCCAACAGGCTGGGGGTCGTGTACGGCCTCCGGACCGCCAGTTGGGCAGCCCTGTCCTGTTGCAAATGATCCTCACTAGAGGTTTTTTTTCCTTTCCAAGGAAGAACCACCCAATAAGCAGTGTCACATCTAAGTTAGGTTATTGGGAAAAATCCTAAAAAATAACAGTTTGGTACCTACATTGTTTGTTTTTCTTGCTTGAAACACAAGAAAAAAAATCTTTTTTTTTGCTTGAGTTTTCTTACCTGATATAGCACTTCTAGAGTTACAGGATAGAAGAGATTTTCAACTATAATTCGAAGTACAGAACTCTGACCAGGAGGCAATCCACCCTCAGTAGCTGGAGCACCTGTAAGGGCCAGGCCTCCAGACTGCACAGCATTTACTGCTTGCAACGCAGCTTGAGTTCTCTAAGAAATGAGAGAGAACAAAATTGCTTGAAAAAAACTTGACTTAAGTATTGTGTACAACATTGTAACATACTTTGAATACAATCCAGCAGACATTAGTGCCACTTAAAGGTCTTACACTTTCTTTTAATACCCGATACAGATAATAGGGAAGGTTACCATTTTACATTCTCTTGCATTTCAAATTAATGAAAGCAAGTGTTTTTAAACAGGTTTTTAACTTGTGGAGAAATTCTTCAGATAATGGATTTTTTAAGTCCCCAAATTACTGCTTTGTTTTGACAATAATCAAATGGGTCATGCTTCTTCAGATGACTGTGCAACTATATTGCAGTACCAGTGATCCCATCTAAGCCAACTGGCAAAAACTAGGGAAGAAGTTAGAAGAGACATGAACATTGTCTGTGTAGAAAACCTGTTGATCTGTGATTTACTGGATACAGTGGCTTATTTTCATTTTCCATACCAATCCATATATCACATCTTGAGAATGCAAAAGCAGTTTCCTCTTCAGGGCTACTATAACTCATACTCAACTGACTTCAAATGCCCAGGAGCATCCTGTAACTGAATAAACCAATGTTTTCAATACACAGAACCAAATACTGTGGGCATTGAAGTCTTATTTATTTATTATATTGAGGGCAGTTTATTGAACTAATAAACACTCCACAACTTCTACGTCTGCTTGAACAGATAGGAACAGTATGACCCTTAGCTCAGGATACATCTTTAAACAAAGCTTTAAAATAAGCAACCAGTTCTATGTAATTAAATCAAGGTGGCTTTTGATTGGAGACAGGAATTGCCCCCAAATTGCACAAATAGGGTTTTGTTTAAAAAAAAAGAAAAAAAAGAACAGCTTTGGGAGTTTCAGAAGTCACAAAAAGTGGGATCCATGAATCTCATAAAGCTCTATATGCCCACCCATATTCTAAATCAGTGGTTCCCAATCCATGGATTGTGACCACAAATGGAAACGTGAGCAGTTTTCTGTGGGGTCACAGGACAGTGGTGAGCTATGAAAATTTTAAAAAGGAAAAAAAAATAAAGATTTATTCCCCTTTGTTGCTACATATCCTTGTGAGAGTGTATTTTCAACTCTTCAATTGAAAACAAAAACAAGAAACAGATTACATATTGAGAATGACATGCTGACATTAACCACAACTTTTTCAACTTGTTAACGAGTTACAATTTTATTCATTGCATTAAATATGTAGTAACTTAACAGTATTTTGAATTACATTGTACTGAAAAATCTATTTTCGACGTGTTTAAATTTACCCTATTTAAAAGCCTATTTTAATGTATCGGGGATGCAGGTCACTTTGCCTCTATAAATGGGGTTATGACTCAAAAAGGTTGAGAATCGCTGCTCTAAGCTAATTGAGTATGTTGTGTGCTGCACCACCCTTGGATATTATCCAATCCTGATATAATGCTTTTGTTTGCTTTTAATAATGTGGTGCATGTATATTTATTATTTAAAAGAAAGTAAAGGTTGTTCAGTTTCAAATTTACATAATATCCTATTAGCTAGCCAGCTTAAAAGGATATAAAAAAGTAATTTTGCAAACCTTCCCCCAGTGCTGTACATGCATTAATTGGCCTTTTAAAAAAGTCAGCAAGATAGTTATACTTTTAAAATTATTTTTAAGTTGCAAAATGTATATCTCATATATTTAATTTTCATTCTTTCCTTTTTCTAAAAAGGGATGGGCAAAAGGTTAGTCTTTGTCTGACAGTGAACACTGCTGCTAACGCATTTACTTAAGCCTCATTTGTTGTAAGGATTCTTACACAAAGTATGTTTGTCACTGATCTGATTCAGCAAAGCATTTGCACTTTAAAACAGCCTTTCCAACCAAATGCTCTTCCTCATGTTGTGCTGTACAACAACTTGAAAATTGAATATTTAAGTTGCTGAAAATCTCTCTGTACATTAACTGTTTCAAATAATGTTGCTTTTTTCCTCAAAAGAAATATACTTACAGCCTGATTGGGTAGATTGTCAGTCTTAAGTTCTCTGTGATTAGAATACTGAATATAAACAGGCTGACTGCGGAGGTGTGGAGTAACAGGAGTGTAGTAGTTCACCATAGTAACAGCAGCTTCTTCTGAAGCCATTTCTAGGAAAGCCTGCAATTAACACAAATAGAATAATGTTTTGTACATAAAACCACTTTTATTGAAAAGAACACCTTAAAAACCAATGGTGCATTCTGTTATGTTCTTATCCGTTCGTTCCCTTGAATAAATACAATTTTGTAAATTTTAAATTTCATATTAAAGCTTACAAAATATTTCATATCTGTATTACATAAGCATGAATGGTTTGCAATAATTTCCACGGAACCCCAAATGACAACAGGATTCTACTATGCCAGATACACATATTTCTTTCAGATGCTGATGGCATTATCGTACAGCATTGTGGTCCAAGTCACTGGCTGCCAATCCCTGGCAATTTTCCCAGAAAGAAATAATTAATTCTAGCCAATGGAAACAAACATGGTGCTAATGCTAGAAAAAAAGAAATAATTTCCAGTTTCACCACACCATATAACTTGGGAAGCATTGTCTTAGAGAATGAGATAACTATACATATGTGATCCATAACAGTTTGCAGATTTCCCTTTAACAGTTCCTCCCAAATCATGCAAGAATATTAAACCTACAAAAGAAATTAAGGGAACTAATGAAAGGGATTTTTTAAAAGCACTAAACATTTTTATGTCCAGAATTTAGACTGTAAACAGTAAAGTACAGGAGGAGTGGGAAGAATGTACATTAGGATCTACTGGCATATTTCTGACAATCTGCAATACATTACCAATGACATGTGATTCCCAACTATTTTACAGCAGCATTAACAAAGCAACTATTTTCAACTTAACTGGGCTGCTGAAATAATGACACTAAGGGATAACCAAGAGAGGACTTGCATGCAGCTAAAGTATGAGTGATTATAGAAAACTTATTTTCCTCACTACTGTACTGTATTTCAGTTATAATAGGAAACCATTATTTTTGTCATTGAGAATGAGTCTTTGGCTTGTGCCCGCCATTCTCTTCTCACTTTTGTGCAATTGAAGAAGAGATCAAAAGCTTTCATTTGATATTAAGCCTGTCAAAGTTTCCCATGATGCCTTCTCATTTGAGGGTTGTGTGAGGATAGGGAGTTGAATTCAGCTTTGACTCAAATGAACTGAGTAACTTTCTGGTTACAAAGGAAGATATTTGGCTTATATTCCAAATACATGGGAGTCAAGGGAGGGAGGGAGGGAGGGGGAGGGAGGGAGGGAGGGAGGGAGGGAGGGAGGAGGAGGGAGGGAGGGAGGGAGGGAGGGAGGAGGGAGGGAGAATAACCCATCTAACATTTACATCAAGAAACAGATGAATGTTCATAAATTACATTTTCTTGCAGCTAGGAGAATATGTTTATACCTGGCTTTTCCCCTTCAACATCAAGAGATTGGTTACTCTGCCAAAAGGTAGACCTAGAGAAATTACTTCTGCTTCTGTGACATCATTTGGAATCTTACGAAGATGAAGAACTCGTGAAGGTGAGCAAGGTGATCGGTCTCCTTTGAATTTCTTGTTGTCATTCCCATTAGCTAAAATGTAAAGAAATCTTTTAGCATAACATGTATACTTCTGCACAAAAACTACATTTGCTGATTGGATTGCAAAATCTCAACTGCATGCAGGAAGCAATGCTAAGCTTTTTCATTTACCTATTCTGATGTTTGTTGAATTAGCTCCAGCTCTTGTGTTACGAAAAGACCATGGAATTTAGGAATACAATCTAAACTAATGAACTTATATGGTTGGTTCTAATTCAAAGCTTTTGGGAGTTTTCATTTTGCTTACACATTATTCATAGTCACTGAGCTAATAGCAACCAGTATGACAGCTAGCTACTACTTGCATTTTTTTCCACAGAGAAGTCTGCAGGCATAAGAGCTAGCAATTGACTTCCTGGAGACCGAGCTATAAAAGTAACAAAAAGATCATTAACTTTAAACAAAATTATCAAGCAAGGCAGAGCAGGCAGATATCAGCAATCCAGGGAAGATTAAGAATGAGAAAGAATGAATGAGAGCACTTCAAGAAGTACTATAGCATGTTTTAATGATAAGCTTTTTGCTAGTCTATACACTAAAAGCATGATGGTGCAGACATTAAAGGGAGGTATTTGGAGCATCAGATTGAATATCATCGTTCATTTAAAATAAATCTTTAGCTATGTCAAAAACAGCAGAAAGGTTCAACCAATGCACACTCCAGATGCCTTAGCTAGCACATGCATTGGAGCCATAAGTTGCTTTGGGATGAAGAGGATGACTACATTCGCCTGGGAGTGGATGCCCTGCCAACTGCTCACCCCTAACCCAAATCTGGAAGTCCCCAGTGGTGTTGCCAGCTCACCTGGCACAGGAAATCAACAGCAAAGCTGCCTGGGGAAAGATACCAGGCTGATTAGGACCCAGCAAGTCACTGTGGAAGTCACTCCTGCAAAGGGAGACTACAAAGGTATACCCAAAAGAAGGGTAAGATGACACATGCCATTCTCCTTTTTGCCAACGTTTCCATTCACTGAAAATAACTGCAGATTCTCATTTATTCAATATGATATTATATAAATGTGTCTAATATGTAAACATGGTTTACATATTTTAATGTTTATGTGGTGTTTATAGTTTTATTTGCTGAGATTTTTTTTAATTATAGAGACTGAATTCTAAAGATATAATCAACCCTATCTTTTGCCTCAGGATTTCTGCATTCTTTTTCAAATGATTGTTTTACACACTGAAATGCTGACTAAAGAACCTTTTCCTTTTCTGAATAGTACATTCTAAGGGAAAGGAACGGTATAAAACAAAAGTAGCAATGGCAACACTAAGAGCAAACACAAAATTTAATAGTATTGATAATTGGACATGGCTCCCAATAGGACTGTTTTTGACTTATCAAGATTCAAGTCTAGCTGATATTTCTTTGGCTACTTTCCAAGTAGTTCAAAATCTTTTGAGAGCCTTTTAAAAATCTAAATGGCTGACATAATTTGGTGGAATCTAGAAATTAGTTAAATAATGGCTCTTGAAGGTTACTAAATTGAGGTTCTGTGCATATGTAATACTACCTACTTTATCATTGTTATATCAGATCCTTCCATGAGTTCCTTCTCTCTTTTCTTTCACAGCATGAAGCTGCTAGCAAATGGTTTGTCACCAATTATGCTCGGTGCAGCACCTACCATAATTATCTCAGAAAATGAAGTCAGGAGTGGCAGGAAGGGGAATGCTCACGTGAGAGAGAAGGGAGAAGCATGTGAACCAATCTAATCATAACTACATGACAACACTACCACATCTATAAATATTATAGTAGGTTACAAACTAGACAAAATGTACGGAATCCTGACACATTACTGGAGGGAAACTCATTAATTTCCCACAATTCCTATTTTAACTGATTCATATGGTCACTCCTCCACTGCTTTTGGAACTCTAATAGTCATCAAAAGTTTTTAGGCTGATCGGATTGGGGAGAAGGTTATAGAAGTCTCTATTTACATCAACATACTTCGTAACTGCCTTACAGATAAATCATCAAAAATAACAAGTCCACAAAGCACTTTTATCACAGAAGATCAGACAGGTGGCTAGCTACAGTGTACTACAAAATGTGTTCTTAATAGTACCTGTAGCAGGAGTAGAATTGCTCATGGTAAGAGGCCCGTAAGCGATACCAGAAGGAAAAAGCTCATCAGATCCACGCTGTTGGAAAAATGAAATAATGAAATGTAAATACATCTGTGCCTCCTTCTGACACTTAGAAATGATTGTTTTCAGTATCTTTTTTGTCAACAAGTCCCGGGTTTTATATGAAGTGCAACAGAAACATTTTATTTCACTTGAAAATCCCATTTTATCCAATTACAGAAATCATTGTCAAAAGATTAATCCACATAGTCATGTATTGAAATTTTAATTAAAAAATCAACCCAAAACCCTGAGTCAACTTATTCATACCTTAACTCTTGTCCAAAAAGAAAAATGGAACCATGCCTTTCTCTGAGTTGTGTAGTGAAAGGCAAGAGCTTAGTCCACCCCAAGAAAGCCTAAAAGAAGCACGACCCTTTCTACAGTACATGTCACATCAAAATCCACAATTTTGGCCTCAAAACTGGCCGTTCACTTATACCTGAGGCTGACTTATACATGGGTATATTGGGTGTATAAATAACAAAATAATTGTAACAGCACTTGTAATGTTTCAAAATTAAATCTTCAATAAAAGGGGTTCTACATAAGATAACTGGTTATAAATAACCTGCCATTAGAGATTCCTACGTAAGCTGAATTTCCTTTTTCTCTTTATCACCAATGGCAGATAAGTAAATCACCAATGTTGGTTAAGACTGTCCCTTTATAGCTTCATGTATAATCTTTCTGAGAAGTCATAGCCACCGGACACTTATTTAATAAAAGGACAAACACTGTGCAGGCTACAAAACCACAAATACAACTTTATGGGGTCACTCTGCTAAGAGCACATTGTGTTTTAAATTAACTTTCTTTCCAATTAACAATCTATACTAGAACTTTTAAATAAGAGAAAAGACAAAAACGTTTATTACAAGGCGAGAGATTTGACATGTATACAATGTTTTACCTAAATTTATTGAAGAACTAGCTGTACCTGCCACGTGTTGCTGTGGCCCTCAGAAAACAGAGGATTTGTAGACATGAAACAATCTGGGCTAGGGAACCCCTCCCACCAAAGGATTCCCACTAGCTAGTAGAAGCCAGGCTTTTAAGGTGCAAAGTTATTCAAAGGTAATCCAGGTGGGCTATTGCAGCATTCACACTTAGCTCAAGTAGAAATAATTTCTTTTCCCCACCCTGGACCTCTCACATATCTATAAATAGAAGCCTCTCACTGAATGGTAAAACATTTGCGCGACGCATGGGGAACATTCTTGGAGATGGAATGTAGTCTCACTACAGAAGCGACTTGTAGTATCTCTAGGTTTGGGAGATATGAGGTCCCCATAAACGAACAGTATATATTTATTTTTACATAATGTCTTTAGCAGTGGTTCTAAACTTTTTGAATGCCATGACCCCTTAATACAGTTCATCATGTTGTGGTGACCCCCAACCAGAATACTATTTTCGTTGCTATATCATAACTGTAGTTTTGCTACTGTTCTGAATAGTAATGTAAATTTCTGATATGCAAGATGTATTTCTGTTGTTATAAATTGAACATAATTAAACATACTGATTAATCACAAAAACAGTATGTTTGGAGGAGTATGGACAATGGATGTGGTATTTTGAGTACCTTCAACTGATTCAGCTCAGACTTCCACAGACTACTAAGACCCATCATGAATGACAGATCTGAACCAAACTTGGCACACAGAACCTCCATGACCAGCAGAAAATACTGGAGTGGTTTGAGAGGAATTCACAGTAATAGGATCCTAGTGTTGCAAGAGTCCTCCAAGGGCCATCCAGTCCAACCTCCTTCTGCCATAAGGGAAAAACACAATCTAAGCACTCCTAACATATGGCCATAGAGACTCTGCTTAATAATAATAATAATAATAATAATAGAATCCTAGAGTAGGGAGGCCTCCAAGGGCCATCCAATCCAACCTCCTTCTGGCATAAGGGAAAAGCACAATCAAAACACTCCTGATAGATGGCCATTTAGACTCTCAAATAATAATAATAATAATAATAATAATAGAATCCTGGGGTAGTCTGGTGGTATGGAAAATCAAGTAATGAGAAGCAGCCAGGGTTTGAAGCTGCAAGGCTTTTCAGTGATCTTCATGCTGGCCAAAACACTAAAAAAAGCCTCTTTGAGAAGTTGGGTGGCCATCTGTTGGGGGTTATTTGAATGTGATTTTCCTGCTTCTTGACAGAATGGGGTTGGCCCTGATGGACCACCAGGTCTCTCCCAACTCTAGGACTCTCTGATTCCGTATTCTTCTATTCCCTTCACCAGTTTCCCCCTTTCTTTCTTTGTTCCTTCCCTTCCTCTTCTCTCCCATCCCTGCCGCCTTCCCTTCCTTCCTCGTTTTCCTTCTTTTCCTTCCATTCATATTCTTCTTTTCACCAATCCTTTTCTTCCTTTCTTCTCTCCTTTCCCTTCCCATATTCTTCTCTTCCCTTCTTCCTTCCTTCCTTCCTTCCCTCTCCCATCCCTGCCTCCTTTCCCTTCCTTCCTCTTTTTTTCCTTCTACCTTTCTTTCCATGCATATTCTTCTCTTCTCTTCTCTTTACCAATCATTTTCTTCCTTTCTTCTCTCCCTTCCCCTTCTTTCCCTTCCTTCTGAGACAATTTGAAAAGTTTAAGGTTTTGGGGGGAGGGGTATGAAAAGAGTGGAAGGGGGGGGGATGTGGAGCCCAAGTGGGGGAGTTGCTGGTCTTCCCATGGTTTGCATCCTCCCTTCACCCAATGGGTGGGGGGGGGGGCAGCCACTCGTGCAGCCTGGCTGGCCTTGCAGTCCTCTGGGTCTTGGAGAGAAGGTTGCCTGGTGGCCATTTGGGCCTCATGGAGCCACTGCGGTGGCTCCAGCTGCTTGGCCGCTTCGCCAAGCCTCCATGCCCTCCATGGGGCCAGGCTTTCTCCTTCCTTCCTTCTTTCCTTTCCTCAATCCCTTCCCAAAAGAAAGAGGATTCTGTCTTCGTGCATGAAAAGGGACTGCATAGCTAGGCTTCTCTTCCCTCACAACGGTTGGTGTGTTCTTCTTCTCGTATGCTGGGGAGGAGGGCTTTTGCGCATGCTCTGTAAGGTATTTCTCTTTTGGGGGAGTTTTAAGTTATTTCCCCTTTATCTTTTAAGGTTTTGTTTGAAAGACATAGATTGGATTAATATGTGTTTTGCTGCCAAGTTTGGTGACTTTCGGTGCAGTAGTTTTGTTGCTTTTAACATCCTACAAACAGAGCATTTATATATAGAGAGATGGTGCTAACCACTCATATCCACTTGGCTAGCCTGCTTTTCCCCTGCATTCAAGAAAGCTCCCCGATCTGCCAAGATGATATGATTATGCCAGTGGTAGCTATCAATGTGGCAGCAGGGCTTTTGAGCAAAAATAGTCACAGCTACTCAATAGTAACATTGCTATGTATTTTGTGTGGCAAAGCAGAACAATAATACTATGATGTACATAAGATGTGAGTCAATGCAGAGCTATCCCTTCAAATTATTATCACACAGCTATAGAACTACATTATTATATCATGCTTAGCTCCTTCTAACAGCATCTCTCCAAGCTAAAAAAAATTTAAAGTTTAATTGTTATCAAATACACAATGGGCCAAAAGTCACATGGGGGCCTGATACTTTAATAATTACAGTGTTCCCTCACCACTTCGCAGTTTGCTTTATGCGGACTCGCTGTTTCATAGTTTTTTCCACTTCCCCCCAGAGCCACAGAAGGGGGGGGGGCTCCTCGCTGCCTCCCGCTCCTTCTTCAAAGGCCCCACCCCAGACTGGCAGCGCCATCAATGGTGCCCAAGGGGTTTCCTAGGCCGAGAGCAACAGAGGCGGTGAGCAGGTGGTTCTGCCCACTCAGCAGCGGCCTCTTCCTCACCACGTCTGCTACTCCTGGCTTCGGAATCCCCTTGGGCTCTGTTGACGGCACTGCCAGGCCAACCTGGCAGTGCCATCAATAGCACCCAAGGGCCCTCTGAGGCCAGAAGCAGCACAGGCAGTGAGGAGGCCGCTGCTGCTGAGTGGGCGGAGCATCCCTATTGCACAGATTTTCACTTATCAGGGTGGCTCCTGGAACGGAACCCCTGTGGTAAGTGAGGGAACACTATATTTTTCTTTATTTACAAAAAAAATTACAATATTTGATTTTTCACACGTAACGTAAATTTATTTCCTATATACACTGCATATGATGCTATGGCATTGTAAATTAAAAGCAAACAATAAAAAAGTAATTATATATTGAAAACCTTCTGTGACTTTTGGTCCACCCTGTAGAAACATATAAAAATGATAAAATAAAAGATGCCAGATCTTTGATTCAACGTAGGATGAGAAATATATTTGAACTAAAATGTGATACATGGCCATAAAATATGACAAAAGCAACAAATGTTGGTAACACATTCAAGTCTCTTCTTCAAACAGAAAACAGAAGTAATGACAAGACAGTGATTTCTATAGTCCATCAGTTACAAGCTTCATTCCGGGAAAAAGTAGTTAGAGAACTAGAGTAGTATAGGGCTTTGAGCAATGGGCGGTGACTCTAGAGACCAAGGCTCAAATCCTGGCAACCCTAGAAACCCACGGGTTACCTGGGCAAGTTACTGTCTCTCAGCCTCAGAAAAAGACAAAGGCAAAGGCTACTCTGAACAACCTTTGCCAAGACAATCCTGTGACAGAGTTGCAGTAAGCAGGAAATAACTTGAAGGCACACAGCAATGTAGGAAGAAGATAGTTTATTTTAAATCCATCTCCCTCACACATTGCTCTCCTTTCAATATGGATAAAACCAAAAGTATCATAATAAATTGTAATCTGACAGGTTTAGAAGCACAACATTGGGGGTGAGGGAGAAGTCAGTACAATGGCAAAGTACTGGTGTACTTCCATATTCAAGTGTCCACATTCAACTTCAACAGAATAAGGACCACTGAATATTGGCTTTATTTGCTCTGTGACTCTTCTGCCTTTGTAGGTAATCGCAATAACAACGCTTGCCATGTACAATATTTCTAAGATCACAGCAGTCTGAAACAGCAGAGACCAGAAGACACATAGCTGAAACTCAGCATGTCTCTTTGTTCCCACACTCCCAATGTTAAGTTGACATACCATAAGGTAGAGTAATCTGGGAGAGTAGTAGTATTGTTTTCATATTTGTTTGCTTTGGATAAAAAGCAATCTCTTCTCTTCAAATATGTGCAACATCAAGCCCTCCCACAAAGACCTTAACATTTAACAGCTGTTTATTATCCGTATTACAGTTGGCCCTCCATATCCATGGGTTCTGCATCCACGAGTCTATCAACCACTGCTTGATTTTTTTAAATCCCAAATGCAAGCCTTAGTTTTACCATGCACCAAAATCCTATAGTCTTCTCACCATCTCCCACAGATCGTCAAATGCTCTCTGGTACACATTTTAAATTGTTTACAAGTTTATATAAGATATGTCATTTAACTACACAATTGTATATAATGAGACTTGAACATGCACAGATTTTGGTATCCATGGGGAATCCTAGATCCAAACACCAGTGGATACAGAGGCCTCACTCTACAGTGTGTTGCTACATTTTTGTTACACAAAATCTTAGTCCATTAGTCAATATGAAATGTAATAAAGGATAGCAAACAAGTCAAGCTTAAGAAAATATTCTAGTGATTCAGAATCACATCATGCAAGTTCTTGAAAGGTGCTGCTGAACTTGACAAACCAGACTCTAGCCTGGCTTAAGATAAAAGGAACAGGCAGATCCTTCAAGTTCAGCTTCAAGGGCAATGAAATCACAATGGAATAACAGGAGAAGCCTAGAGTCATCATTCTTGATCATATGCTTGCAAAATTATATTTGTGCACTAAAACATTTGGCAAGCATGTGTTAGAGCTCAATTGAAAATTAATGGGCTTTGTTTTAAATTTAGTTTATATACAAAGCAAGACTACTACAACAACAACTTGGTTTATATTACAATGTATATTTTCAATGCAATTCTAATTAACAAATAAAACTTAATATTTACAACACTGAAATTAAAAATAGGCATGGATGGTCAAAACAGCTATGGATAGTTATAATAGGATTGCTGTAAGTTTTTCGGGCTGTGTGGCCATGTTCCAGAAGCATTCTCTCCTGACGTTTTGCCTGCATCTATGATAGGCATCCTCAGAGGTTGTGAGGTCTGTTGGAAACTAGGAAAATTGGGTTTATATATCTGTGGAATGTCCAGGGTAAGAGAAAGAACTCATGTCTGCTGGAGGTAGGTGTTAATGTTTCAATTGGCCAACTTCACACTACCTTACAGAAACCCAGTGATTCTGGCCATGAAAGCCTTTGGTAGTTATAATAGTTGCAACATAACTACCATATTTTCCGGTGTATAAGACCCCCAACTTTTCCGGTTAAAATATAGTTTGGGATATACTCGCCGTATAAGACTACCCCTCTTCCAGGCACACCAAATTAATTTTTAAAGCATCAGATTTGATTTCAATATGGTAATTTTCCTATTACTGTACCTCCTTCTCTGCCTCTCAGATCTTGCACATGCACACCTGCACTGCTTCACTGCAGTCTTCAGGAGTGAGATCTGAGAGGCAGAGGAGGAGGTATGGTAATAGGATACAAGGGTGGGCCAGACAGGTAAAAGAGGTGTGTTTTTCTGGGCCCAGAGCCAACATTGGGACCGCATTAAATCCAAGAAACCTGATGAATGGATTTTCTTCTACCGTACTTGTACAATGTCACCCTTAATGCTTTCATACAGTCGCTGCATATAACAGGGATTTGGCCACTGCCATTTTTGAGCTCCCCCCACTATATGTGGCAACCACAGATTCTCCCATTCAGATTGGAAGTTTCAGCACCTGCCCTATAAGACGACCCATTACTTTTGAGAGGATTTTCTTGGGTTAAAAAGTAGTCACATACGCCAGAAAATACGGTAAGTCCCATCTTAGGAGAAAGGCGAGGGATATAGTCAATAAAATAAAGGTACAGATACAACGAGTCACCCTGAAGACACTTTTGCATACTCCAGGGTTCATTCTGAACACCCAGATTTCAAAAACTGAAAGTCTGTTTACATAGCTGAAGGTAGCACAAGCTTCTTGTAAAGATATAATCACCAACAGTCTTGGTGACAAGTGCTTTACACTGGAGTGCATTTCAGACGACAGAAAGTGAGGCCAAGCTATGGCTGTTGCCATATTGCAGTAATAATATGCCTTCATTGTTATAACAACCCCTTTCCATGCACAATTCAAAGAACTAGTTTATGCCCTGTCATGGGCTCTATGAAAACATATACTTTTCCATTAAAGCCTGATGACTTTTGAGATCTTCAAGGGAGGTCTTTTTCATTGCCCTGTACCTGCTGCAACACATCTAGCAGTGAAGAAAAATGTGTTTACCTGATACATGTTACCTCTTTCTGAAACTCATAAATAAAGGAGATTAGATTAGCTCCCTTCCTCTGATCTTTCAGCCCAAAGACAGACACTTCTATTCAGATGTGCCTTAGGCATGGATGCTCTTTTATTGAAGTTTTTAAACTGTGTTCTACATTTTTATGTTTTTGTTCATGTTTTAATTGTATTTTTTCTATTTATTTATAAGATGCCTTGATATAGGTTCTTGTTGAAAAGGCAGGAGATTCAAAAAATATTTAGACAATTTATATCCCATCTTTCTCTTGAACTGGAACCCAAAAAAGCTACACAGGCCACAAAGTGGAAATAAATCATCAAAGTTACTTCAAAATGTGGAATGAGCTGAAGGAATTGTGAATTCAATCCTATATATGTGTGTGTGTGTGTATGTGTATATGTGTGTGTGTATATATATGTATACACACACACACACACACACACACACACACACTAGCTGTACCCGGCACGCGTTGCTGTGCCCTATTTAGGAGATGCGAGAAAGTCTGAGTATGTAGGGGTTGGAATTGATGTTAGTTATGGTCTTGATGGGGTCATGGCTGTGTCATTGTGGGTTGTTCTGGTGGGTGGGATGTTGAAGTCCTGTGGAGTTGTCGGTGTGTGGTGTTGAAGGAAGGAATGGCATACAAATGGGTTGAGCAGTAGATGCAAGGTTGTGTTATGTGCGTATTGTGTTGTGTGTAGGTATTACTTTTTTGATGAGTTAGTGGGTGTGTGGTGGCATTGTGGGTGGTAGTATGTTGTGGAATGCTTGTGTGGGTGGGATGTTTTGGGTATTTGTGTGTGTTTGTAGAGTTTCAGTGCAGTGTTGTGGTTGGAGTATAGGTGGAGTTGGTTTTTGTTTGTGATGGTGGTAGGTGTTGTGTGTGCAGGGTCCCGTAAGGTTGGGGGGATGGGTTGTGATAGGAAGTTGTGTTGTGTTGTGTGGGTAGGAATTGCTGGAGTATTGTGCCTGGGACGTGTGTGTATTTGGAGGTGTGTGTGGTGGTGAGTAGTGAGTGCAGTCCTGGGTTTTGTGTTGGGGAAGTTATCAGATATTTGTGGGGTGTATTTTGTGTGTGTTGTGGTGACATAGTTGTCTCAGTCTGGCTTTGTGCTGGTTGTGATGTGGAGAGGGTGTTGCTTTTGCCAGTGGTGTTTGTTGTGAATTTTGGTTGGGGTGGGTTTTTGTGTTGCAGTATTGTTTGGGGGGGGGGTGCAAGTTTGTGTTATTCTGGCGGTATGTGTTTGTCAGTGGTGCCTGTGTCCCTGGTGCCCTATTTGTGTTAGTGTTATGTCCTCCTGGGAGTTGTTATGTCCTCCTGTGTTAGTTGGTTGTACTGTGTAGGTTTCTGTTTAACAGTGGTATGTATGTGTTGTGTGTCTGTTGTGTTGTGGGTCTGTAGAGGTAGGCATCACGAGTTGTGTGGCTGTCATGTGTGGTATTTTGTGCTGGCTTGGTCTTTTGGATTGTGTTTCTCGAGTGTGGGAACCTGCTCCCTCCTAGAGCTTGGCCTTGACAGTTTAACCTACAAACACCAACTGACTAAACTCAAATCACTCAGCATTCTAACCTAGCTTGGCTGGCTCCGCCCACCGTTACTATGGGAACTCAACCTCCCTGCATTTTGTGTGGGCCGATGTTTGCCAATGGGATTCGCTGGCGGCCACAGAGGATGCTGGGAAATGTAGTTTTTTATTGCTGTTTTGGGGGCCTTCTAGGTTTTGGGGGAGAAAGTTTCTTTGCTAAAAACCTTCCTTGCCTGAGGCCTATTTTTGTTGGCAAGTTTGGTGTCTCTGCCGTGGAAGGTTTCTCTGCCTCTGTCAGTCGTTCGATGACGGGTCTTCCTTTATATATATAGATTCCTCCGTAACAAGATATTGAGATGTGTTATCATAACCTGCTAATTTGGGGGATGCAAATTTCATTTTATAGGGGTGTGTTTTTGAGATGAATTACAAGCTGTAAGTATGCTCACAACTTTTGTTTTATTTTTCTTTTAAGGTAAAATGAAAGATGAAAGAGGCAAGTATAACTTTGTGTATTTTTCCCTTTTCCTTCAATCTTTACCCAATCTGTCTGAAATATAGGTAGAATGATGTCTGAGTACAATGCCTGCATGTACCATTTGTATAGAAGTCAGGGACTTGTAGAAGCCATCTCTTCACCTCAAGTCTCTAGATATGTGGGGTAAACAGTCCAAGTGCCATCTAACAGCATGCACCTTCCTATCAAGGCAAAAAATGTCTGCTGAGATATACTTATTCATTCTCCCTACCTCAAGATGTCTTATTCTACAGTGACCAAATTCCAGTTAAACCAGCTCATCTCGCCACATTGACTTTTTTCCTCTGGGTCACAGAAGCAAAATAATAGTTAAAACCTGCATTATGGGGTAAAAATAGAATATAGACTCCAGGTATTGTTGCCAGCCTAATTCCCTGCAACACAATGCAAAAGTGTACCTTAGCAGGAACACCCTGTGTCAGCTTAGAAATAGGTCAGTTTTGGAGTAGGGAACCCAACATGAAGGCAGTGGCAAAGGCAAGGAGTGCCTCGACCCCCATTCCCCCTTTTCTGCTTTTTTTCTCATTTATATAGCTTAAAAACACAGATCACTCTTCAGAATCAGGACAACCACCAAAGCATTCACAATAATTGCCTTTCTAAAACTTCAGAGAAAGAGAATGTTTCTCTAGAAATCTTTATATTGCCTTACAATCTTAATGCTGTTGGGATAGTTTCAAAATCCCTATGTTTTGCAACATTTTGGTACAGATGTTAACTTGTTAAGAGTGCAGTAACTTGATACTTTCAAATAGCTTCCTGTATCACTTAACATAGACTCTTGATTTCCCAGTACAAACAAAGCAGGTGGGGTGCCGAAGCCAGGAGTGTGGGTTTCAATTAGAGAAATGTGTGCATAGATACTCTGTGAAGGATTTCACTCTAGCTCACACAGCAAAACACAACATTGTTCTCAGTACCTTGCAAGAAGAGCGAAAAATAAATCTAAATGTAGATTAATTGTGAAACAAAACTTTGAAGTGACAACTTTATAATGTTTACATTCTATAGTTAAGTATTGTGAGTGAGGGCTCTTCTAGACTGTTTTAAAAAGTGTGGGATTTGCACTAGGGCTTTTCTAAAGTTTCATTTTAAAATGTGGGAATGGTTTACTGAGATGATCCTATCACTTGAAAGGTATATTATCAAATTATTTATTGTATTATAATGCAAAACTGCATTTCACTGACAGCTATGAGGAAAAAATTGAAAAGAGGAAACTTTTTTTCTTTCATTACATCTTTGAATTTTAAATGTAAACTCAATCAAGAATGAGAACAAAATATTATGCTGGAAACTTCCAGAAAATAGTTTGGGACAACAAAACCCTCATTTGATATTTTAAATCCCTGAGAACTATAGCAAAAAATTCTGCAGTTTCCTAACACATTTGCCCCATCTGGCTGAATCGTGAGTCAGGCCTATACAAAGAATACATTTAATAATGCAAATTACCTAAAGGAGACAGCAACAAGCTTCACCACCAACAAAACCATCCCATTTCACTACTGGTTCAACAAGTTGAGCAGCAATCGCAGTAGAAACAGGGCTGTTCGTTTAACAGAGAGAGTAGCTGTTTCAGTTTTCCTCTAAGCAGGCAGCCAGTTCCATTGTCTCATGTATCAATTATTGAGGCTCACTGCTAGATCAGTATCAAGATACTCTGAACCTACAGAAAAGCATACACGGTTGTAATTAAAGAGCCAGTGAGAAAGAATGTCCATAGTGGAAGGAAAAGGTTCAGCCTCAATACTGACTTAAGTGGAAGAAAATCAAGGTAATTGAAACTCAAGAGTCTCAACTACTAAAACAGCAAGCAAAGAGATGAAGATTTCCTTAGAATCGTCTTTTCAACAAGCTGAAGGGAGGGGGGACAGTATGTTTTCAGAAGGAGGCATGATTTGACTCAAAATAGGCTTTATATAACATGCACAAAAATAACCAACTGTGGCATGCATGGTTTGAGAACCTCACAAATATATTTTTCTCTGGGGGTGCCATGTACTGTATCTTTTACTCCAGGGTTTTCCTTCTCTTATGAGGAAACCCCTAACTCTTGGTTATGATATCTGCAAGCCTCACCCTTTTCCTGCTGGTGGCAAAACTAAAGAAAAAGAAGGCAACAAACTGACTGCATAAACCATACTAGTATATTTTATATAATCTGTATGAATTTAAAATGTAGCATACCTCTTACAAAGAACCAAGAAGGGACACTAGCAATGTCCTGAATTAGGAATTTTACCTTTAAAAAAAAGGGTTGATTGCAGCACAGTATTTGATAGCAAGCTGAGGAAAGTGTATAGCTATTAAATCAAATTTCTCAGTCTTTAATTTCAAATGTTGCTTATGAATGAAAAATAAAAAAGTCATTCATGTATTATGGTCATGTATTTTATATTTCTCTCCCACTTCTCTCCCACATTAGTACTGAGTAGACTTCTGCCTACTTAAACTCTCTTGGCTCCAAATAATGCAAGCAATGTAATCGCTTCAAATATTTCAGCTGGCAAAAGAAACATAGAATCCATAACTGTAGAGTATCATAACCAACCTCTAATACATTTAATACTTTCCTGTAGAATGAGTGGCTGCGTAGTCTTTCTATTTGAGTAAAACAATTCACCACAAACCTAGGATTTTGTATTATTTTCCGCATGTTATTAAAATACCTTCTGAATAGGGCTAAACAATTACCAATTGTAATTGATTTCAGTGCTACTAGCAATTCAAGATAGAAAGCATTCAGATACTAAAGCAGTATCCAAATAACACCGTTTAATGATAATATGTAGTACGTATGTATTACAAACAGAGAAAAAGAAACATTTTGAAAGTTTGGAAGACACATAGATCCAGCTAGTCTACCAAAAAAATCAAGAATGCATTTAACTCATAAGGCCTATCAGTGAAAATATTGCCAGCTAAAGTTATAATTCAATTCAAGTTAAAAATTACAACGTGAACTTCAAATAAACAAAACGTGCCAAACAGAATGTGAATTCTAAATCCCATGGCAACACCAATTCCCATAATAAAAAAAATGGTGCATAATAAGATATCATATGAGAAAAACCGCTCTTTTTCCGATAAACCTACCTGTTGTACAGGCACATCCTCCATCAAAGAAGCTCTTTTTATGTCCCCCCAAGCTCCCATTTTATCTTAGTGCTCTGTCTAGCTCACTGATTCTCAAAGTGGGTGGTACCACCCCCTGGTGGGCGGTGAGACGATCCAAGGGGGCGGTGGGAGGCTCAGGGGAATTTAGGGGTGGTGAACCCCTTTAAGGGGGCAGCGGACCCCTTTAAGGGGGCAGTGAACAATTGGCCATTTAGGAGGGGTCATGCGGCCCTCATCTTTTTTTTTTTGAAATATATTTATTGGGGTTTTGCCATAGACAGTAAAAGTGGGGGAACAATTTCAGGTAAAGGACAGTAGGAGCGGGAGAGAGAGAGAGGAGAGGCTGGGTGATGGGATTAGGGTGGAAAGGTGGGGGGTCAGGGGAGGAGAAGTGGGGGAGGGAAGTCTGGATGGGATTGCGATAGGGGGAGGGAGTATGATGGATTGGCTTCCGGTATTACTGTATAGTCCCATTTGTTATGCGGCCCTCATCTTTGACCCTGCCCCCTTCAATTTGACTCCAACACACAGTGCAGTGTGAAGGCTGCAGTGCAAAGGCCTCCGCGTCCTCTGGTGGAGCCTCCCTGCCACCGCGGAAGAGAGCACGGCCTTCCCCAGTGGCGGCGGAGGGAGCAGGAGAGCCTGGGGCTTCTGTGGGGAGAGCAGGCCTTGCTTCTTCGTCCTCTCAGGTCGCGGCTGCCTGTCCCCTCAGAGCCCTCCGGCGGCGGCACGGCAAGTAACAAAATTATTTATGAAGTAGCAACGAAAATATGGTTGGGGGTCACCACCACATGAGGAACCTTATTTAGGGGTCACGGCATAAAAAAGGTTGAGAACCACTGCATTAATAGATATATCTTTCTGTTTAATTGCTATTAAATTTTTAAAAAATTAATTTCTAGGGGGGCGGTGAGTAATTTTTTATCTGGAAAGGGGGTGGTAGGCCAAAAAAGTTTGGGAACAACTGGTCTAGCTGGAAGATTTTTTAACTAGTACCAGGATGGTGAAGGAAGGTTGGAAAAGCACAGACTTCCAGTGTCAGGTTACAACAGGCATCCTCAAACTGCGGCCCACTGGGCCTTCAACTCCCAGAATTTCTGACAATTGAACAAACTCATTAGGGCTTCAGGGAGTTGACAGGCCAAACAGCTGGAGGGCTGCAGTTTGAGGATACCAGGTTACAACACCATGTCTGCAAGGAACACTGCAATAAAGCTTGAGCTGAGGGAGGATGAGATCCTACTTTTGTCAATCCTAACAATGTGTGCTTGCCTACAACAAGGTAAACAAGGAGCACTTACTGAGCACATATAAGAGAAGAAGAGAAAGCAGAAAAGTCTGTCTCACCAGTCACTCAGCATTGCCAAATCAAAGATGTAGAAAAGGGTGGACACCTTGTAAGAAGGAATCCTTAAAAAGTGAAACTGCTAAAAAAAATAAAAAAAATAAAACCCTAGGTACATTTTTGGAAGGCTTCAAATTGTTTCTAGAGTTTTTAATAAATTTACTTCTGCAGCCTTATCTGACCTGCAGAAGTCAACAAAAACATTCATTGTGCTGTTGAAGGCTTTCATAGTCGGAATCACTGGGTTGCTGTGAGTTTTCCGGGCGGTATGGCCATGTTCCAGAATGCTTCTAGACCATGGCCATACAGCCCGGAAAACTCACAGCAACCCAAAACATTCATTTATGTTAGTTACGGTTAGTTTTGGATAAAAACAGTCTGTGGAACTGTTCTTTTAAGTGATGCGGGAAACTATCTTTCTATCTTCTTTCTACCTCTGATGGCAATTGTTTTGTAAAAGAGTGATGCCCAAGAAACATATACTTTGTTAATTGAAGTATACTTGGATATGTATTTTCAATTTGTAATTGTATTTTGATTTGTAACTATAAAACAATGATGTTGAGAACATCCACATCTAGCATCTCTTAACTAACAATTAAGTCAGTCACAACTATGAAACTACTGTAGTCTGATCATCAAAAGATATGGAAATTACAATGTTACTTCAAAAAGACAACCAGCATTAGAAATCAGTTCTAAGCAGCCATCAAATGTAAGATGCATCCTAAATTCAGTTGCACCAACAGAAAAAAGCTTTATTTATAGAGTAGGAAAAGTGCCTGTGATTCGAATATGCACCCCATTTTAGACGTGTTGACTTTGGGGGGGGGGGTGTCTTAGAACTGAAGAAATGAAGTATTAGAGAAGTAAAAACAAGTATCAGAAATATATCCTACATCAGACAGATTATGGAAAAGCTGGAGAAGTAAATGGGAGAAAGTAAATTATAATGGTATTTTCTTCATTTTAAAGTGGAAGAGTAAGGCATTACGACACATTCACTCAAGAAAAACTGTGATTGACAATGACATATAACTATTATGAAAAACAAGAAACGTTCTGCAAAACATTCCTCTTCTCTTGAACAAACTTAACCATCCAGTGGTTCAACTTATATTTGTACGAAGTTCAGCAGCCTGCAGAGAACACCATAAAGTCTGTAAACATATCTTGTATGCATCACGTTATTGATAGAGATCATGCTTCTCACTAAAATGTAGAGGGAAATTCTCAGGGCAGGCAGAGTATTTATTTTTCTATTGACAGCAGAATATTTTTCCAATATTTTTTAAAAGATAGATGCTGACACATGTAGGTGAACTGTAGACTTGCAGGATCTCCTTTATACTTGGACCTTGAAGACTAGTAACAAGAGTTACTCATATCTATGGTACCAAAAGAAAAAACAGAGAAAAACTTTGGAAACCACTTTAGCAGATCAGCTATTATAAAAATTTGGGAAAAATACAGAGGAAGGTTTTATACAAAAACTCCAATGTGGATATCTCCACAAGAAGCAGATCACAGAAGGGAAACAGCACAAGACCGATGGTTAACATATAAAGACCTTTTGAAAAAACAAGATGAGGAATATATACCGAAATCACAGGAAGAGTTAAATACACTGGACAAAGGAATTTCATAGTTTCAATATAGACAAATTAGAGAGTATTATACAAAGGACAAAAATGGCTTCATGGACAAAGAAACATTTTGGGACAAGATACTGAATTCAGAAAGTAAAACAACAATAAAAATTTACAAGAAATTATTAGAATGGTCCAGGGACAGAATTAATCAAAGACTGTATGGTTAAGTGGGCTGCAAATATTGGACCCTCGATTAACCTAGAAGATTGGGAGAAAATATGGAACAAGAAAATAAAATATACAAGTTTGATCTAAAAGAAAACTGGCTAAAAATGATGTACAGGTGGTACATTACACATCAGAAACTGGCTAAATGTTATCCGAAAGTTAACGACAGATGTTGGTTTGTTTTTTCACATGTGGTGGACATGTATAATTGCTAAGTCATATTGGAAGAGCGAGGTGCAAAATACTGATTTACAGAACAAGGTGCCTCTTCTAAGCATAAACATAGTTCAGGTATTTTTCACTGCCAGAACCTAAGTTTGCATGCAAATTATATCTTACTAATAATAATAATCTTTATTTATACCTCTCCCTCTCTCCCCGAAGGGACTCGGGCAGCTTACAACACAACAAATGAATACAATAAATGAAATACAAAAATAATCCCAAATCAATTAAAAGCAAAATAACAGAATAATATGAGTTTATAGAAGTATGTTCCCTTTTCTCCTAAAACTTTCTTGCCAAATTTAGAATAAAGGTGTTTTGCTGCAAATCTATTCCAAATCCACTGAGAGCTAGAAGCACTTACTAATCTACTGTGCATCATTTGACTATCTACTAGTACAGTGATGCGGCACAGTAGTGTGCCGTGACGGATCTCCTGCTGTGCCACGAGAAAAGCTCTCTGCCCCCCTTCCTCCCCCCCCCTTTTGCCGAACTCCTGCTGCTTGGGGGAGGAGGAAGGGCCGAGCGGCGGCGAAGATAAAGAAGAAGGGGCCGGGGTGCCGCCTCCTTCGGCCGTTTCCCCAGCCAGCCTCCAATCTGCCATGACTCCCGCCCCTCGCTCACTGAAGCCGCGTGGAGGAGCCCCACCTACTGAAGCCCGTCTATCATTCATACTCCTCCGCTCGGCTTCAGCGAGTGAGTGGCAGGAGTCATGGCGGAGAGCGGCACCGCAGTCGGGGGCCATGACTCCCGCCCCTCGCTCACACTGCCCCCTCAAGGCTGGAGAAGCTGTGGGAGAGCTGAAGCCGGGGGAGGGGCATGGTGCGGCCTGGCTCCGCCCCCTCCCCCTGGCTTCAGCTCTCCTACAGCTTCTCCAGCCTAGAGGGGACAGTGCCAAGGCAGCATTGTGCTGCTCTGCCACCGCTGGCTTGGCACTGCCCCCTCAAGGCTGGAGAAGCTGTGGGAGAGCTGAAGCCGGGGGGGAGGGTGCGGGGCATGGCATGGCCTGGATCCTCCCCTTCCCCTGGTTTCGGCACTCCCAGCAGCTGCTCCCAGCTGGCCACAATCCCCCAGCCGTTCTTTACTGTCTTAGAGTGTCTTTTTGTGTCATTTTGGTTGGTGGAGTGCCCCCGGATTTTTTTTTAATGTTAAAAGTGTGCCGCGGCCCAAAAAAGGTTGGGAAACACTGTACTAGTAGACCCTCATCTACTCTTAATCTTTTCCTTGAAAGCTATTACACATTCTTAAGAGATGCGCAAAGGCTAAGAGCTGGACAAGATTCCTACAACTATTCTTTAGCTTAAAAAACATGGAAAACAGAAATGACTCTTATCCTTCCCCAAACCATGGAGTTCCTCAACTCAGAAAAAGCTATAGTTTGAAAGTCTTTGAAATCTAAAAAGAACAGAAAAAAACCCCTCCAAATAATGCTCTTATCATTATCTCCACATTTCACTGCTCCTCAGACTAATCCAGAACCAATATCTACACACTCACACAATATTTTGTCACCAACATCCAAAGAAAGAATGTAAACTGATGGGAAGAAAGGTTGAAATTTCCAGCATGAAGAATTTAAGCCTTGCTGTGGCCATATTTGCTGACTGCTTCCAAAGTGAAAGCTGGTTGGAAGAGGCGAGTAGATCAATGTTGAACAAATTCCCTATCTCATAAAATGGATAACTGAAAAACACATATTCTCAGCACCATATTAGCTTTATTCAAATGGTATAATCAGGACTAATTAGGCATAATACTTGGTTTTAATTTGTTCAGTATGTATGTACAGTCTCAACTGTAATAATGTTATAGCAGATTATATTGAATTATTTAAATCTCTGCATCATGCAAAAACAAGTTTCACATTGTATGTGAATGCATCTCATTTCAATATGACTAATTCAGATAACTGAAAATACATTCAGGTGATTTAATCGAAGTGCCTTTCAATTAATGGTTCAGCTTAAAGAACACTTGAACCTAACCAACTCTCCATTTAGCTATTGCACTTATCTTCCTTCTGCATTGATATTCGGGCAGACTCACTCCAGTCTTTCTCATTTCCCAAATTTTTGTCCTTTTTTCAATTCTATATTTTTTACCTCTTCTCAATAATTTGCACAAAAGTTTAAAAACTTTGACTACTCCCACTACCCAAAGCCACATTCTTTTATTCGCCTGCAGGTCTGTTTACTTTCATTTTATAAGATGCTAAGCCCCTTTTAGCTTGGTGAAACTTCTTAGTTAAGATACGGATGATTGCCTTAGTTAAGATGTTCTGTAAGACTCATATCTTTCACTGAAACTGTACTTCTGGGTTATATATAACCAGACACTATTTACCTGATTTTGTTTTATAATGGGACTAAGTATTTGACACCCTAGTGATGTTTTGGACTAGAACATCCACTGGCAATGTTGGCAAGGGTAGAAAGAAGTTGGCCTCTTACCCCAACTGAACAGCGTTCAACATTTTCAGTAACTGATTTTTCATCATTCATGAGGATCATCGTATCTATTAGACTACTGTATTCAAAAGTACTTTTTTTCAAAATGCATGAATGATCCATTGATATTCTGAAAAGTCTAAAGTGCACAGACTGACCAGAGATATTCAACAATACCAAAATACAAAAACTGCTATGACATCGTAGTCATTAAACCTTGAAAGAGCACTTTTTAATTTTGTTTTTATTTATATAGATCAAAAAGTGACAGAGTTCAACTTTTCAGAGTTTGGAAAAACTGGATTCTCAAATCCTGCATATGGGCCATTAAGATCCTTAAGTCACTAATCTTCTAATAACATAACTTTGAACAGGAAGAAACACAACTGTGAATCTCTATAAACTGAAGATCCACTTCACTGAGGGTGGGAAAACAAAGCAATTCCACAAGAAAAAAAAGATGCATATAAACAATGTGTTATCCAAAAATAATAATAATGTGGGTAACAAACGCATATGAAAGGACAGAAAGATGCCTACCTTTAAACCGACTGCTATAAGATCTGTAACAACACTGTGTGAAAAAAAATGGGAGAAAATGGAAAAATTAGAAAAGTAGTTATTGCACAGGAAGTGGTAAATAAAGCTAATGGAAGAAAAAAATATCAGAAGAATGAAATGAGTTATGGAGTGTTTTGCAAAATAAATGAGACAGTTCAGTAACACACAGTAATGAAAAAGAAGTTTCATTAGAACAAGTAGCACAAAAATCCACACAAAACTCATTAAAAGGTTTTGGTTTTTTAGACATATACCACATAAAGAAGCATGAGAAAGGTAGCTCACATTCCAAACCACATTTGGATTATATTTCTATTGCTTTGGGAGCAGCAAAGAAAAGGAACAACTATAGCTACATAAATAGAATCAGAAGCAGTATGTTAATTCCAACAGTAAATTATTTCTGTGTCATCTAAGAAAATGGAAATGCATGACTGCCAACTCACACTCTGACTTTAAATTCAAGGAGGTCTTAAAAAGCTAATTTCTCCCATTTTTTTTCTATGACTTATACATTTGCTGGCTGCTAGTGCCACAGAGTCACAATACACTGCCCTGAGAAAACAAGATAGAGAGAAGCCACTAGGGCACAGGTAGAGAGGTACTTCACTGAATGTTATCAATTCAAGAACAGGCCATAGGTACTATATATACACACATATACACACACACACTTGACTTCCAATTCCATCCATAAAAACACCTTTCAGGCACACTACAGTAAACATGACAGTATAGCTAAACTGTCATAATGAAAGTATGATTGCCTCTGAAATATATAATTACTTCAAAGCTAACCTAGCAACAAAAGAAATGCTTTCTTATATCAAAGTATACATCAGGTCAAAGTGAAAATAAAGAGACCTATGTTCCCCATCAATGTGCCTCATTTTGTGAAGGAGCTACTGGTGTGTATATAAGGTACCTACTAGATTAGAACTTTGCATGGAACCCAAGAGAGACCACATCCTTGCTGGCTTTCCACTCATATTAAACTACACTCTTAAACCGTTGTTAAATCAACTGAACAAAGAATTAAGTGGTCATAATTTGCAGTCTCAGTGTCTTTTAAGTATGGTTTAAGTCTGCATTCAGTCCAAAATGTAAAGAAGTTTAAAACTTCTTACTAAACTTCATCATTATATGAAAAGTAAAAGCATATATACTAGGTAAGTGTAAATTGAGGCATTTTATGTTAAAATGGTAACATGATGTCTGATATAAGATAAGCACTACATATAATATTTCCCAACACACACAAGCACACACCATTTCTATTTTCCTGAAATAAATCAAAATAATTTGTCTCTTAACGCTTTACAATTATCAGAAATGATGTGTCCTTTACCTATAGGTCCATTACAATTCCACATTATAGAACAATTAGCCCAATAACCATAAACTCAATCAAAATGCTCAAATGTAAGAGAGAGATGAGTAATCCACTTAAGTTAAAATAAATGTTCCCAATGAAAAGTGCTTTCTGTGAATCCAAAATATATTTATCAGAATTTTTCTCAGTGACTAAGGCTGCTGCTGACGTGTGGCCATAAGCAATTCAGAGAATGACCAAAGTTTTCTTTCATCTTTATAAAAACGTTTTTCTTAACACTGTGTCCTATTTACAGTGACATTTTTTTCTGAATGGCTTCTGAATGATGCAATGTGAAATTGCCTTGCTTCTCCGAACCAGTTCCCACTTCCTGAAGAAGCTTGGGACAGGCTCCACTTCCTGAGACACTTGGTACAGGGATAAAATTGCTACCCTGGATACCATTGTAAGGGAAAGCAAAATTACAATAAAATCAATATTACAATCTCTCTGCTTAGACATGTTATCATTTTACCGAATGCATTGTGTAATTCTATTTACTCATTTCCCTACATTTGCTTGTATCAATGTCAAGCAACAATTATTTTTAAAATAATTTTGTATGCATGTTAAAGTAATGCACTTTTCTAGAGCTATGAAGATTTTAATCATTCCACAATGTATGAAATACAAAGTACTCCTAGGCAACCCAATTTTAATTGAAACCAAAAGCAATCTAGACTCCTATGGCATTTTCAGTCATCTTCCACTTCTTAAATAACCAAACCAACTTGGGTGTATGTATTTCATCACTTTTATTTCAGGAAATATTAGGAAAAGAAGTAAAGGATGACAATAAAATATTTCAGTCTGTAACTGGACTTAAACTGAACAACAATTGGGAAACAGAGTTGCAAACTTTTCTTCTTGTTATGAAATATGATCGTTTCTACAATGCTTGGGGTGAAGGCAAGAACACAAGAACATCGTCCAATAGACATCCCTCTCCCACAATGAAGGACACACACATATCCATTTGATTAGTACCAACATTAAGAGTGAGGTTTCAACTGCAGAAAAAAACAGCCAGCTTCCTAGTAACAATGACATTACTGTACATGTCTTAGGCCAAGTATTTCACCACATATTTCGGTCCATCTTCCTTTATTTCACATATGACCTTCGGATTTATACCTCCACGTTTTCCTCGTGGAATAAAAATCTTTAATTTTTTACTTAGCATGAATCTCCTTTCTCTATACACAAGAAGGCATTTTACAGCCTCTAGTTTTTACAAAACCAATTTCAAACATGTGGAAATCTGCACTTTAAAAATCCACCATAAAATCCAATCTCCTCCTCCATTGTTTCCGACTAGTAAATAATACTATAAATGGGCTTACATCCATCCTGAGCATTACTCACTATTTCTTTGGAAATGGAAATATATAGAGTAAATTAGTTATCATAGCTAAGAAATCATTCCTATCATTCAAAGTATGCCAAATAACCATGGCAGTTGGTCCATTTTTAAAACCTACTGCTAAGCATTCTCTTATTCATAAATCTAAAATAATCACAAAAAAGAATAAACATAATCTGCCTCATATCTGATATTAGGACATGAACATTCATCTATAAATAGGAACACTGGTATTTTGACTGACAAATTATTTTAAAAACTAATATGAGCACTGGTTCTTGAGCTAGATTTCCATGAACTTAAATTAAAGGTGTTCGTAAGGCTGTACCTTTTAATTAGATAATCCACCTAAAGCTTTAATTATTCAAGGGAGCTATTTTAAACTGTAAGGCTTATGGTAAGGCACCGTCTGAGACCATTTTGATTTCAGATATTACAGAATTTTATGGAGTTTCTGGGAAAGGGAATTACTTTTGATCACCTGTTTACTTGAGTCCATCAACTTGTATTATATAATTTCTCAATTACACTACATACAGTAAGACAAAACTACCATATGTAAAACTATTGTATCCACAAGGCAAACACAAATTCAGAAAAGACCCACTGAACAAAACGGAACTGGCATATATGCTTATGAACACATTAACTCAGTTGGTTTTCACTGGTTTGGATTAATTGCTGTGTTTAGCCTACAGCCCATTACAAAGGAATCTAAACCATTGCATCTTCGTGGATTCTAGATGTTTCCCTAGATCCAAGTTATTCACACAATTGTACAGTCATAATATATATTTAAATTGACTAACATTTGACATTAGTTGAACTAAACACAGATCTCCAAGTAAAACTTTTATTAGTAAAACTATATAGCAATTTAACACCAGATTCTTTGAACATATTTCCTACACATTGACTATTTCAGCTTAACTAGCCTTCCGATAAACTGCTAAAACCAGTTCCTATATTAGATCGGAGGGAATTATAGTGGAGGGAGAGTAGAAGATAGTTATAATGCCTGGGATAATATTGTTTAGATTACAATTGTACAAGTATGTTCATTTATTTGAGAGCAAACTGCAATTACCTCAATGGAAAATATCTGCAAACCAAGATGGATGACAGACGTAATGATGGGTGTCAACGTTGATTCAGGTGTTTCTCAGCTGCCCATCCCTAAGATACTCCCTTTCATCTGGCTGCGTTTGCCAAATCTAGTCTTAACTCCTCCTCTCTAAACCAGGCCTGCACAATCTGCCTCCTTCCAGGTGTTTTGGACTTCAGCTTCCTGAATTCCTGACCACTGGACACTGACAGCTTGTCTAGGGCTTCTGGGAGTTAAAGTCCCAAACTGCCTGGAGGGGCCACAGTTTGTGCAGGCCTGCTAGCTTGTTACCGCAGCAGCCATCTAACCGATCACACTATGATTGACTATATTTATTTTATGAACAAATACCTGACTCTGCTTGCTTCCTCGCCACATGCTACTCCTTTTTTCTCTCTTTCTAAAAATTTCTGAACAATGGTGCTGTATACATTGCACAAATCAATAATAATCTCTGACCATTTAAAAACACATAATCAGCCATTTAATTAGTAGCACCAATTAGTAGAAGAATTTAATGAAAAGAGGGAAATTTCTTCTTCTAATTTACTTGAGAAGTTTGCTGGAAAGATGCTTTAAAGAGCTACCTGAGGGAGGGATGATTGCAATGGACATTTTTGAGATAAATTATGGACCTTCTGGATTGCAGCCTCTAAATTTAGTTCATCTTCACATGTTTCCTGAGGAGGTCACTATAACTCCATTTTATAGCTCCAACTGTGTATATTTTGCGTAAGATTCCTCACCCACTCACTATTCATGGCTAATTCAAGCTCAACACATCTGGCTGAGAGTGCAACCTATAATTTGCTAATATATACATGAAAAAGGAGAAAAGCAAATGTTAGGAAAGTGAAATACACTATAAACTTTCTCAATTATACTAAGCAATCAGGGTCTGCAGTAATTTACTTTTAACTGAATTTTATAGGTGGGCACCCGAAGCAAAACTGGTTGGACAAACTTTATGCCTAAAGGGACATTTGAACTTTGCCTTGCTTCCTATTCTTCACATAGTAACTTTACTGTTTAATTTATATCAAACTTGCATGCCATTTCCTAACAGATCAGAGCCCTTCTGCCTTGAAACAAAAGTTGTTGGGATCCTGAGAAATTCAGGTCCCTTTCAGACAGGCCTATATTCCAGGATCTGGTTCCAGGTTTTCTGTTTATTCCAGATTATATGGCAGTGCAGAATCATATAATCCAGTTTAAAGCAGAAAAATTGGAACCAGTTCCTGGGATATAAGACCTGTCTGGAAGGGCCCTCAGCTTCCTTTGCTTGAAATGTGTTGTATCTTTATATTTATAGAAAAAAAACCCCAAAGGCATAAAATAAAAGCATAAAAATCTAAGTTAGCTATATTAATATTTTGCTTTCATTGTTTAAGAGAATACTGAGCTGGTAAGATAGATGTTTTATAGCACAAAGTATATGGAGTTTTCTTGGAAATGATACATAATATACACTAAGCATGCTGTGAATGGCACATCTACAATACATGCAAAAACTCGAAAAAGAATATAAAACTGACTTAATGAAACAAACCTCATGTAAAATAAAGGTTAGATTAATTAACCCAATAATTTTAGTTTTGTCCTGCTAAATTGCAATCCAGTACCTAAATTTATTGGGAGCAAGCTTCACTGAATGAGCAGGCATAGAAAAGATTGTGCGGTAAATAACCTGAGACATTTATTTACTTAAAATCAAAGGTCAACAGAAATATAATTTAATTCGTATTTCATGAAACAGGATGCAGACTTCTGAATTAAAGGATCCTTTGAATTATCAATGCTGGCAATTCCAGCCTAGTTTCTACAGGATGCTGCAATAACTATTTCAGATGGTTCAAACCTGGCCTACACACAATGCTTACACCCAAGTTTAAAGTTTTATATTTATAACATAGAAAACACAATGATCATCTCATTTTGACTCTTATCATCAGATAAATCCTGCCCAAACTTTACCTATGTTTAGATCAAATATTTTGGTTCAGCACAATAACACACACAAGAACTAAAATGCAGGGTTGTTGCAAGTTGTAAAACCTCACCACCTCTGAGGATGCCTGCCATAGATGCAGGCGAAACGTCAGGAGAGAATGCTTGTGGAACATGCCCATACAGCCCAAAAACCTTACAGCAACCCAGTGATTCCGGCCATGAAAGCTTTCGACAATAAACTAAAATGGACAACAAACGAAAATGCAGTTTTTTAAAAAATCATAGCACTTTGAAAATCTGAAACACTTTTATTGAATTACAAAAGAAACAGGCAGCCCCCAAGTTACGAACAAGATAGGTTCAGTAGATTTGTTCTTAAGCTGAATTTGTATGCAAGTTGGAGCTACACTTTTTTAAAGCGTAGCTCCAGCCTATATATCTACCTACCTACCTATATATAAGCTTTGGATAGCACAGGAAAGGCTAAAAACCCTTGTGTTTGTTTTGCTGCCTGTGCCCGTTCAAAAGATTTCACCTCGCTTTCTGTCCTGTGATCATTTTGAAAAAAAAATAGCTTGTTGTGGAAACAAAGATTGGTGATAAAGCTTCAGTGGAGACACCTTTTCCTCACGATAACTATTTCAGGAGTGATTTTCCTTCCCTTCAAAGAAGTAGATTTCTCTCACTTCCTGTTGTCTCGCTCCCGCTCTTAACTATGTAAGTTGGATGTTTGTAACTCATGGACTGCCTGTACTGTGACATCAGAAAAGTCTGGTTCAAACTACATGCCAGTTTGAGTAACCGGAGAACATGGTGATATCAGGATATTGGTTGGAAGAAGTATGCAAATTAGGCAAAATCCAAGAGGAGGATGTCTTAAACTCCCCAGCTGTATTAGTTTGTATTTCAATTTGCCTTGTGTTCCAGCCAATTTGTTTGCATTTCTCACAAGAAATTAACAAATGTAATAGCATAACTAATGTGTACGATATATAGAAATGAAAAAAGTAATGCTTTAATAAAAAAAAGAAAAGTCACAACAACAGAAAGCTAGATCAATAGCCAGGAAAGTCTGAGACGCCTGTCCAAACTAAACTGCAGATTAATAACATTATATGGTATTACTGTCTAGACATCTTCATAGCTGAAGCAGAAAAGGGCAACATTACACCATCTAGTATGGGGCTTACATTTTACTCTTGAGAAAAGCTTGGATCCTATCTAGGATCTTTTCTGCATTACTGGCTGTGAAGTGGAATATTTATCAGGAACAGCCAGCAGTAGGAAATTAGCTGAGATAATTGGATTTTGAAAAAATTGGTTTGTTGTGGAAACAAGCATTGGTGACGCAACTTCAGTGGGGACCCCTTCCCCCTATGATGATAAATCTCCCAGGAGTGAATTTCCCTTCAGAAGGGTAGGTTTCTCCCATTGTCTCAGCCCAGTTCTTAACTATGGGTCTCTTGTACGTCAGACGTCCATAACTTGGGGCTGCCTATACACTCAAGAGTGGGGGAAGGAAACACGGTGCTGTGGAAGAGATAGGAAGAGTAATGGGTGTATTTTTTTTCCAGGGGGCAATTTAAACACCTATGAAGAGCCAAGGTTGTTACAGACTGAGAAACCTGGTGTCTGGTTTCATGGCGAGGCAAGACAAGAGCTCCAATTAATTAGTTAATGGACTTCATGAGTTCCACGTCAAGATTACGGCATAAGCTTCTCCAATTGTTGATTACGATACGGCTACACAAGAGGGGAGAGGCTACTACTCCCTGGAGCAGGAAGGAGGAGTAAAAAACGAGCAACCCGAGTCTTTCTTGGGACGCGTCGGCAACCTTTAACTTAGGGCGGCGCTCTTGGATTTCCTGGTTGCCCCTCCGTGGGGCCCGAAAGCCACGATGAGCACACGCCCCACAGTCCCGCGTGGGAGCCGCCCCACCCCGAGGTCACGCAAAGAGGACGGGCCCCCTCTTCGGCTCTGGCCTTTCACCAGGCACCGGCTGCGCCAACGCTACAACACTCTGGCACCCCCTGAGCGGCCAAAGAGGGCTCATGCCTCTCACCAAACTACAACTCCCAGCATTCCAGAGCAGTTACAGCGGACCTCAAACCGTATGGACTCAATAGTGCGATACCTTCCCACCCCACCCCCGAAGAACTACAACTCTTAGAATTCTATCGCGTTGAGTCACGGGATATCCAATTGTCCAATGGATGTGCCTCTCTTGTGAAACTACAACTCCTCTAAGAGTCAATAAAGGGGTGTCAACCCGCATTAATGCTACGATTTGAATGGAAACCCGTGAAACTACAACTCCCAGGATGCCATGGCACTCATTCTCCAGTATAGACGCAGGCGCCTGCGAAACTACAACTCCCAGGATGCCACATCCATTGTCCGGAATAGACGCCACTACAACCCCCAAGATTCCATCGCATTGAGCGGATGGGGGGGGGGGGGCGGTTAAAGTGTCTCAAACTGCATCAACTCCCCAGTGTGGACGCACCCTTCCCTTCCGTCGCCCACCCCACCCGGAAATCGCGACGCTTTCAGTCCCCTTGCAAAATAAAAAAAAGGCCCAGACTCTCATGATCCCACCTGGCAAGAGAGAGGGAAGGAAGGAAGGGTGGGGAGAAGGAAAGATGGAAGGAAAAGAAGGAGGGAGGGAGAAGGAAAAGAAGGAAAATAGGGAGGAAAAGATATAAGGAGGTGGGGGGAAAGGAAGGAAAGAAAGGACGAAAAGGAAGGGAGAGAGAAGGAAAAGAGGGGGAAAGAAAGGAGGGAGGGGAGGAACGAAAGGAAGGAATGGGGAGGGAAAGAAGGAAATAATGGAGTGGCAAGGGGGAGGGGAGAAGAAAAGGAGGAAGGGAAGAAAGGGAGAAAGAAGGAAGGGAAGGAGAAGGGAGAAAGGAAGGGAAGAAGGAAGGGAAGTGGGGAAGGATGGAAAGGAAGGAAGAAGGGAGGAAGAAGGGAAGGGAGGGAGGAAGAGAATAAAAGATGGTTGGGAAGAAAGGGAGGAAGGAAAGAAAGTAAAGGAGAAAGAAGGGAATGAAGGAAAGAAAAGGAGAAAGGGGGAAAGGAATGGAAGGGAGGAAGGAAAGAAATGAAGGGAGAAAGAAAAGAAGGGAGGGATGGGGGAAAGAAGGGAAGGGGGAAAGGAAGGAGAAGGGAGAAAGAACAGAAAGGAATGGGAGGAAGGAAAGAAATGGAGAAAGAAAAGAAGGAAGGGAGGGGGAAAGAAAGGAGGGAGGGGGAAAAAGAAGGGAGGAAGGGGGGAAGGAAAGGAAGGAGAAGGGAGAAAGAACAGAAAGGAAGGAGAGGGGGGAAGAAGGAAAGGAATGGGAGGAAGGATAGAAATGGAGAAAGAAAAGAGAGGGAGGGGGAAAGAAGGGAAGGGAGAAAGGAAGGAAAGGAAGGAGAAGGGAGAAAGAACGGAAAGGGGGAAGGGAGAAAGAAGGGAAAGGAGGAAGAGAATAAAAGATGGTTGGGAAGAAAGGGAGGAAGGAAAGAAAGTAAAGAAGAAAGAAGGGAATGAAGAAAAGGGGAGAAAGGAGGAAAGGAATAGAAGGGAGGAAGGAAAGAAAGAAAGGGAGAAGGGAGAAAGGAAAGAAGGATGAAAGGAAAGGAAGGAGACGGGAGAAAGAAGGAACGGAATGGGAGGAAGGAGAGAAATGAAGGGAGAAAGAAAAGAAGGGAGGGGGAAACAAGGAAAGGGAGAAAGGAAAGAAGGATGGAAGGAAAGGGGAGAAAGAAGGAAAGGAATGGGAGGGAGAAAGAAGGAAAGGAATGGGAGGGATGAAAGAAAAGAAGGGAGAAAGAAAAGAAGGGAGGAAGAAAGAAGGGAAGGGGAAAGGGAAGGGGGGAGAAAGAAGGGAAGGAGGGAGGGAGAAGGGAAGGAGGGAGGGAGAAGGGAAGGAGGGAGGGGGAAAGGAAGGAGAAGGGAGAAAGAAGGAATGGTAGGAAGGAAAGAAATGAAGGGAGAAAGAAATGAAGGGAGGGGGAAAGAAGGGAAGGGGAAGGAAGAAGGGAGGGGGAAAGAAGGGAAGGGGGAAGGGAGAAAGGGGGAAAGGAAGGAAAGGAAGGAGAAGGGAGAAAGAAGGAAAGCAATGGAAGGAAAGAAATGAAGGGAGAAAGAAATAAATAAAGGGGAAGGGGGAAGGGAGAAAGGGGGAAAGGAAGGAAAGGAAGGAGAAGGGAGAAAGAAGGAAAGCAATGGAAGGAAAGAAATGAAGGGAGAAAGAAATAAAGGGAGGGGGAAAGAAGGGAAGGGGGAAAGGAAGGAGAAGGGAGAAAGAAGGAAAGCAATGGGAGGAAGGAAAGAAATGAAGGGAGAAAGTAATGAAGGGAGGGGGAAAGAAGGGAAGGGGAAGGGAGAAAGGGGGAAAGGAAGGAGAAGGGAGAAAGAAGGAAAGCAATGGGAGGAAGGAAAGAAATGAAGGGAGAAAGAAATGAAGGGAGGGGGAAAGAAGGGAAGGGAGGAAGGAGGAGGAAAGAAGGGAAGGAAGAAAGAAGGGAGGGAGGGGGAAGGGAGGGAGGGGAGAAGGGAGGGGGAAAGGAAGGAAAGGAAGGAGAAGGGAGAAAGAACGGAAAGGAAGGGGGAGAAAGAAGGGAAGCAAAAGAAAGGGGAGGCACCGTCCGGCCTTTCGCCTCTCGCCAATGTCGCAACCCAAAGAGGAAGAGAAAACAGGGCGGGGAGGAAGGAGAGAAAGAGGCTGCTGCTGATCTGCTGGCTGGCTTTCAGCGGTCCCTTCCCCCCTTCCCCCCACACCCACCGCTTCTTTCTTTGCTTCCTTCCTTCCTTCTTTCCTCCTCTTCCTTAAAGGCACAAAGGCCAGAAAGAGAAAGAAAACAACTCAACAAGGCGAAGAAGTTTCCAACCTGAAGGGCCGGGGGAGGCCAGGAGAAGCCTTGAAACCCCCCTCCCCTCTCTCTGGAGGCTGGGAAGAGGAGGGCGGGGGGCCGTGGCCTCCAGGAAGCCACTCTCCACAGCCGCTTCCCCTCCCCCTCTTCCCCAAGCAGCGCCTCAACTCCAGCCTGGCTGCCCCACCTACTTTGTTTACCCGCTCCCGGCCTTTAAAGTGAGAGAGAGAGAAAGAAGGAAGGAAGGAATGAGGGGGAGGAAAGGGTAGGGGTTTTTTTGGGGGGCGCCTTGTTTGCGCGTCGCTCTCGAAGAGGCCCAGGCGAAGGCAGGCACGACTTACCCATCCATGGCCCAGACGGGAGGAGAGGAGGAGGAGGAAGGAAGGAAGGAAGCAGGCGAAGGGGGAAGGGAGCCGGAGCGGAGCAAGCCGCCTCGCGCACTCCACACACCAACGGAGGAAAGGAGGGGCGGGGCTGGCGGCGCCTGCGCATGCGCGGCGGCAGCTGTTGCATGCCCGGCCTGCCTCCCTCCCTCTCTCTCTCTCCGACACACCCAAAGCGTCCGTTGGGAGCGCGTTCGGGCGCGCGCTCGCCACCTTAAGAGAGTTCGTTGCTGTTTGGAAGGAGGGGGAGGGGGGAAAGGAAGAGGGAAACCGGTTGGCCCCGCCCCCTTGTGTGGGTGCGCGCGCGGGAGGGAGGGAGGAAGGGAAGGGAAAGGAGCGCAGCTGTTGTTTTTCCTCAGGGGGCGGGGCTTCTCTGCTCCTTTAACTACCATGGCACCATGGGATTTGTAGTTTGCTCAAGCTACACTCCAGCAATACATGGAGAGAGAGTTGCCAGATGTACAAGCTGGGTTTAGGAAAGGCAGAAGAAGGGGGGATCTCTCTCTCGCTCTCTTGGTTTCAAAGATTCTTAGGAAGGACTCATCCCACGCTTTTTACAAGCGCGTTGATGGCTCAAAAGGCCAATCTGAGAGAGGCAAGTTCGGTCGCAGAAAGCACAGCAGAAAGTCTCCTTGGGTGATGTTGTTTCCAAGTTGCGTTGTCATTTTTCTTCCAAGACCCATTGGGCGTGTCTTCTCGAAAGAGGCCGCAGCATTGTGGATAGTGCATCTCCATGCCTCCCGATGTGAGGCCAGGGTGGACCATTCTTGGTGATCAATCTGGCCGGGCCTGAGATGTCAGCGTAAGAGAGGCGCCCCCAAAAAGATATAAGGACTCCCTGAAACAACATCTCAGGCTCGGCCAGATTGATCACCAACAATGGTCCACCCTGGCCTCACATCGGGATGCATGGAGACGCACTATCCGCAATGCTGCGGCCTCTTTCGAGAAGACACGCCCAATGGGTCTCGAAGAGAAGCAACAACACAGAAAGAACCGCAACTTGGAAACAACATCACCCAAGGAGACTTTCTGCTGTGCTTTCTGCAACCGAACTTGCCTATCTCAGATTGGCCTTTTTAGTCATCAACGCGCTTGTAATAAACGTGGGATGAGTCCTTCCTAAGAATCTTCGTTCGCCAAGTAATGCCGAGATAGTGTATGCATATATATATATATATATATATATAAATGGGTTCACGTCATGTGATGGATACCTCAAACAAAGAAACCATACAACGCAGAAACAATACTTGCCAACAGAAATAGGCCTCAAGCAAGGTACGTTTGTAGCAAAGAAACTCCCCCAAAAACCTAAAAGGCCCCAAAACAATGAATAAAAATAAAACTACATTTACCAGCATCCTCCGGGGCAGCCAAAGACTCACCCAACCTCTACATTCTGAACAACATGATTGGCTGCCTATAAGGATGGATTTGAATAACTGCTGCACTGGCCAGCCAACATGAAAATTCTGATCCATAATAAACTGTCAAAACAGAAAAAGGAAAAGGCCTGAGCCAATCCCCAACACAAACACCCAAATCACTTCCAACCTAAAATTTACACCCCAAATATCACAGACCACGCCCAAAATTGACAGTAAGGCTTCATTAACAAGATTTCCCTAACTAGCCCTCACTTACTGGGAAGCTGTTTACGCTCTAAATTGACAGTAAGACTTCATTAACTTGATTTCCCTAACTAGGCCTCACTTACTGGGAAGCTGTTTACGCTCTGAATTGACAGTAAGGCTTCATTAACTTGATTCTCCCAACTAGGCCTCAGCTCACTGGACATTGTGTATGGCCTGAATTGACAGTAAGGCTTCATTAACTTGCTGTTCCTAACCAGGCCTCAGCTCATGGGACATTGTGTATGGCCTGAATTTACAGTAACCTACCTTGGCACACAGAGCCCCGACCATGCATGATGGGACTTGAAGTACCACCATGGAAAATGGGATTTGTAGTACTTCAAAACCCATCATTCCCCACAGACCACAGTGGCCCAGAACCAAGACCAATAAAGACCCAACTTGGCACACCATGCCCCCCATGACCCACACTCCACCCAACTGCAGTTTAGAGGAGGACACACCGTGGATGATTGAACTTTCTCGCATCTCCTAAAAAGGGCACAGCAACGCGTGCCGGGTACAGCTAGTATATACACACACACACACACACACAGACACACACACACACACACCCAGTTACCAGTACCAGCTATTTGTAGTTGTAGGAGTTGAAGTCCAATACACTTGGAGGGCAAAAGTTTGTTCATGCCTCCAGTACACACTGACTATAGTATATATGCACTATACAGTATTTATACCCACACTATAGTATAGATTTTGTCTGTATATATGTGTTACACATACATACTATAGCACATAGCTGCATTATACAGTATTATTTATATATACACACACTATAGTATACACTATACAGTGTGTATGTATATATACACACACATACATACTATAGTACATTATGTATGTGGTAATTGTAATTTTAAATACTGTTATTTTAACATGCTGTAATTTTAATAGGTGGATCTGCCACTGTGTTCTTAACTGTCTTTTTAAATGTTCTATTGTGTTTTGTGGTTCTACGTATGTCAGTCGCCCTGAGCCTGCGGGAAAGGGCGACTAAGAAGTCAAATAAATAAATAAATAAATAAATCTGTACACATACTATAGTATATATACACTATACACTATAATGGAGATGCATAATAATAATAATTGTATTACCCACCTCTCCTTGCAGCTCAAGGCAGGGTTGCAGCTGAGACAAGGCATATTGGTTATAATATAAGATATATATATATATGCCATCCCCTGTCACAAGTTGCTGTGGCCCAGTTTGTCTATATGTGCTTTGTGTGTGTGTGTATGAGTTGCCTTAGGGCTGAGAAAGACGGGATAAAAATGTCGTAAATGAATAAATAAATATTTGTGTATATTAGTCCCCCTGTGGGGGAAGAAGGGCGGGGTATAAATATAGGAAATAAATAAATATGTGTATATGCATGTGTTTACATATATGTATGTGTGGTTTTGCGCATGTGTTGTAATGTGGGTTTTTTTGTTTGTTTTTTGCTTTTTAAGCCCTTTCCACTGTGTTTTCAAGTGTTTTTATGAGTGATGATTACTCGTTGGCCTGATAGGTGTCTTGCTGCCAAATTTGATGTCAAATCCTCCAGTGGTTTTTGAGTTAGGTTAAACCCACAAATGAACAATACATTTATATATAGAGAGGGGGGGTAAAGGTTTTCCCCTGACATTAAGTCCAGTCGTGTTCGACTCTGGGGGTTGGTGCTCATCTCCAAGCTGAAGAGCTGGCACTGTCGGTAGACACCTCCAAGGTCATGTGGCCAGCATGACTGCATGGAGCGCCTTTACCTTTCCACCGGAGCGATACCTATTGATCTACTCCTTTTCAATTTTTTTGAACTGCTAGGTTGGCAGAAGCTGGGGCTAACAGGGGGAGCTCACGCCACTTCCCGGATTCAAACCTGCGACCTTTCGGTCAGCAAGTTCAGCAGCTCAGGCAAAATTGGAAAATAATAATAATAATAAACAATAACAATAAATAAATAAATACCTGCCTCTCTTCAGGACTCGATAATGGTTGTTCTTCCATGTCAAATAATCTCGGAAACATGGTGTTCCCCAGCTATGAAGAGTTCTTATTTTAGAAGCAAGAAAAAAGGGCATGTTATATAGATGAGTGATGATGTGTCCCCAAGCCATTTTGTGACTATTTATTGGAAAGCATCAGGAATAATTGGGTCAGCAGAGAGTCGGAGGTGTTTATATCCATTGGTTGGAATGTATCTGTCGATATATTTATATCTAGAGCCACAAGTTCAACCATGGCTTGAAATATATATAGTCTAAAAAATACACCTTGATTCCCTACATTGAATGTTTGCCTTATATATGTTGTGCTCTGCCCTGAGTCCCCTGCGGGGTGAGAAGGGTGGAATATAAATGTTTTGAATAAATAATTTTACTGTTTTATATGCGTTTTGTACTAGGCCACTGTGTGTAATGGATGTTGGTATGCTGGATCTAAGCCCTGGAGGAAACCAAAGGCCCACATATATGTGTGTGTTTGCTCAGAAATAACACCTTTAGATACATTATAGGATTGTGGCTCTCGTTCAAATAGCCAAGGGGCCATGCTGATGGCTCCACACCCCCAAATGGACTTCCATAGGGATTAACTTGAGAGTTCGCACATTGCCCAAAATACTCTCTATATTTATGCTTACTCTTCTAATCCCATCTCCATGGAAATGGTCTATTTATTATTCTGTAGATCTGGGGAGTGGGGGTTGCATAATCGTCTGTGGGTAGGGCCACATAAGTTTGGAGAGAAATGCTGGCACACTGCAAGAAATAGATATAATTAATGACTGCTCCTGGTGCCTTTTCAGTCTGCAATTTTGCAGTTGTCTCTGCATTACTTACGGAAATCAAGTGATTTGCTTACAGCCAACAAAGAATTTGACAGGATTTCTAGGTTAGAAAGGAGACCTCCTGCATCTCTGCTGTGTTTGCTTCTCATCTGAATATACAACAACAATAGCAACAACCATTTTATTTCTTATCCACCTCTCCTTAAGGCAGAGTTTCTCAACCTTCCTAATGCTGCGACCCCTTAATACAGTTCCTCATGTTGGGGTGACCCCTAACCATTATTTTCATTGCTTCTTCATAACTGTATTTTTGAGGGGGGTGGGTTGATTTTGTCATTTGGAAGTTGTAGTTGCTGGGATTTAGAGTACACCCACAATCAAAGAACATTCTGAACTCACTAACAATGGAATTGAACCAAACTTGGCACAAAAGCTCCCATGGCCAACAGCAAATACTGGAAGTGTTTGGTGGGCATTGACTTTGAGTTTGGGAGTTGTAGTTCATCTACATGCAGAGAGCACTATAGACTCAACAATAAGAACATAAGAACATAAGAAGAGCCATGCTGAATCGGACCTCAGCCCATCTAGTCCAGCATTCTGTATCACACAGTGGCCCACCAGTTGTACACAGGGATCTCGAGCAGAAGGGAGGGCAAAACCCTGACCTGCTCCCGACCCCCCACAACCAGTACCCAGGGAAATCCTGCCTACCTCAACCAACTCCGAGGTGGCACTTGAATGTCCTTTTCAGTAACTACCGATACACTTGGAATCCATGAATCTGTCTAATCCTGCCTTGAAGTTGTTCAGGCTGACAACAATGATGGATCTGGGCCACACTTGACACTAATCCTCAATATACCCAAATGCAAACACTGGTGGAGTTTGGGGAAAATAGATCTTGACATTGGGGAGTTGTAGTTGCTGGGATTTATAGTTCACCTACAATCAAAGAGCCCCTTGCACCCCACCAATGATAGAATTGGGTCAAACATCCTACACAGAACCCTCATGCCTTGAAGGGACTAGCTGGCGTGAGCCTTCGTCCCACCTCACACACTCTCCCTCACCCCACACAGGCGCATCATGCTGCCATGCGCCAAGCACGCCTGCTCTCCCCGCTTGGAGTCTCAGAAACAGCCCTCCCCTTGGCTGGGAGACCTTCCAATCTGTTTCCCAAAAGAAAGAGAAGGACAAGTGGAGAGATCTTCAATCTTCTCTGCCAAAGGGCTTCCTAAGACCATCATTAATGGTCTTTTCTGATGGTCTTTGGCAACCCCTCTGAAACTTTCTCGCGACCCCCCTGGGGGTCCCGACCCCCAGGTTGAGAAACACTGCCTTAAGGCGAGGTACAGTATGATTAAATACACAGGGTGCATCTATAGCATTAATGCAGTTTGACAACACTCTCCCTGCCATGGCTCCATGCAAAGATTCTTGGTGCGATACTTTGCCAAACTACAAATCCCTTTGGTTTTAATTATGTATTTTTAAAATTCTATTTTAATGTCTGTATGCTTTGGGTTTTCATCTACATTTTGCATGACTTTTGGTGTTAGCTGCTCTGAGTCTCCTTTGAGAGAGAAGAAGTGGGATATAATTAATCATAATCATATTCCAGGGATGAAGAGGATGATGATATCATCCTCATCCCAGGATTACATCTCATTGAACCTGGAATGAGCCATAGCAACTAAAGGCCCTATCTACACTGCCATATAAAATCCAGATGAACTGCTTTGAAATTGATTATATTTATTTATTTATTTATTTATTTTTATTCAATTTTGTATACCGCTCCTCCCTGCAGGCTCGGGGCGGTTTACACACAATCAATTAAAATACATATAAAGTGCACATAAAGTATACATAAAATACATATAAAACATTTGGTCAGATAAAGGGCATGGTCAGTATATCCGGAGAGCTTAGTTGAAGGCAAGCTTAAACAAGGTTGTTTTACATGCTTTCCGGAAAGGAACTAACTCTGTGATGTCGCGAACATCGTCCGGCAATGCATTCCACAGTGCCGGAGCCACCGCGGAGAAAGCTCGCTGTCTAGTCACAGAGAGGTGACAGGAGCGGACTGATGGAACTGTCAGGAGATTTCGTTCTTCTGAACGTAGTGATCTCGGGGAACGTATGGGGTGAGTCGGTCCCTCAGGTACACTGGCCCTAGACCATACAAGGCCTTAAAGGTCAGAACCAGTACCTTGAAAACAATTCGGTACTCGACGGGTAGCCAGTGCAACTGCTGCAAGATGGGAGTGATGTGCTCTCACCAGTAATTGAGCGGCAGCATTTTGCACCAGCTTGAGTTTCCGGATTGTTGACAAGGGAAGGCCAATGTAGAGGGCGTTACAGTAATCCAGCCTCGAGATGACTGTTGCCTGGATTACCGTGGCCAGGTCGTCCCTGGATATGGCAGCGTAAACCCATATAATCCATTTCAAAGCAGATAATCTGGACTATCTGATTTGAGAATTTGGATTATATGGCAGTGTAGATCCAACCGAAGTTCTGTCAAACTGTATTATATAGCAGTGTTTGCCAACCAGTGTGCCGTGGCACACTAGTGTGCCGTGAGCGATCATCAGGTGTGCCGTGGGAAATTGGAACCTCCAATACCCTTTCTTCCCCCTCCTGCCCACAGTACTCTCTGGGTGTAGGTGAACTACAACATCCAAACTCAAGGTCAATTCCCAAGCAAACCCTTTCAGTACTTTCTGTTGGTAATGAGAGTTCAATATGCCAAGTTTGGTTCAATTCCATTGTTGCAAGAGTTTATGATGCTCTTTGATTGTGTGTTAACTATAAATCCCAGAAACTGTGACTTCCAAATGTTAAGGTCTATTTTCCCCAAACTCCATCTGTGTTCACATTTGGGTATATTGAGTATTCATGCCAAGTTTGGTCCTGATCCAACATTGTTTCAGTCCACAGTGCTCTCTGGATATAGGTGAACTACAACTCCAAAACCCAAAGTCAATGCCCACCAAACTCTTATAGTATTTTCTCTTGCTTATGGGAGTTCTGTGTGGGAAGTTTGTGTCTTTCTGCCATTCTTGCCATGATATCTATGTTGTGTTCATCGAAACAGGTCCGGGTTTCACACTGAGTGTATAAATACATTTAAAAACATATTAACTATATGTATTACTGTGCTGGAGTGTCATTTTGTGTCAGTTTGGTTGGTGGTGTGCCCCAGGATTTTGTAAATGTAAAAAATGTGCCGCGGCTCAAAAAAGGTTGAAAAACACTGTTATATAGGATGAGTCTACATAGTAGCATTAATACAGTTTGACACCACTTTTACTATGGTTCAATGCCCAAGAACCATAGGAGTTGTAGTTTTACAAGATCTTTAGCCTTCTCTGCCAGAGAGTGCTGGAGTCTCACCAAAGCACAACTCCCAAGATTTCCTAATATTGAGCCTTAGAAGTTAAAGTACTGTCAAACTGCATTAATTCTCTAGTGTTAATTTACCCTTATATAAAAACTCAGTATAGCTATGCCTATAGATACAAACACAAAACTTCTAGAATCACTTACGGTATATAATTAAAAGACATAGACATAAGATTAAAGTCATTCATATATCCAGTTTAAGTAGTAGTATGTGAGTCACCTGTCTTCACTGGGAAAAGAGAAAGCAAAACATTGAGCTTCTGCATGCTATATGCCCAGCATAGATTTCAGCTTCATTGGTTCAACAAACCCACATTTAGTTTCCCCTGTACTTTAGATTTCCTCCTTCACTGAGAGACATTGAAGGTTGTTCCTGTTCCTTGTGTCGCAGAACTGAGAGGAAACCAAAAGTTGATTTTCCACTGTTTTACTTGGGCTTCCTGTTTTCTTTCCACACTGTAACCTGAGAACAGAGACAATTCTCTACCTTTGGCAGAAGGAAATCAAATTATCAGGCCTATTGTGTGTTCACAGGCCTTCAGGCTTTTTAACTGGTTGAGTGCCTCTGGTTCTATATTTTATTGTTGGTTTAAAAAAAATGTGTGTGTTTTAATCATGCTCATAATGTATTTGTTTTTATGTATGCTTTTGTTAACATTTCCTTTTAATTTGCAAACTATTATTGTCTGCATTGAGTTAAACAAATAAATGAAACAGTAAAACACAACAAAAGGAGATGATTCCAAACAGTAAAATTACAATTGTTCCTCTAGCAAAACCGCACAACATTTTGCTTTTGTACTTTGCTTGCAGACAATATTCAACCCAAGGCATGCTTAATCAAGGCTACATCCAGGGGCGTATATACCAACACTGGTTTCTTTAGTGGAAATTGTACACAAGAACACGGTTGGAAGCAACAAACTAGCAAATGTCAGATAACATATAATATAACAGTTTCAAATCGATAGACATTGACATAAAGCCCTCATAGGCACAGTAACAACGTGGTCCAAGTATCGCCCCAGCCAATGGCAAAACTGCAAGACAGGAAGTGTGGGAAAACAATCCTGGGAGGGGATGAAAGTAGACGGAGAGGAAAGTCTTTGAGGGAAATGCACATCAAGTCCGTCCCCTGAGATGGTAAATACTCATCCAGGTTCACCACAAGAGTCCCAATCCCGTGCGGAGGGCACAAATGGCTGGTTCATGTAGCAAGGACGGCAAGGCCGCGACGGTGTAATAGCGCGCCGAGTCCGTTTCGCCCCCACCGGGGCTTTCTCAAGCGGCTGGTGGTATCAGTGCCGGGCAATGTGACGCAGGATACAATACATTCAGCAATGGTTATGATCCGACATGATAAGTCCCGCGGACCCGAAGGTGTCCAACCGTGTTCTTACATCCAGGGGCGGTCTAAGGTAATTTGAAATGGTAGGCGAACATTATTTTGGTGCCCCCCCCAAAAAACATTATTTTGCCCCCATGTAAAACAAATATACAATTATAATATCACAATACCATTAGTAGTATTATATTGTATCAATGTATATACAATATATTATACCATACTCATACTATATTATATCATAATTATATTATACTACATTACAATATAATTATATTATAATATATTGACATTATAATACAATGTAACATTCTATTATATTATTATAAAATAATAAATAAAATTATTTATTTCAATAAAATTATCCTCTACTAAATATTTTCATTACTCCTATAAAACTCAAATAACCCAAAATAAAGTAAAATAAAATATTATATATTACTATTTTGTACAATACCACTATACTGCAATATTGTTTGTAATATTACATGTAATATAAAATATATCATTATTCTATTGTTATATTGTATTTTTATTATATTGTATGACATTATTAAGCAGAACTGTATAATAATCAACAAGAAATGCAATGTAAATGCATCAAAATCAGAATCTATTACCTACCACCCGTCTCATAATTCATAGGAGTCTCCCATAAGTCCAAAATTAGGATCCCAATGTAAATGTAAATAGAAAAACAGCCAAAATGTTCAAATGAGGTCAAATACAGGCAGCGCGGCCTGGGCAAACTTGGGCCCTCCCTCCCTCTAGGTGTTTGGACTCCAACTCCCACAACTCCTCATAGCCTCAGGCCCCTCAGGTCCAGACAGAAATAGTGCCGAAGAAAGGAAGGAGGGAGAGAAGAGATCGCAGAGGAGGAGGAGGAGGAAAGCCCTTCATTCATTCCTTCACTTACACTTCCTTCACTGATTCTTTTCTCCTTCCCTGCAAACGCGCGCGCGGCGGAGACAAAAGGAGAGGGGAAGCACTCCCTACCTGCCCGATAGGGAGTGCTTTGCTTACAGGCTTCTGCGCAAGGGAGCTACTGGGCATGCGCGGAGGTTTTCGCGGATGTGCAGTTGCTCCTGCGCTCAACTTCAGCTCTGGAGCAACTGCGCCTGCACGAAAACCTCCGCACATGCCCAGAAGCGGCGTCGGAGCACACAAGGCCGGCGCCCAAAAGCAGGCAGCTGCGGCGCTGTCTGAGGAACACCAGCAGGGCCAGGATGGCGCCCCATGCGGCCAGGATGGCGCCCCCTTCCCAGATGGCACGCTAGGCGGCCACCTACTTGGCCTACCTTGTAGGACCGCCCCTGGTTACATCCCACTAAATTCAGGCCCCATCTACACTGCTATATATTCCAGTTTTTGAATACAGATGATCTGCTTTGAACTGGATTGTGTATACATGGCAGTGTAGACTCATATAATCTACTTCTACCCCCCTGTTGTGTCAGCTCCACTGGCTGCCTGTCCACTTCCGAGCTCAATTCAAAGTGCTGGTCTTGACCTTTAAAGCTCTATATGGTTCTGGCCCACCTTACTTGTCCGAACGCATCAACCGCTACGTCCCATCTCGTACCTTAAACTCGTCTGGGGAGGCCCTGCTCTTGCTCCCGCCTACATCTCAAATGCGGTTGGTGGGGACAAGAGAGAGGGCCTTCTCAGTAGTGGCCCCCCGTCTGTGGGACACACTCCCTAGTGATATTCGATCAGCTTCATCCCTCCTGGCATTCAGAAAAAGAGTGAAATCCTGGTTATGGGACCAAGCGTTTGCACTTTAGCACGATACGGCACTTCAAATTGGTTAGATGGCAATCTGGTGGACAAGACCTAATGCTTATGGATGGAATACTGTTTTAACTGTGGGAATGTACATGATGCATTTTAATGTTAATTGTATTTTAATGTATTTTAATTCTAGCTGTATTTTAATGTATTTTATTCTTAACTGTTTGCTTTTATTATATGTATACTGTGTGGCATCGAATCGTTGCCGTTGTTAGGCCGCACTGAGTCCCCCCTCGGGGGTTGAGAAGAAGCGGGGTAGAAATGATGGAAATAAATAAATAAATAAATAATTCAAAGCAGATAATCTGGATTCAGAAACTAGATTATATGGAATTGTAGATCCAACCTCAGCAAGTCCTAATCCTATGGAAATCACAAGTACATAAGATTATAGTTTGGTTCACAATGCACTTTGTAGACTCTTTAAGATGTCATTTATCTTGCATGGTTCCTACACATTCAATGGTTGTTGATAATTTGTATTGAGTTCCATACCAGTTTAGCAGTCAATTCATTTTCACACTACTTTCTCAACGTAAAGTGGGTCATCAGATGTTGTTGGATTGTAGTTCCTATCAGCTCTATCTAGTAGGCCTGGTTGATCCACGGTTCTAAATGGTTCTAAAGTACTTACAAAACAAAAGTTCTGGTGGTGAACATTTCAGAACTCTATCAAAATGTCATTATTATTTCATTACTAGCTTGGGGACCCGGCAGTGCCCAGGTTATTTGAGGAAGGCATTGTGTGCCATAGTTCGTCATTGGTGTGGGCCACAGTGCTCTAAGGAAGTGAATTAAAGTACTGCAAGTCCCATCATCCATGGTCCATCCTTCCTCAAACTGCACCAGGATGTAGGGTGCATCTTGGGGGGGGTCTGTGTGGCAAGTTTGGTCTTGTTCTGTCATTGCTGGGGGCCTAGTCAGGAAAATCAAGTTGAGGAAGCCTAACAATATCCCATGAGCTGAGGCCTAGTCAGGAAAATCAAGTTAAGGAAGCCTTGTTGTCAATGTTGGGCCTGGTCTGTGATTTATAGGGGCTGCTGTGTTGTTTGGGAAGTGAATGAAGTGAAGGTACTGCAAATCCCATCATTCGTGGCCCATCCTGCCCTAAACCACACCAGGTTGTGAAGTGGGCCATTGGTCCTTTGTTTGCCATGTTTGGTCCTGATCCGTCATTGCTGTGGGCCGCAGTGGCTGAGTGCCTGAGGCCTTTTGCTTTCCCTCTGAGTCACCTTAGAAGTGTATTGGGTGAAGGTACTGAACATTCCATTTCCAACAGAAAAAATTGTCAACTGGATAACTTCAACTCCAGCCATTTATGCCTGCCTCAAGCCCTTCCCTTTCCTCTCTGTGCTGTGTTGGAATGTTGTGTGGCTGGCCAGTCAGAGCGATTTATGCAAATAATCCCAGAGTGGCAGCCAATCGAAACACTGCCACATATTCCTCCCACCGCTCGGCCGCAAACACTGACTTTTATTATATACTGTACATAGATTGGCGATTTTAAAGGCAGAACCAATTAGGAACTGCCATTTATCATGAAAAATTTAAAATTGTTAGGGTTCTGAAATGTTCACCATCAGAACTTTTGTTTTGTAACAACCTTTGAACCATTTAGAACCATGGATCAACCAGGCCTATTAGCTAGTACTCTGGAGCAGGCATGGTCAATCTTTGGCTCTCCAGATATTTTTGGATTTCAACTTCCACAATTGCTAACAGCCTAGTGGAGAGTTGGAGAGCTGTGAGTGTTGGGCTGAAATTTGCTCATGCCTGCTCTAGATCCAAAGGGACCGATTAAAGCTGTAGCAACATATTATGTCCACCATACCAAGATAAATACAGATACCCTTCCACATTTACATGTTTGATTACAGTGCTAAATGTTCTCTAGGAATATCTGGGTCTTCCACTTGATTCCCACTGGTGGTTGATCAGAAAGTCATGCTGGAGGATCTAGAGATCCCTAGAGTTTAACAAGATCTTTATTCTTTGCTGTCAAATAATTGGTGCTTCATCAATTACAACTCCATAACATTGAGCCTTGAAAGCTGAAGTCTCGTCAAACTACATTAATTCAGTAGTGTAGGTCAGGGGTGCCCACACTTTTTCATCATGCGAGCGACTATATGAACAATCAAGTTGAAAAGATCACCTGTTGTGCATGTGAGCGTGCGCGCGCACGCTCCTACTGCAGCCTTCTGTCCGTGCGGGGCTTCTTTCTTGCCTGCCCATGAACTCGCCACCGCGCGCACCCGGGAAGGGGATCCTCCTTGCCTGCGTGCGCTCTCTCTCTTAATGTCTTCGTTGCCTTCCTCCTTCCTGCTGCGTGCTTTCGCGAAGCAGGAAGTCCCCATCCCGTCCTGCTTCTTGCGTGCACAGCAGGCCCCTCCCACGCACGCAGCAGGAGGGTATTTATAGGCGCACCCTCCAGCGCTCCGGCTCTCGGCGGCGGCTCGGAAGGCGCAGGGCTGGGAAGAGGGGCCGCCTGGCTGCTGCCTGGGCCGGGAAACTCAACCAAGAGAGGGACCCACTTGAGGCTGGAGCCTCCCCACTGCAAGACTTCCTTACCTGGGCAGGAGAAGGAAGAGTGGAAGAGGTGCTTTCCCAAAGTGACAGATGCAGTGGGGGGGGGGGGGCGCCCTTCCTTCCTTCCTTTCGAGGGTGTCACTCAGAAAGGATGCCCAAGTGGACGGCTGGCAGAAAGGAGGACCCCTCCCACTGGTGGCAGTCCATGCCCATGGGGAGAGAGAGAGAGAGAGAGAGAGAGAGAGAGGGTGGCTCTACCTAGCCGGCTCTGAAGAGCCACCTTCTCTCTCTCTCTCTCTCTCTCTCTCTCCCCCCTGTGGGCCCTCGCCGCCTTTCTCCTTCGAGGGCGAGGCGGAGAAAGGCGGCGAGGGCACAAGCAGCAGCAGCAAGTGGCGTCTCCATCCCCGCAGCCCCCTCCTCCTCGGGTTCAGCCCCAGGAACACGGTGGAGCCCTCCCTCCGCCCCCCCAACCAAGGAAAGAAAGCAGCCCCACACAGCTCGCTCGCCCAGGTCTCGGCTTGGAATGGGAGTCCCGAGGGCAGCAGCAGGGTTTGCGGCAGGGCTTGCTTGGCTTTGCCCCACTTTGCCCGGCCTCCTTCGCCTCTCTCTCTCTCTCTCTCTCTCTCTCTCTCTCTCTCTCTCTCTCTCTCTCTCTCTCTCCTTCCAGCGCCCGCCTGCCTGCCAAAGGGATCCGAAAAAGTTCTCTGGATTTCTTTCTTCTCTCCTTGGCTCTCTCTCTCTCACACACACACACATTCCCTCCATCCCTCCCACAGCCTCACATCCTATCCGTGCGCGTGCCTTCACCTTGGTCCCCCCCCCCAGCAACAACCAATGGGTGGTCATGTCACCACACCATCCGTGGCAAGACGAGTGCCAGGGCCCGCCCACTAAAGCCTCATTTTGGCAAAAGAAGCCCCGCAAAGGCGGCGGCGGGAGCGCACGTGCGCGCGCTTGGCAGGAGCACGCCATCTGGCTGGTGAGGCCCAAAGATCACCTGGAAGAGGGCCGAAGATCACCTGGAAGAGGGCCGAAGATCACCTAGGTGCTTCCGATCACTGTAATGAGCACCCCTAGTGTAGGTGCACTTTGAGACCATTGCACTACTGAGAGATGATTGTGAAGGAACAGCTGAGAACAGAGGGATATCTTCACTGGCTAGGAATAGCCAAGGGAGATGGGAGTCTCTGAAATTCAAAGCTGTGTATGTTTTAGTCATCCAAGCTGCTGGTTCAATTTGTTTTGATAACAGATGCCTAAGCTTTTATGTAAGGGCTGGAGGGGCGTTGAATTTTTTTTCTATCCTCTTAATTCATCAGCATGTAACGCTTCTCACCAGGTTGTTTAGTTCTCCATATTGCTGGCCCAAAACACACAAGTTGGCTTTTCTTTTCTTAATTATTTTTCTTTTTGTTACTTGAGTCCAATCAGGCTTTGTTACTCAAAAGAATGGGTTTGCACAATTCATATTCCCTGCAGTTAGTAGCCAGTAGGAATGTATCAGTTCTGCTTTTTGACACATTCAGCCTTTTTTTGTTTTTCATTCAAAAACCTCTCTTTTGAAAGTTTTAGTGAACTACTATACCAGTCTATATATAGGTGCTAAATATGAGAAACTATTCAGGAAGTGACCACTGTAATTCAGTACCAGCATGGTTGGATATACACGAATTGAAATTTAGATGTTTAAAAACCTCACTGATCTGGTTCGAAATTGAGGAATCTGTCAATTTCTACTTTTTCACTCTTGTTACAGAAAATAAATCAAGATCTTTCCGTTTCAAATATGAAGAAATCTGTGGTTTTTAGCACATTCTTATTTTAAAAATTGGCTGGGATAAAATTCTGCCCTGCCCTGGTTTTCCTTCATTAAAACACCCATTTCCAATTATGAAAATACAAGCTTTCCCATGTTTTCTTGTTACTTTGTCACTGTTATATCCAACCACTGATTGGATTAGAGATTCCTACAGTTGGGAAGGATTTGAGTCAATCAAGGTGCTAAATGAACTTTATGGCCTAAGAGGTATTCCTCCAGACATGTGGATTAATCCCATGTTTTACCTGATGTCTCACACCGCAACTCCCGATAGCATTGTGGCCAGTGACACCAGGGATTGTAGTCTTATCCATAACATCCAGACCAGGTAAGCATCATTCCCTCAACAGAAGTTTCTCACTCATGCAAAGATTTTGTTTAAAAATCTCAAGCCAGAGCACAACAACAATAAAATGATAGCATTCCCTAATGCATTTCATATTGTTGCTTGCAAGTCCTAATGCAAACAAGCAGATGAGTTTGTATAGTCATTTTGAATTCAATTGATGGAGCCATTTCTTGGAAATGATTTACATTAACTAGACCATTATACCATTGTTCCCATGGGTCTTATCGATCAGAGGGACAGGTCAATCTTAATACACTAGCAGCCTGATATGGGTACATGGTTTAAAGTGTCTAAAGGTTTTTTAAAAAAACTCTGATACTCTTCGAATTATATATATCGGCAACACACCATGGTGCAACTGGTACAAAAGAAGTACTATGATTGGACCATCTGGTCTCAGCAAGCACATGGGTGGCCTTGTTGTGTATTGGTTTAAAGTGTCCTGGTTATGTTCATCTATCTATGTATATGATAAAAGTCAGTGTTTGCGGCGGTGCGGCGGTGCGGAGGTGCAGCGGTGTGGATGAGGAATATGTGCCAGCATTTCGATTGGTTGCCACTGTGGGATTATTTGCATAAAGGACACTGATTGGCCAGCCTCAGAACTCCAACACTCTAAGGCACCAGATTATTTGCATAAAGGACTCTGATTGGCCAGCCTCAGAACTCCAACACTCTAAGGCACCAGACAGAGGACATTGGTTGCCACTGAGAGACAATTTGCATAAAGAACTCTGATTGGCCAGCAAAACAGAATGCAACTGAATGCTTGCGAGCAGTGCATATCGCCTCTGATTAGCCAGTTGACAGGTTTTTTTCCATTGGCAATGGAATGTACATTTTCTGAGAGGATTTCACTACAGTGAGAGGGTTTCCTGATGTACTGAGAGCATTACTAGCATTACAAGCTAGGCCCCAAAATAGAAAGACATCCTTCCAGCAAAGTGGCAGCATAAACATGTCTCAAAAAAGAAAGAAAAAAACCATTGGTAAAATCCCAACAACAGCCAAAAAGGGAAAATACCATCAGCAATCATGTGAGACAACTGATTGCCAACAATGACCTGGACCAAACTTGGCAAACAGACAACTGGTAACCCAATTTACATCCTGGTGCAGTTTGGGGGAGGATGGATATCAGATGATAGGATTGGCAGCACCTTCACCCATTTTCAGACACCACTGTAACCCCCACCAATGATCTGGACCAAACTTGAGTTTGATTAAGACATAGTGTAATATGTGACTAAACTGATATTAAACATCCGAAAACAAACAATACCCTTTTCAAATCACCCGGGCACCGCCGGGTCCCCAAGCTGGTAGAATATAACTAAGACCAATGATATGTCTTTTTCTCTAGCTAATGTCACAGTTGGCACAGCAGCCTGGCTTGGGAACAGGTACTCCTGGCCACCAGTACCAACTGTATTGCCACAACAGCATTCCCACGAATGACCTCAAATTGGAAACATTCATAGGGTCATACAGTCTCACCCAAACATTGACTACAGCCCTTGACCCATATCATGTGGCTCCCTTTCATAAACATTTCAGTCTTGCTTAGATGAAATTTCAGTCTGTTCACCTTTGTCCAACTCCTCCATCAGATACCTGTTCAATAGTCACACAGCTAGAAGTAGGTCAAAGACTGGAGATCTAGTTGAAGTATGGAAGCTTCCATGTTGATAGGGAAGTGAATTCACTCTGGGATTTCATCAAAAACAGTGCTTCCTGAAGTGGGCAATATTGCCCCAGGAGGGTGGTAGTAGCCTCAGGTGCAATTGGGGGGCATTGAATAAAAGTAAGAAGACAGGGAAAACCTAAAGAAAAAAGAGAGAAAATTTTGAAAAGCCATTTGTACATGTATCGTCCACTGTGAAACATATGATGAAAGCAGGGGCGGTCTAAGGTAATTTCGCATGGTAGGCGAAAATTATTTTGCACCCAAACATTATTTTTGCGCCCCTTCCCAAATATTTTCTTGGTACCTTAATAGCGCGCGCTCTTCCGTTCCTCCCACGCGCCGCCGCTCCTTGCCCTGTGCAATTTGAAGGCTCTCCCGCCTCTGCAACGCCCTGTGGGTGGGGCCGGTTGCGGGCACCAGGAAGCGCTAGGAGGCCTTATCTCCGCACGCATGCGCTGTGCCTTTCTAAGCTCTCTAGAGCTCTGTTGGCACAGCACATGCTTCTCCCCATGTGGTCTTGCCCCCCTCCATGCTGCTGCCACATGCTTAAAACAGTAGCGCCCTCGCTAGGTTTCTCCCAAGCGCAATGTGCCTCTGAGATGGAACTCAAGAGAGCTCCGTAGGCACAGCGCACGCACGCCGAGGGCGACGTAGCAGCAGCACGGACGGCGACGCGGCAGCGGCCCACGATGGTGCCCCACCTCGCCGCGCGTCCAAGATGGCGCCCTACGCGGTTGCGTAGGCCGCGTAATTGCTAGGACCGCCCCTGGATGAAAGCCATAGTGATTACTTTATTTTCCAAATTGACACAAAATGCAAGTTATATCCAATCAATCAACAAGCCCACCAACAGGTCTTAACATGCAAATGTAACAGGCAGCATGTTGCACATTGACAGGAAATCCAGCATACATTGTCAGAAATATGTGCATGTAATGATTTCTTTACAATATGATACTATTAATAGGCAGCATGTACAAAATCTAATCTAGTTTCTAAATTTTGTGACAATTTAGTACAAGTGCAAGTATTTACATTTTTATTCATGCTGCTGACAAAAAGAAGGCTGTAAATTAATAAATTGTTAGCACACCAGGTTCTTTCCCCTAATGCAATTTTATTTATAATTTTTATTTTGATATTAACTTTTGTTGTTATAATTTTATGTGTGTCGTGTGAATGTTACTATGGTTGGTTTTAATAAATAACACTATGTAACACGATATTTGTTCCTGGATTACAAATGTCATTTCCTAATTGGTTCTGTCATAAAACAATGGGAAAAGTTTATTAAACTGCCAAAACTTTGTTTTTGCAGGACATCCTACAGCACATTTGGCTATAGTTTTTCAATGAATACCTCATAGAGCTGGGGTGGGCAATTATTTTTTCCAAGGGGCCACACGAGAGCCAAAAAATATTATGGAGGGCCGCACCTAAAGGCTGAACTGCATTCGACATAATATCAATTGAATTTCTTTAATAATAATAAAAAGGCACTACATTGCGTTTTTGATATATTGATACGTATGATAAGAGTATATGTTATGAGCAATGAAAAAGAGAGGTTGTCATAGGAAAATTTGAGGAAGCCAGGGAGGGAATGGAAGCACCCCCCCCCTGCACGCGCTCCGGCTTCACTCCCTCCTTCAGCCTCATCCCTGCTCCTTCCCCATCTAGCCCCGTCCCCTCTCTCTCGCTGCGCTTCCCCTCCTTCCCTCTTGCGTTCATTCCTTCCTTCTTTCCCTTTGGCAAGGGAGGGTAATGTCGTGGAAGGGGAAAGGAAGGAAACAGGGGAGGAAAGAGAGGGAGGGAGGGAAGGAAGGCCTCCTCTTTCTCGCCTGCGGCTTCCTTCCCGAAGAGAGGGAGGCGAACTCCCACAGGGGCGGCTACAAAGCAACATGATGCTTTGTGGCCGTATGGGCAAAAAGGAAAGGAGGGAGGGAGCAGAGTGAGGCAGAAGAGAAGGGAGGGGGGAGAGTGAGGCTTGGAAGCAAAGAAGGAGGAAGACGAGGAGGGTGAAGTAAATTGAGGAAGCCGGGGAGGGAATGGAAGCGCGCCCTCCCCCCACACACACTCTGACCCCACTCCCCACTCCAGCCTCGTTCCCGCTCCTTTCCCACTCTGGCCCTGCCCCTCTCCCTCGCTGCGCTCCCCCTCCTTCCCTCTTGCATTCATTCCTTCCTTCCCTTTGGCAAGGGAGGGGGATGTGGTGGAAAGGGGTGTAAAGAAATTTCTTAAACGCCGCCGAAGGCTAGCGTCAATCTTCGTTTATACGCACACCAAACTGAGTGAACCGTGTAGTACTGTGGCAGGGCAGGCTATCCTTTAATCCCACCGCTGCCACCAAATGTGAAGATGTTCCAAACCCTAGTACTGGATTCACTGTGGACGACTGACCACTGCCACCAATACTCAATGTTTTCCTTCTTTTTATTATTATTATTTACTTGCTGCCACTATGCTTGACCACTTGATGTGAGGGTCCTGGTGAACAAACGACTTTCACAGATGTAGTGTTGAAAGTGTTTAACAGTTTATTTTACACAAATGGGCTCAAAGCTTAGGTGGTTTCAAAACTCCGAAGAGGTACAAACTTGAAACTTTAAACAATGTAACACTGGGGTTTTAAATTCCCCTTCCACAGTTACTATCACAAGTAACTACTTAATACTGGGTTACTCTCAACCCTAGGACTACACTTGTCCTTAACCTGGGTTTCCCTAAACCCACACACAGAACTGAACTGCACACTGCAGTTCCTACAGACAGCTTGCAGCTTTAGCAACTGCTAATTCCCCACAAACTCTGGTCACAGCAGCTGGCCAACTGACATTCTCCAACTGTCAAATTCAAACTGAACATTCTAAAGCCAGAGTGGCCTCTGTTGTCATGACAACAGCCTCTGCTTACAGCTTGCTGCTGCGAACATTCTATTGCTCACTCTTTGTAGCTCTAAAAATGTCCCTTCTAAATACATAAACAAACATGTGATTAACATATAAATAACCACCTCATCACAGGGGGAAGGAATGTACAGGGAAAGGGGGAAGGAAGGAAAGAGAGGGAGTGAGGGAAAGAAGGAAGGAAGGAAGGAAAGAGGTGCCGAAGGAAGGAAGATGAGAAAATAGAAAGGAAAGGAAAGGTGGGAAAGAGGTGCCGAAGGAAGGAGAAAAAGAAATAAAAGTGAAAGAAGGAAGGAAACAGGGAGGGAAGACAGGAAATAGAAGAAGAGAAGGGAAAGAGCACGAGCCAAGAGGGAGGGGGGAGCGCGCGAGGCCTGAAAAGAGGAGGAGGAGCTTGCTCCTGGCCCCTCCTCTTCTTCTCCCCCCTCTGTTGGCTGCTCTGCCTGCGTGCCTGCCTGCCGGGGCCCTTATGCGGGCCGGATAGAATTGGACAGCAGGCCGCATCTGGCCCGCGGGCCATAAGATGCCCATCTGTTTGTTATTCTACCTTGGAGTAGCCTGTTCTTCTTGGCTGGTTGTGACCTTCGGCTGCTTACACAACACACACTCTCAGCCCAGGTCTCTGGTGAAGGAGTTGGAACTCTCGACCAATTCTTTTGTCTCATCATTTTGCTATGCCTTTTATCTTATTTGAGAGTCCCGACCAATTCAACATAGTTTGTGGCAGCCACAAAAATGAAGTTTTTGGAGTATAACAACTACTTTCAAAGTAAGTACTGCACAATTAATCAGGAAATAACACTTTCAAACCAGGAACAGAAAAAAAATCAAATGTTGTTACATAGTGTAATTTTATAATTGCAAGTTTCAAAGTATCTTATTTACAACCACACCTTTCTTTTTTTAAAAAAATGTATTTATTGAGTTTTCCGTGGTGCATGACCACATATGAAGAGGGTGGGGCGGGAAGGATGAAAGTGAGAGGAGTTGGGAACGTGTAAGGGTAGGGTATACAGTGACTTCCCGAGCGTAACACAAGAGAGTACTTGATTTTGTGATCACAAAGTTATACAGGAGAGTATAAAGTAAAATAATTGTGAACTGTACTCCTTCCCTTGTCATGTATTTAAAGGTCATTTAGGTCTATTATGCATTGAAATTTTTCATTTTGCATGTAATTTTTAAAGCACGACCAGTCCGTTTTGTGTTTTTTGTTGTTCAAGTTTTGAGTTATGGCTTCCATCTGGATCAGATCGAGCACCTTCAGAATCCATTCTTCTATCTCTGGAATGGTGTCCTTCTTCCAATGGCGTGCTAAAACTATCCGGCTGCAAGCGCTAAGAAGGAAGAATATTCTTTCCTGATTTTTATTGAATATTGGATTGGCTAGTCCCAGAATATAATATTGAGGGTCCATAGAAAATCTAATCTTCAGTATCTTTTCCGTTTCCTTATGGACAGCTGCCCAGTATTTGAGGGAGGGTTTGCACCTCCACCATTGATGTATATAAGTACCAATTTCCCTTTTGCATTCCCAACACATATTGGAGCTTTTTAAATTAAATTTTGCAAGTCTCGTTGGGTGTAGATGCCACCGATACTGCATCTTTCTTTACCACATTGCAGGATGAAGGTAGAAATATAGGCACATAAAATGCAAATTTGTCACTATGCCTTTGTTTGTTCACTTAAACAAGGTAGGTTTCCAGTGGGGTGCTGAGTAATTTTTTTCCTGAAAATGAAGCGATAGGTGAAACAAAATGTGTAACCTCTGCGCCACGTTTTTGTCTAAAACAGTGGCTCTCAAACTGTGGTCCTCCAGATGTCAATTGGTTAAGATGACTGTAGCACCTGGGAGTTGAAGTCTAAAATTCATTATTTGAGAACCTCATGTCTAACATTCAAATGAACTATCCAAAGTGCTGAACCTATTTTAAACTATGGTTCAGCATCTTGGATAGCTCCATTTAACTCAAGCATGGGCAAACTTTGGCCCTCCAGGTATTTTGGACTTCTACTCCCACAATTACTAACAGCCTATCAGCAATTAGGAATTGTGGGAGTTTAAGTCCAAAACACTTGGAGGGCCAAAGTTTGCCCCTGCCTGGATTAACTCCTTTTAGTTTGGAGTAAAACTTTGAAATGGATGCCAGCAAGCACCAACTTATTTTGAATGGTTGACAACCAGTGTCCTGCATCAGAGCAAGAGTTTCCTAGTACAGTGTTTCCCAACCAGTGTGCCGTGGCATACTAGTGTGTTATGAGCGATCATCAGGTGTGCCGTGGGAAATTGGCACTCTCCCCCCTCCTAGCAGCCCCCTCACAGGTTTCCAAGAAACAAATTCAGCCTCTCCGCTTGGAAATGGAGAGGCTCAATAAAAATACTATTTTACTGGATTTTTCGAGAGTTGCCTCCCCCGGCATAGGAACTGTTTATAACAGCTTCATGACATCCATAGTTAACTGGAAGCAAGTTTCACTCAGGGTGAAATTTCACAAAGGTCTGGAGAACAAGCTCTATGAGGAGCAGCTTGAAGAGCTGGGCATGTTTACCCTGAAGAAGAGAAGGCTGAGGGAAGACATGATAGCCATGTATAAATATATGAGAGGAAGTCATATATATGTTGTGTTCATCGAAACAGGCCCAGGTTTCATACGGAGTGTATAAATACATTTAAAAACATATTAACTATATGTATTACTGTATTAGAGTGTAATTTTGTGTCATTTTGGTTGGTGGTGTGCCCCAGGATTTTGTAAATATGAAAAATGTGCCGCAGCTCAAAAAAGGTTGAAAACCACTGTCCTAGTACATGCCCCAGAATCTCTGGTAAATTGACGATGATATATTCCCTTGCATCTTTCCATTAACATTTGTGGTACTATGTTTCCGTTTCTTAATCTGAAAGCCCTATAGTTTCTGAGGAACACGAGTCACTAGCATCATTATATTGCTACTCCTCAGTTGATCTCTTCCTTTCCAAACCTAGGCTTTTTTTAGAAGCACAAGAGCAAAAGGAAAGTAATCATACTTCAGTACCCTTAAAAATATTTCAAGTCCACATTTTTATTGAGGGCACAGATGTTTCATTACAAGCTAAATTTAAAGTCTGTCTTAAAATACTATAAAGATTTTTCCCTCTATTTTTGGCCTATGAAAAGAAGTAGGCCAGTTGTAATATAGTCCATGATATAGTGCTCAGAAATCAGACTGGCTTTCATTTCCTTGTGCTGGTTCCTCTTGCTACGCAGAGTCCGTGACCTATGAGGAAGCTCCCCGCCCAACCCTATGACTGTCTCTTTGATAACATAAGCACTGCTGAGTTCAACAAGGCTCACTGCCCTGTAACGATGGACAGAATTGAAGTTTTAGAAATTGGATGCCTTCTATGTTGTAACTTGCAACAAATAATTATAAGGGGGAAAAGATTAGGGGGAGATATCACTCTAGGTTCAAAATAGTTTATTTATTTATTTATTTATTATTTCGGCTTCTATTTGTCATTTATTTATTTGTCACGTTTCTATACCACCCCTCTCAGCCCGAAGGCGACTCGGGACGGTTTACACAGGCAGTCTCTGCCCTCAATACAACACAGCAACAAGTCAATCCCCCTCAGAAAAAAACATATAATAACAATTTAACAATTAAAAACATACAATTGCAGCCTCAGCGTCATGTTGAAATCAGTTTCCATCACATCGTCCTCATTCCTTATATCCAATTAAGCCTTATATTTCATCAACAAATGCCTGCTCAAACAGCCAGGTCTTGACTTTCTTGTGAAACGTCAGGAGGGAGGGGGCCAATCTGATGTCTTTAGGGAGGGCGTTCCAAAGCCGAGGAGCCACCACTGAAAAGGCCCTGTCTCTCGTCCCCGCCAGTCGCGCCTGCGAAGAAGGTGGGACCGAGAGCAGGGCCTCTCCAGATGATCTTAAACATCTCAATGGTTCATAGGGAGAGATGCATTCGGACAGGTAAGTTGGACCCGAACCGTTTAGGGCTTTAAAGGCTAAAGCCAGCACTTTGAATTGTGCCCGGTAGCAAACTGGCAGCCAGTGGAGCTGGCACAACAGAGGAGTTGTACGCTCTCTGAATGGCGCTCCTGTTATCAACCTGGCTGCTGTCCGTTGGACTAGTTGCAGCTTCCGAACAGTCTTCAAAGGCAACCCCACGTAGAGAGCATTGCAGAAGCTCGGAGCGGTTTACAGCAGTATAAAACAAGCCGAATAATAAAACGACAAGTTAATCTAAAAATACTACTATCACTAAAATAATTCTAAAACTACACAGTGAGCATAGCCAAGTGAAAGAGAGCTGTCTTGCAGGCTCTATGAAAAGAAGACAATTCTCTAATTCCTCTGACTTCGGTAGCGCATTCCACAAAGTTGGTGGAACCACCAAGAATGCCTTTTGTCTTGTTGAGGACAGTCGGTATTGTCGGATGGAGGGGACATTGAGGAGATTTTGTTCACCGGAGTGCAGGGATCTCTGGGGACAATATGGGGAGAGGCGGTCCCTCAAGTACACTGGCCCAAGACCATACAAGGCCTTAAAGGTTAATACCAACACCTTGAAGGAGATCCAGTGCTCGATAGGTAGCCAGTGCAGTTGCCGCAATATTGGTGTAATGTGGCATCTCGCCGAGGCCCCAGCAACAAGGTGTGCCGCAGCATTCTGCACCAGCTTGAGCTTCCTGATCAGCCCCAAGGGTCGGCCGATGTAAAGGGCGTTACAGTAATCCAGTCTCGAGATGACCATTGCCTGGATCACTGTGGCTAAGTCGTTCACGGATAGGAAGGGTGCCAGCCGCCTAGCCTGGCGCAGATGGAAAAATGCGGTTTTGCTGACCATGGAGACCTGAGTCTCCATGGACAACAATGGATCCAATTGGACTCCCAAGCTCTTTACTAGCGATGATGGGCATAATGCCTCGCCATCCAGCATAGGTAGCGGGCATTCCCCCCCACCCGGACGACCTAGCCACAAGATCTCCATCTTCGAGGGATTCACCTTCAACCGTCTGGACCGTAGCCATCCTGTTACGGCCTCAAGGCATTGATGGAAAGAATCGGGTACAGATTTCCACCCTCAGCACTAGCTGGGTGTCATCAGCGTACTGATGACACTCCAGATAAGCAGAAAACATTGACTGTTTCAGTATGCTTTGGCCTGCATTGTTTGAGCTTTACAATGTCAAGCTTCTGTTTTGTCAGTCTCTAGTTTAAAAAAGGGTAGAAAAGTGAGACTTGACAGAATGACAACGAATCTTGCTGCATCTTCAAGATCATCTCATTTATTGTGACGTAAAAGGCACCAGATCCTTTTCAATTTTAGAAGCTGAGCAGGCTACAATGAATACTAGGTGCTGTAGGCTACATTTCAGAGGAAGGAACTGGGAAAACCACCTCTTGACTATTCTTTGCCTTAGAAGACTCTGTGTAGCTATGGATTCACCATAAATTGGCATGAAGGCACATAACACAACCTTTCATGAACTAGGGTTGATTTGTGTCATTTTGCATGGATGGACGGACAATGGACAGACAGGACTCAAAAAGGTTGGGAAACAGATCAGATAGGTAGGACTGACATAAAGACAGGCAGAACAGTAAGGTCAGCAGGAAAATACAGTAAATGCCTAAAACTGAAATTCTGGTCCGATGGCAGTGGTACTTATAATTATAAAACTCAAATTCTTACAATCACATTACAGCTTGTAGGTGTAAAACAATTCAAGCAGCCATTTGCAAAGCAGTGCTGATGGAAAGATAGACAGTTTAGACACCCATTTAGCAGTAAATCTAATTGTAGAATTTTTAAAAACACTGCAAAAATATAACTTCTTGGTAAATTATATTTTGATAGTTTTATACTATTGTGAAGTACTTCTGTTTAAGAACTTACTTGTAATTTTCCCTTTTACGTGAAATTTTGTTCATTTTTTCTGTTGCGTGTATCGTATGGGGAAGCATTGGATCACGAGGTATCAAGCAAAAAGTGGGTGCTAGAAACAATATCATACGAAAGCTGACTGGCACAACCTGGGGATCACAACTAGATACAGTGAAGAGATCTGCCCTGCGCTTTGCTACTCTGCTGCTGAGTACGCATGCTCAGTGTGGCGCACATCTTGCCACACTAAAACACTGGATGTGGTTCTTAATGAAACATGCTGCATTATCACAGGATGTCTATGCCCTACACCGCTGGAGAAATTATACTGTTTAGCCAGTATTGCACCACCTGGCATCTACCAAGAAGCAGCATCCAGCGAGAGGACCAAGGCAGTGACATCTCCGGCCCATCTTCTGTTCGGATATGAGCCAGCAAGCCAACGCCTTAAATCAAGAAATAGCTTCCTAAGATCTACAAGAGATACTCGAAGAAACACCTCAGCAAGCGAGAGTCCAAAAGTGGCAGGTGAAAACCCAGAACCTCATACAGTGGCCGAGACCAGATGAGAGACTCCCTCCTGAACACACAGAAGACTGGGCGACTTGGAAGGTGCTGAACAGTCTGTGCTCTGTCACCACGACATGCAGAGCCAGTCTTAAGAAATGAGGCTACAAAGTAGAGTCCACAACATGTGAGTGTGGAGAAGAGTGAACCACAGACCACTTACTACAATGTAGTCCAGTGGTTCCCAAAGTGGGCGGTACCGCCCCCGGTGGGTGGTGGGGCAATCTAGGGGGGGGGGCGCTGGAAGCCTCAGGAGAATTTGGGGGGCGCTGAACCCCCGTAAGGGGGCAGTGAACAATTGGCCATTTAGGAGGGGTCGCAAGGCCCTCTTCTTTGGCCCCACCCCCTTCGCGTTGACCCCCGCCCCCACACGCAGTGCAGTGCAAAGGCTGCAGTGCAAAGGCCTCAGCGTCCTCCTCCTCCAACATCGGGGGAGCCTCCCCTCCACCACGGAAGAAAGCGCGGCCTTCCTCGGCGGAGGCGGTGGCAGAGGTGGCGGAGGGAGCAGGAGAGCCCGGGGCTTCCGCTGGGAGAGCAGGTCTCGCTTCTTCGTCCCCTCAGGCCGCGGCTGCCTGCCCCCTCAGAGCCCTCACAGCAAACAGCGCCAGCGCCATGCAGATCAATGGGGCGGGAGCCGGGCAGCAACAACAACAGCTACCGCCATCCTCCTCCTCGCCTCCTCCGCCTCCCCCTCCGCCGCTGCCTCTGGGCCCCAAGCTGAGCTGCCTCAGTGCCCAAAAAAGTCATCCGTTATCCATACTCCCCCAAACGTATTGGTTTCGTGATTAATCACTATGCTTTAATTATGTTCAATTTGTAACAATGAAAATACAGCCTGCATATTAGATATTTCCATTAGAATTCATAAGAATAGCAAATTTATTTCTGAAGTAGCAACGAAAATATGGATGGGGGTCACCTCAACATGAGGAACCTTATTTAGGGCCCACGGCATTAGAAAGGTCGAGAACCACTGCATTAATACATATATCTTTCTGTTTAATTGCTATTAATATTTTTTAATTAATTTCTAGGGGGCAGTGAGTAATTTTTTTTCTGGAAAGGGGGCGGTAGGCCAAAAGGTTTGGGAACCACTGATGTAGTCTGAGCCCTGCCACATGCACAATGGAGGACCTTCTTACAGCAACACCAGAGGCACTTGAAGTGGCCAGCTCCTGGTCAAAGAAAATCTAGCATAATGCCAAATTTTTAACTTTGTTTGTGGTTTTTTTTAATACATCATAACTGTATTCTTAATTTGCTTCTATATATATACTATATAAAACCAGTTGGTTTTATATAGTATATATATAAAACCAACTGGTTCCTATTGGCCATTTGCAAAACCTCATTTTTGGAATGACACTGGCCCAATTTTCCTTGGCCAATAGGAACCAGTTGGTTTTATATATATACTAGCTTGGGGACCCGGCAGTGCCCGGGTGATTTGAGAAGTGCAGCAGGATGCAGAGTGGGTCATGGGGGCTCTGTGTGCCAAGTTTGGTCTTGATCCATCATTATTGGGAGTTGCAGTGGTATCATGAAATTACTGAAGGTAGTGCAAGTCCCATCATCTCTGGTCCACCCTCCCCCAAAGCGTAGTAGGATGTAGATTGGGTCATGGGGGCTCTGTGTGCTAAGTTTGGTCTGTATTGGTGAATGGATGAGGGTTGCATTGGTTGCCGATTGGAGATTGAAAGTGTGAGACATTGTGGAAGCCATAGGCATCTCACATGGCTCAGTGGTTTAAATTTTAAATGATCACGCTTTCAGCAAGATGGGTCCCGCGTTTGCTCTGTCGACCACAAATGCAATTGTGTGACAATTTTGCAGGAGTGTTCAACCACAATATGGACAAGTTTTTGCACTGTTTCGTAACCATGGACGAAACAACACACCAGAGACCAAACAGCAGTCAAAGCAGTGGGTTTCTCAGGGTGAATCGGTGCCAAAGAAGGCCAAGGTGGGTTTGTCAGCCAATAAAGTCATGGCGACTGTTTTGTGGGATGCACATGGTATATTCCTCATTGACTCCCTTCAAAAGGATCAAACAATCAATGGCGAATATTATGCCAACTTATTGTGTCAATTTAATGAGGATTTGGGGGAAACGACCGCATTTGGTCAAGAAAAATATTGTTTTGAACCAGGACAATGCAAGGGTGCACACATTTGAAGTTGCCATTGCAACAATCCATGAATTGGGATACGAATTGCTCCCTCATCCGCCCTATTCTCCGGATTTAGCCAAATGACTATTTCTTGTTTCAAACCTGAAGAAATGGCTCGGCGGAAAGAGATTTGAACAATCAAATCATCACAAACAAATACCTATTTTGATGACCTCGACAAATCTTATTTTTGGAAGGGATAAAAAAATGGAGAAATGTTGGACAAAGTGTATCGAGCTCAAAGGAGACTACGTGGAAAAATAAAATGATTTTTTCTATCCAAAAACCTGTGTTTCATTCAAAAAGTCACGGACTTATTGACCCGCCCTCGTAGAGGGGGATTGCTGGGGTTGTTTTGAGCTGCAAGAAGCTATCAAGTGAACACAGTGAGTGAATGAGATATGGGCTAAACAAGGGGAAGGCTCGCTGGTTATCTCATGATAAAAAGTACAAGGTCTGGCTTGCCTTGAGTGAAAAACATTGCGACCCCCCACATTTGAGTGGATGATTTGATCAGTTGATGTTTGGAGTAAAATGGCTTATTGTATTCATTCCCTTTTCATTAAAAAAAGCTAAGACAGCTAAAGAAGCACAATAGCTGCTCTAAGATTTGATCAATATGGAAAAAAATCAAGGGGCAAGGGATTTTGTTAACAATTCGTGTTTTTCTCGTGCTTCTCCACCTTTTTTTTGGACAGTTTTCAGAACCCCCCAACCAGAATGCGAACAGAGTTCCTCAAATTCCCCAAGATTCAAGGAGCTGTATTTGGAACATTCACATTTCCACATCGAGAGGCCGAACAATATAGATGCAAGCAGTCCAAGAAGAACTAAAACTCAGGAAGTTGAAGCAAATAGCCAGCGCTAATTTTTTTTTGACATTTCCTGTTGAACTTTTGCCTGCATCTGCAATCATATCTCAACAACAACTAATACTTTCTTAGCAGCGTTTTTGTAATATGGAGTTTGTAAGAGAAAACATGAGTCTTCTCTTCTCTTCTGAAAAGCATTCCATATTGCATTCCCCTCTTGAGGAATTTTTTTTTAAAGAAAATGGAAAGAGAAATCAAATTTAATGTTGTGTCGTCAAAGGCTTTCATTGCTGAATCACTGGGTTGCTGTGAGTTTTCTGGACATGTTCCAGAAGCATTCTCTCCTGACGTTTCGCCCACATCTATGGCAGGCATCCTCAGGAGTTGTGAGCTTTTGGGGCTGTATAGCCATGTTCCAGAAGCATTCTCTCCTGACGTTTCACCCACATCTATGGCAGGCATCCTCAGAAATTGTGAGTTTTCTGGGCTGTATAGCCATGTTCCAGAAGCATTCTCTCCTGACGTTTCGCCCACATCTATTGCAGGCATCCTCAGGGGTTGTGAGTTTTCCGGGCTGTATGGCCATGTTCCAGAAGCATTCCCTCCCAACGTTTCGCCCACATCTATGGCAGGCATCCTCAGAAATTGTGAGTTTTCCGGCCTGTATGGCCATGTTCCAGAAGCATTCTCTCCTGACGTTTCGCCCGACATCTATGGCAAGCATCCTCAGGAGTTGTGAGCTTTTTGGGCTGTATGGCCATGTTCCAGAAGCATTCCCTTCCAACGTTTCGCCCACATCTATGGCAGGCATCCTCAGAAATTGTGAGTTTTCTGGGCTGTATAGCCATGTTCCAGAAGCATTCTCTCCTGACGTTTCGCCCACATACTGTATATAACAGGCATCCTCAGAGGTGGTGAGTTTTCCGGCTTGTATGGCCATGTTCCAGAAGCATTCCCTCCCAACGTTTCGCCCAAATCTATGGCAGGCATCCTCAGAAATTGTGAGTTTTCCGGCCTGTATGGCCATGTTCCAGAAGCATTCTCTCCTCACATTTCACCCACATCTATGGCAGGCATCCTCAGGGGTTGTGAGTTTTCTGGGCTGTATAGCCATGTTCCAGAAGCATTCTCTCCCAATGTTTCGCCCGCATCTATGGCAGGCATCCTCAGGGGTTGTGAGTTTTCCGGCCTGTATGGCCATGTTCCAGAAACATTCTCTCCTGACGTTTTGCCCACATCTATGGCAGGCATCCTCAGAAATTGTGAGTTTTCCGGCCTGTATGGCCATGTTCCAAAAGCATTCTCTCCTGACGTTTCGCCCACATCTATAACAGGCATCCTCAGAGGTGGTGGGTTTTCCAGCCTGTATGGCCATGTTCCAGAAGCATTCCCTCCCAACGTTTCGCCCACATCTATGGCAGGCATCCTCAGATATGCTGTGTCCTTCAAGATGTGACCAATTCCAGAAGCATTCTCTCCTGACGTTTCACCCACATCTATTGCAGGCATCCTCAGGGGTTGTGAGTTTTCTGGGCTGTATAGCCATGTTCCAGAAGCATTCTCTCCTGACGTTTCGCCCACATCTATAATAGGCATCCTCAGAGGTGGTGGGTTTTCCAGCCTGTATGGCCATGTTCCAGAAGCATTCCCTCCCAACGTTTTGCCCACATCTATGGCAGGCATCCTCAGATATGCCGTGTCCTTCAAGATGTGACCAATTCCAGAAGCATTCTCTCCTGACGTTTCACCCACATCTATTGCAGGCATCCTCAGGGGTTGTGAGTTTTCTGGGCTGTATAGCCATGTTCCAGAAGCATTCTCTCCTGACGCTTCACCCACATCTATGGCAGGCATCCTCAGAAATTGTGAGTTTTCTGGGCTGTATGGCCATGTTCCAGAAGCATTCTCTCCTGACGTCAATGTCCTCAGAGGTGGTGGGTTTTCCAGCCTGTATGCCCATGGTTTTTCATCTAACGTTTGCCCATCTATGGCAGGCATCCTCAGATATGCCGTGCCCTTCAAGATGTGACCAATTCCAGAAGCATTCTCTCCTGACGTTTCACCCACATCTATTGCAGGCATCCTCAGGGGTTGTGAGTTTTCTGGGCTGTATAGCAATGTTCCAGAAGCATTCTCTCCTGACGTTTCGCCCACATCTATAACAGGCATCCTCAGAGGTGGTGGGTTTTCCAGCCTGTATGGCCATGTTCCAGAAGCATTCTCTCCTGACGTTTCGCCCACATCTATAACAGGCATCCTCAGAAGTTGTGAGTTTTCGAGCTCTATGGACATGTTCCAGAAGCATTCTCCCCTGAGGTTTCACCCACATCTATAACAGGCATCCTCAGGGATTGTGAGATTCTCACAATCTTCTAAGGATGCCTGTCATAGATGTGGGTGAAACCTTAGGAGAGAATGCTTCTGGAAAATGGAGAATGCCTGGAAAAAATCACAGTAACCCAAATGTATTTTTATGCTTATTTAGCTTTGTCTCATCTCACATATTTGTTTAGTGAATTCTCAGCAAATCTTCAATAGCTAAGTCACAAAATCAAGTTCCTGTTAGTTATCTGATAATGATTTAGGATGAATCTATACTGCCATATAAAATAATCCAGTTTCTAAATCCAAATTATCTGCTTTGAACTGGATTATACAAGTCTACACCACCATATAATCCAGTTCAATGCAGATAATCTAGATCAGGGCTGTCCAACTTCTACTGGCCCAGGGGCCTGAATTCCAGCCACTGATGACCTGGGGAGCCGTAGGGTCTGCCCCCGCCCCCGGTTCCACCCCCGCCCCCGGCTCCACCCTCTCCCCCGGTGCCCTCTCCCTTATTTTTATTTAATACTAAATATATTTAATTCCATCCTCCCCTCTCCCCTTATTTTTATTTAATATTAAACATATTTAATTCCATCCTCCGCTCTCCCCTTTTTATTTAATATTAAATATATTTAATTCCATCCTCCGCTCTCCCCTTATTTTTATTTAATATTAAATATATTTAATTCCATCCTCCGCTCTCCCTTATTTTTATTTAATATTAAATATATTTAATTCCATCCTCCCCTCTCCCTTATTTTAATGTATCCCATCTCCCTTTATTTCATCTTTAAATATATTTAATTTTATATTTAATACATGAGGGGAGATGGGGGAGGGAATGAGGAGCCCCTGAGGAGCCCCCTGCTTGGCCTACCTTTTCCAAACGCGCAGGATCCAGGAGTACCCGGACGACAAGAGAGGCGATGACCGACTGAGTCGAAGAAGGTCCTAATCGCGTCTGTGGGCTTCAGCGATCCAGCAGTAGAGTAGCCAAAGAGTATTGCGAGAATACACAATCCACGCGGATTTCGCTGTCAACGCTGGCGTGATCTCGCGTTGACAGCGAAATCCCGCGTGGATTGCGTATTCTCGCGATACTTGCTCCGAACCCGGAAGTAGGCATATTTTTTTAAAAAAAAATATTTATTTTATTTTTCAATTTTTTTTATTAAAAAGCTTAGGGGGCCGTAGGGAAGGGACTGGGGGGCCGTATGCGGCCCCCGGACCGCCAGTTGGACAACCCTGATCTAGATTCAGAAACTGGACTGTATGGCAGTGTAGATGGGGATCTAGGGTGCATCTACAGCAGGGGCTGCCAATTATTTTTTCCATGGGGCCACATGAGAACCAAAAAATATTATGGAGGGCCGCACCTAAAGGCTGAACAACATTCTACATAATATCAATTGAATTTCTTTAATAATAATAAAAAGGCACTACATTGCGTTTTTGATATATTAATAAGACTGATAAGAGGATATGTTATGAGCAATTAAAAAGAGAGGTTCTCATAGGAAAAATGACATTTATTCACTAAAATTTTACAAAATAATGGTTAACAAAATGTGACCATTTGTATCATTTGTGATTCATTATATTAATGATCATTTTCAATCACATTAAACTTCAAAGCACATTTTGAGTTTCACTTATTCCTGGAAAGAGGTTCTTGGTTTTCTACAGACATATAAAAACATTGCCTACATTTTTTTGGTTTAATCACCTCATTTGGTGCTATTATTCAGTTATTTTTTTCTTATTCGGTGAGAGAAATCAAGTCTCTGTGGGCCTTTAACAAGTGCATCAAAGTCAGGGACACTAGAAGAGTTTGGTGGGCATTGACCTTTGAGTTTGGGAGTTGTAGTTCACCAACATCCAGAGAGCACTGTGGACTCAAACAATGTTGGATCAGGACCAAACTTGGCACAAATACTGAATATGCCCAGATGTGAACACTGGTGGAGTTTGGGGGAAATACAGCTTGACAATTGGGAATTGTAGTTGCTGGAATGTATAGTTAACCCACAATCAAAGAGCATCCTGAAATCTAACAACAATGGAATTAAACCAAAACTTGGCACACTGAACTCTCATGAGAAAGTACTGAAAGGGTTTGCTGGGCATTGACCTTGAGTTTGGAAGTTGTAGTTCACCTACATCCTCAATATACCCAAATGTGAACACTGGGTGAAAAATAGATCTTGGCATTTGGGAGTTGTAGTTACTGGGATTTATAGTTCACCTACAGTCAAAGAGTATTCTGAACTCCACCAATGATAGAATTGGGCCAAACTTCCCACATAGAACCCCCATGACCAATAGAAAATACTGTTTTCTGATGGTCTTTGGCGGCTCCTCTGACACCCCCTTGCACCCCCCCCCCCAGGGATCCCGAGCTCCAGGCTGAGAAACACTGCCTTACAGGGAGGGCAATCCAAGCTCTCCCGACAGATGGACATCTGATCTGTCTCTTGTCTAGCAAAGCTGCTGCTGCTGCTGTTCCGCTTCAAGCCTCTCCCCTTCCTTCTTTCCTTCCTTCCGCCAATGGCGCGAGGCGCTTCCTGCGGCATGGGCCACCAGGTGGTGCTGCGGGCCCCTCTCTTTCTCCGCCTCCTGGGCTCCGGTCTCGGGTTCACTCACTCCGCTGCCAGCCGAAGCACAGAGTAGGAGGGAGAAGAGAAGAGAGGGGGGGGGAAGCGTGAGGTAGGGGAGCGCACGATGCGGAAGGAAGGGAGGAGGAGGAGGAGAGCGAAGGCATGCTCTGAGGTGGCGCTTGCTCCTGGCCTCCTCTTCTCCCCTCTCCGTTGGCCGCTCTGCTTGCCTGCCTGCCGGGACCCTTACGCGGGCTGGTCAGAATTGGCCAGTGGGTTGCATGCGGCCCGCGGGCCGTGAAATGCTCAGGTCTGATCTGTAGAATGTATGCAGTTTGATACCACTTTAACTGCCAGGGCCCAATGCTATGGAATCCCGAGACCTGTAATTTTATGATGTCTTTGGTCGTCTGCCAAAGAGTGCTGGTACCGCACCAAACTAAAAATCCCAGTATTCCTTAGCATTGAGCCATGACAGGCAAACTGCAGTGAAACTTCATTAATTCTACAGTGTAGATGTGGCCACAGTCAGCGCATAATACAATGTTTTCCAACCTTTTTTGAGCCGCGGCATACTTTTTACATTTACAAAATCCTGGGGCACACCACCAACCAAAATGACACAAAATGACACTCTAACACAGTAATACATATAGTTAATATGTTTTTAAAATGTATTTATACACTCAGTGTGAAACCTGGGCCTGTTTCGATGAACTCAACATAGATATCCTGGCAGGAATGGCAGAAAGATACAAACTTCCCACACAGAACTCCCATAACTAGAGAAAATGCTATAAGAGTTTGGTGGGCATTGACCTTGGGTTTTGGGTTTGTAGTTCACCTATATCCAGAGAGCACTGTGGACTGAAACAATGTTGGATCAGGACCAAACTTGGCATGAATACTCAATATGACCAAATGTGAACACAGATGGAGTTCAGGGGAAATAGACCTTGACATTTGGGAGTTGTATTTGCTGGGATTTATAGTTCCCCTGCAATCAAAGAGCATTCTGAACCCCACCAATGATAGAACTAGTCCAAACTTCCCACACAGAACCCCCAGGAGGCAAGAGGAGGTCTCTACTTGGGGAAAGGGAGGTGGGCCTTCCCAATGCATGGAGAGACCAAGTAGACAACGAATGGGGAGGGGGGGGGGTGTTAGTAATTTTGTGCCTTTATTGAGGTAGGTTTGTTAGGGTTGTTATACTTCAACACACTAGACTCTTCCCCCCCCCCCCTTCCTGGAGGTTCCAATTTCCCACGGCACACCTGATAATCGCTCACGGCACACTAGTGTGCCCCAGCACACTGGTTGGGAAACACTGGCATAATAAGCCCATGTACTTTGGATTGTAAAATACATCCAGGAGATGCTCATACTTAACACAGTTACCTGCGAACTAAACAACAGCACCACGTTTTCTCATATCAGAGCAACATAGTTTAGCAGATGGGCTGCTTTAATTTCTGTAATGCAGGAGGAAGAGCATATGGCAGACACTTTAATATTATTTCACCTTCTTAGCCATGTGTACGCCATCCTTTGACTGTTGTTGCGAACAATGTTTCTGAGTTTTTTTGACACATGTGAATCTGCTAACACATGAATGGTTTCCTCCCCCCCCCCCCTCCCCATTTTTGTGGGTTTAATATGAGGAAGAATTAAAGGTTTAACTTTTGCTACGAATTTAAGAGTTATCTTCATTATGTTTGACAGGGAGGGGTTGGACTACTGTATTCAAAATGGAGCGAAGCAAATCCTGAGCCGAGTTCCTGCTGTAAGGGATTATAGTATTTAAAGGGGGGGGGAGACACACAAACCTAAAACCATCTGCTGGTAATGGCTAATTTGCAGCTGTTTTAGTCATGTGAAATTGACTATAAAATGCTAGGCCAATACGAGCAGATCTCATTTAGAGCTTGATTAAATTAATATTTCATGGGATGTGTGAACAATTCAGGGTAGGACGGATTACCTTAGCGAACACATGTTTCCAAATTTAAATGTGTCGAGAATCACATAGAAGACGAAACGAAGAAGAATTGACAGTTAGGTAGGAAGACAAGGGGACGTTTGATTTTAATCCCTTTCTGCACCTATATTACTGCAACTATATTACTGAAAAGCCCACCCACCCCATTGTCTTTCTCTCAATTTCAGAATACCGCTTTGCCTAGGCTAAAATTGACCCACCCAGAGATGGGTTTTGAGATTGGAAATAAATAGGTCTAGTTGTAGGGAAATATCTTCATGGGATGACTAGCTAAGAAAAAACCAGAGGCTATTGTCGATCTATACTGTATACCAGGGCTGTCCAACTTCTATCGGCCCAGGGGCCTGAATTCCGGTCACTGATGACCTGGGGGGCCGAAGGGTCTGCCCCTGCCCCCGGCTCCGCCCCTACCCTGGCTCCGCCCCTACCCCAGCACCACCCCTCCCCTGGCTCCGCCCCTCCCCCGGCTCCGCCCCCGCCCCTCCCCTGGCTCCAATTTACTTACAATTCATAAGAGGCATCCATACAATCAAATATAATCTTTTACTAAGGGGAAATGCAGGGTGGGAATTCATAAGGGGCATCCATACACAATTACATAGTAATAACATAAAGGTTAGCCTACCTTCCCAAACGCGCAGGATCCAGGAGTAGCCGGACCACGAGCAGAGGCAACGACCGACCGAGGCAGCAGCCGAAGGTCCAAATCGCGTCTGCGTGGGGCGCAGGGATTAAGTAGCCGAGATTTCGGCAGCAGAAGTATTGCGAGACTCACGGAAGCCACACGGGATTTCGCTCTTAGCGCAGGCGTGATCTCGCGTTGAGAGTGAAATCCGTGTGGCTTCCGTAGTCTCGCGATACTGCCCGGAACCGGAAAGTGGGTAATTTTAAAAAATATTATTATTTAATTTATTTTTATTTTTATTAAAAAGCTTAGGGGGCCACAGGGTAGGGGCTGGGGGCCGTATACGGCCCCCGGGCCGCCGGTTGGACAGCACTGCTGTATACTTATGGTAGTCCAATACCACTTTAACTGCCATGGCTCAATGCTATGGAATCATGCTACTTGTAGTTTGGTGAAGAATAAATACCATTGGATAGAGAAGGCTTAGGCCCCTTACACACAGATGGATAAAATCCCACATTTTGTGCATTGAACTGGGATATATGGCAGTGGTGACTCCGATAATCCAGTCCAAAGCAGATATTGTGGGATTTTCTGCCTTGATATTCTGGGGGTATATCGCTGTGTAGAAGGGCTCATAGTATAAACTTTCCCAGGCCCCTTCCACGCAGCCGTATAAAATCCACATTGAACTGGATTATATGGCAGTGTGGACTCGTCAGATAACCCAGTTCAAAGCAGATATTGGCCCCTTCCACACAGCAGTATGACATTCACATTGAACTGGATTATATGACTGTGTAGACTCAGACAATACAGTTCAAAGCAGATATTGTGGATTATCTGCCTTGATATTCTGGTTTATATGGCAGTGTGGACGGGCCCAAATGACAACTCCCATGATTCTGTAATATTGAGCCATGGCAGATGAAGTTGTGTCGAACTGCTTTAATTCTACAGTGTAGATGCATTCCGAGGCCCCTTCAACACTGTCATATAAAATTGAGATTATTTGCTTTGAACTGTATTATATGCCAGTGTGGACTCATGTAATCCAGTTCAAAGCAAATAATGTGGATTATCTTCTTTGATAATCTGGATTATATGGCAGTGTAGAAGGGGCCTTAGAGAATGGATTCAGAGTTGGAATGGGAGACCAGTATTTAATTCCCATTCAGCCATGGATTGTCTTTGGCAAATCACACTCTTTCAGCCTACATTACCATATAATCCAGATTATCAAATCAGACTACTAACGGGAGCTACATACAGGGAGCACACTACCCCCCTGCTGTGTCAGCTCCACTGGCTGCCTGTCCAATTCCGGGCTCAATTCAAAGTGCTGGTTTTGACCTTTAAAGCTCTATACGGTTCTGGCCCAGCTTACTTGTCCGAACGCATCGGCCGCTACGTCCCATCCGTAACCTAAGATCATCCGGGAGGCCCTGCTCTCGCTCCCGCCGACCTCTCAGATGCGGTTGGTGGGGACGAGGACAGGGCCTTCTCGGTGGTGGCCCCCCGCCTGTGGAATGCGCTCCCTACGGAGATACGGTCCACCTCATCCCTCCTGACATTCAGGAAGAAGGTGAAATCCTGGCTCTGGGATCAGGCATTCCCTCACCAGCACTAGGCAGCATGTGAGACGGATTTTAATGGGAGGGAGGAAGAGGGTCAATGTTTCTAGGGTTGAATACTGTTTTAATTGGAATGATTGTAGATGTGTTGAGGGATTGTATTTTAATGCCTTAATGTTTTAATGGGTTGTGGGGTTTGGGGTTTTACGCTGTTGATGTGGCATCGAATTGTGCCTGCTGTAAGCCGCTCTGAGTCCCCCCTCGGGGGTTGAGAAGAGCGGGGTAAAATCCTGAAATAAATAAATAAATAAATTATTTGCTTTGGACTGTGTTATGAATCTACACGGCCATATAATCCAGTTCAAAGCAGATCATCTTGATTTTCAATGGCAGTGTAGAAGGCACCCCCACTTTGAATAAATCTGATGACGCGGCCTTAAAGATGCCATAAATTGGAAGTGACTTGAAGGCACACAACAACAACAACAACAACAACATGAGAAATCTCAGCATTCCTTTTCTCTCTACTAAAGTGCATGTAATTTGTAGATGTTTGCCCTAGAAATCTGGTATTATCCTTGTATTATATAGTTCTCTTAATTCAGTGCCAACACGAAATCAGGAGCCTGTTTACATAAGGCTGGCTGGCAGGGATGGACACAAAATGCATTTAAAGTACTTGTCTATCAACTGCAACATGCAAATCTGTACACATGATTACCAAATCACCTATTCTGATACCTTACCTACAAGGTCCAAATACAAAGATTGTGATTGGCTTTGTGCATGGGATTTAATGTCTTCCTAACCCCATGATATAATGAGCCTGATGAATAAACATAACAGTTTAAATAATGTACCAAAAGGCCTTGAACTGAGTAGCTTTGCAATGTGCCCGATGTACTCCAGAAGTGCCTGGTGGAAGACTCTTGCCAGTGATGGGATGGCATCTTTACATTCACTAACAAGGGCTGCATCTACACTGTACAATTAATCCAGTTTGACACCACTTTAACAGCCATAGCTCAATGCTATGGTATCGCGGAAGCTGTAGTTTTACAATGCCTTTAGCTTTCATGCCAAAGAGTACAGATACCCCTTCAAACTACAACTCTCAGGATTCAATACCACTGAATCATGGCAGTTAAAATGTATACGAACCCAATGTTTTGTTGCATTACTGCAATGTGCCTGCACATTCATAAAGTTCTGATAGGCTCTGAAATAGGATCTCAGCCCAAAATAAGGTTCTGGTGCCTATAGATTTGGACCTGAACCATCAATTTCTTTTTGTATCTTGGAACACATATAATTTCTCTTTGGTGTATATATACAATTTATTTTGTTTTGGCCTAGAAGGCACCCCTATGAAGTGTAATATTCAGACTTAGGACAACACCCCAAACATGTTTGCATATGTTTATTTAAATAAGTAATTTTATTTTGTTAAATAAGTATATTATTAATTTTATTTTGTTTAAATAAATAATGTTATTTATTATTTTATAAATAATATAATACAATACAATATAATAATATCATATGATATAATATAATGTTACATTACATTATAATTTAATATAATATATTATAATGCCAATATATTGTATTATGTTATAGCAGTGCTGTCCAACTTCTGGCAGGTCCAGGGCCGGATAAAAGGTCACTGATGACCTGCGGGCCGCTAATACCCGCCCAGGCCCCGCCCCAGGCCCGCCAGGCCCAGGCCCCTAAAAAGCCGCCGAAAAATATGGAGGGTAGGCGGCGCCAGAGAGCAGCGTCACAGGCCTGGCGTGACGCGCTGCTCTTGGCACCGCCTCCTTTTCGGCGCCCCCTCCCTTCCTAGGCCAGGGGAGCCGCCGAAAAGGAGGAGTAGGCGGTGCCAAGGGGCAGCACGTCACGCCAGGCCTGTGACGCGCTGCCGTTGGCGCCGCCTTCTGCCCTTTTTCGGCGGCTCCCCCGCCGCCTTCTGCCCTTTCGCGGCTCCCCGGCCTAGGAAGGGAGGGGGCAAAGGAGGAGTAGGCGGTGCTAAGGGGCAGCGCGTCACGCCAGGCCTGTGACGCTGCCGTTCAGCGCCGCCTTCTGCCCTTTTTCGGCGCCCCCTCCCCCTCCTAGGTAAGGAGGGGCCCGAAAAGGAGGAGCTAGCTCTCTTCCTCCTCCCTGCCCCGCCTCCCCTCCCCCCCGCCTTTTTAAAAAAAAAATCGATTTTTAAAAATTTTTAAAAATAGCGGCTGAGGGCATAGGTGGGGCCATGTCCAACAGGCTACGGGGCCGGATCCGGCCCCGGGGCCGCCAGTTGGACAGCCCTATGTTATAGTATAATAATTCTAATGTAATGCTACTACTACTACTACTACTAATAGTATGATTACGGTATGGTGTGTTGTATATGCGTTTGCTATTGGTGTTGTTGTAATGTAACACAGTATAATACTGCCAATGATAATGTGATATAATAATTATATCATGATATTATAATTTGTATATTTGTATTACATGCAATATTGCTAACAATATTGCGATATGTTGTAGTGCAATATGATGTGTAGTGCTGATGTTGTGCTATGACAGTATTGTTATTTGTTGTTTTTTTCAGTTTGCTGTAAGCCACTCCGGCAATATTGTTATATGTAAGCCACTCTGGCAGTATTGTTGTTTGCTGTAAGCCGCTCGGAGTCCCCTTCGGGGTTGAGAAGGGTGGCATATAAAAATAGTAAATAAATAAATAAATAAATAAGTTTGAACCAATTGGCAAATGTTGGATTTCCCCCAGAAAAGGTCAGATTTTGACCCATTTCACATGAACCCTGGTAGGAAACCATCTTTAAGGACTGCAGGTGTGCTACCTTTGTTTCGTTCAGATCATAAAATCATCAACATTGTCCCTAGGCAACAGCAGATAAATGTTCTAGTAATGTGAAGCTAAAATGGGTGACACTGTCAACACCTCAAGTACAATCAAACCTTGGCAGCAAATAATCATAGCAACGTATAAAAATCGGAGCGTCGTAAAATTATATAAGGCAAGGGAGTTAATTCAAATTGTGGCCTTTTGATAACTTTGGGTTACAGGCATGTAGGCATGTAGGCTGAAGCCCCTCAAGCCCCCCCCCCCCCCTCGAAATTCTCAGGGTGGTCCGCGAGAAGGCCTTACTGGTACATTATTTAAACTGTTATGTTTAGTCATATCATGATCTGATCACCATGCTCAATATATTCCATATGCATGGGATATTGGGATAACGATACAAGAGGTTTACTAGGGCAGATCCTCGCTCACTCAGACTCAGCAGCACACCCCCAAATCAAAATCCTGGCTTCGGGCCTGTTGGGTTAGCAACATGTGGCCCACAAGGTGCATGCAGCTCCGAAGACTGGCTTGGCACCCCCCCCCCAAAAAACCCACAACCCTTTCCTATTCTACCCCAATTGGCTTAAAACTGGGGGTAAATGTATTGCCAGATGCCTCTTCGGAATCTCTATGGTGATTATGGGCTATAGGTAGCAGGCCTTTTTAAAAGCTGGAGGCGACTGGAATTCACTTCTGGGTATTTTTGAAAGAGGGGACTCCCTTCTGGACCCATTACAGACCCAAGCAAGAGTTGTTGCAAAAGTGCCCTAATTGCCAAATTTAGCCTCTTGGGAGCTTCTAGATCAGGGGTGGGCAATTATTTTTTCCAAGGGGCCAAAAAATATTATGGAGGGCCGCACCTAAAGGCTGAACTGCATTTCTAATCTAAATTATTTATTTATTTATTTATTTACTACATTTACTATATATTACACATCATTAATATTGACATATTAATATATCAAGAAATATTCATATATTATTAGTATTGATATCATAATTATTATATGATAGTATATATATATAGACATAATCTATTGAAATTATAATATATCATTATATTTTATTATTTATTATATTATTATAATCAAATTATTATAAAATAATAATAAAAAACACTAAAATAAAATAAAATGAAATTCAAGAAGACAAGGCAAGATGGCGGCGTCGAGCGGGTGTGCGAACGCCAAGCTCCGCGAAGGACCCCTGAGCCCCTGTCGGTTTGTTGCTGCTTACGAGTGGCCAGCCACCCCCTATAGGGGTATGAGACTGCGGGGGTACGGAGGGACTCCCCATGAGTCAATTGCAGTGACCGGGAGCGCTTCGGTCATCCTGGAGACCTTCCAAGCGGAGGTCGAGACCCTCCTGGAGGCCGCTAGGGAGCCGGCCCTGAGGGCAAGTACGCCGACGAGCCTCGTGGTTGCCGGGGCCTTGGAGACGGCCTGCGAGCCCTTGGAGGCACCGGAATGCTGCCCCCCCTGGCCCCCGACCCCTGGACCGCCACAGAAGTAAGCGATGCCACCATGGAGATCCCCACTCCCCATACCATCTGGGACGAGGTGTCCAGTCCCACTCACCTCCTCCGCGACTTCAGTCGGCTCGTCGAACGGCTGGCTGTCCGGCTGGAGGAGGTGAGGGAGTTGGGGAGGATGTTGGCATCTCTCTGCAGGGATTGCCACTGCTGCCATGCTCCCCGTTCCCCAGGCGCAACCTTGGTCCTGGGGTCGCAGCGCCCAGGCCCCTCGGATCCGGGGGTGCGAGCGGCGGAGAGGCGAGTGGAGGCTCAGGAGAGCACCCCACGGAGGACACTACCATTGGAGAGGCCGCTATTGCCTGGTGGAGGAGACTGCTCGCCTCTGGCGGGTGAGAGGGCCCCGTTGGGGGAGTTCGCAGTGGCTGGAGCGACGGGAGAGCAGCGGGGGGACATGAGGACGACCCTGAAGAACTGGGCCCCCAAGGCCCGGTTGGGAGGGGCGGGGGCCACCGATAACAACATGGCGCCGAGCCCGAGCTGCTTGGCATCCCGAGCCCCGCCCTCTCCTGCCCCGCCCTCCCCGAAGGCCTGGCCCACACCTCCTCTGACTGACGGGCCGAGGCGGCCGCTGTTGCTGGAACCCCCACTAGAGGCACTAGATGTCTCTGGGGTTTTGGCAAAGGCCCCCGGGGCGCGACCCCGGCGACGAGCCTACCAGCTGTCGGCCGCCTCTACAGTAGTGACCTGGACACAACCTGCCCCGTCGCCCCCTGACAGCCGGGAGCTGACCTGTATACCGGGCCAGGGAAGTACAAGTCTGGAAATGGCAAGATCCGGGAGTTGCCCAGCGCGGAGGCCCCGCGGCCGTCGGAGGAGGCGGCGGCGGCCGAAGAGCAGCAGACCTTCTGGACTTATGACCCTTGCCACTGACCGTCCGGGAGGTGGGGGGCCTGCCTCGCCCGAGCCCAGGTTCTGGAATCCGCTGCGAGCCAGAACCTTTTGGGGTTCGGGCTTCAGGCGACGGAAGCCCCCCCAGACAAATTCGCAACCGAAGAGAGACACTTTTCTGGCAGGTCGGACACCTCTTGCCAGACCTCTGGACAGTGAGAGCCTGGCCATTTTTGGCCAGCTATAAGGGATCATTCTGAGACCGTGACATGTAAAGTGTAAGTAGTCAGTAAAGTAATACATTCATTAGGAATTTCAAAAAGTATTATTATACATATATAAACAGTTTATCAGAAATTACAAATGCATATAGTGCATGCCCGCTGTGGGCTCCTACCCCGTACGCCAATGGCGTCAATCAAAGTCCAGGTAACTTCGGGTTTGAAGGGCAAAATTCAAGGGTTCATAGAAGAAGACTGGGTTTCAAGGTAGGTAATCAAGGGGAGGAGATGCACAAGCCCAGCCGGGCTGTGTCCCAACAGAAGCGGGTGGGCTAGCAAGCCGTGTTGGAAATTCGGACGAATGCTGTGATGCAGAGTTGTTCGCAGGCAGGAACCCAGGCTATTTCCTTTCGCAAATTAGAGGACGTAGGGTTGATCACTGGGTCGCCCGAACATATCACTGGGCCTGTGACCCCTTCAAACCCGAAGTTACCTGGACTTTGATTGACGCCATTGGCGTACGGGGTAGGAGCCCACAGCGGGCATGCACTATATGCATTTGTAATTTGTGATAAACTGTTTATATATGTATAATAATACTTTTGAAATTCCTAATGAATGTATTACTTTACTGACTACTTACACTTTACGTGTCACGTTGCCTTTTAGCAACTCCCCCTCTAGCCTTGCATCATTCTGAGACCGCCATGCTCCCTCCTTTCGATGGTAGGGGAGGGCCCGCTTAGACCTTGCTGGGCATCCTGCTGCCAGACCTCTATCTCCTACCTCTGTTGCCCCCCTCTCTCTTTTTTCTTTTTCTCACTGTACTGTTGTTTGTTATTGATGATGTTGTTCTTTGTCAGAGCCTGTATTTTACTGTGCTCCTTGGCTCCTGTAAGCTGCCGCGAGCCTCAGGGAGTCGGCGGCATAGAAGCCCGAATAAATAAATAAATAAATAAGGTGCGAACCAAGATGGAGGCTGACACCCCGGGCCGGTCAGAATCGGCCGGCGGGCCGCATCCGGCCCACAGGCCATAAGATGCCCAGGTCTGTTCTAGATACATAATTTGATAGTTTTAGGGCAATTTGTAAAAATGTGGATGGGGTACAAGGGTTACAACAATGGTAAATGGCAAGGGATTGGACTGGACAACTAGTATGGTCTCTTCTCATCCCATCCATCTTTCGCAAAGATCTAAAAACATGGATGTCCCACTGTGCTTTTGATTAGATGTTTCCCCAGAAAACTTTGGCTCCCAGCTTTTGACCCAAAACCTAGTTCCGGCACTTTACTACTGTCCCCTGCCCAGAGATATAGCTCTCCATCACATATTTCCTTTGTCCCCAACTTTGTCATCTGGCACTTGCACTTTATCTATCAGCCCTACCCTAAGAACTGATTGTATTGGCCCACTCACCCGAACCGGAATTGTTTTGCTATTTCAGATTATTCATTATTGGTCAATGGTTGTTTTTATATTGTGTTATGCTGTTGTTTATTAGTTTTATGTTGTTGTTTTATGAATTTTAATCTTTCATATTTTAACTATGTTGCTCAGGCTTGTCCCCGTGTTAGTCGCCCCGAGTCCCTTTGGGGAGATGGAGGTGGGGTACAAAAATGTTATATATTATTATTATTATTATTGTTACAAAAACACAGTACGTCACAGCAAACGAGATATATATGCTGGATTTCGTATCACAAAATCACAAGTTGAACACTTTCCAAGCGTTTAGGACTGTGTGATTTATTATTATTATTATTATTATTATTATTATTCCAACTCCGTGATTTGATGATTTTGCACCTAGGGAGTATGTTTGTTCTCTCCATTTTGATAAATCGCCCAGACCTACTTTTGCCATTTTTTATAAGGGTCAGTATGTTACTATACCACTGTATCTCCTGTGTTGTGTGTCCTGGGACCAAACCCCAGCAGACACCAAGAGTCCAATGTGTACATTCATTGGCAAATCACAAACTGCTTGCATATTAAAAGAAGGATCTTTTTCAATCGAGCCCACACTGCGTATAATCCAGTTCAATGTGGATTTTAAACAGCTGTGTGGAAGTGTCCTTAGTTAAAGTACAACTCCTGTACTGATAAGATCAATATTCACAGTTTCACCATCCCACAGCCACAAAATATGCCCTCACTAGATACTTGCTTGGTCCTCCATGATAACTTTCTGTGGAAACATATCATAGAATTATTTGTAAGATCTTGGAAATGCATATATAAGAATTTTCTCAGTCCTCTAAGGCAGTGTTTTTCAACCTTTGCTGAGCCGCGGCACATTTTTTACATTTACAAAATCCTGGGGCACACCACCAACCAAAATGACACAAAATGACACTCTAACACAGTAATACATATAGTGAATATGTTTTTAAATGTATTTATACACTCAGTGTGAAACCTGGGCCAGTTTCGATGAACAAAACATAGATATCCTGGCAGGAATGGCAGAAAGACACACACGAAGGTCTTGCTCAACAGCTGGGAGTTAAAGTTCACCCGCAATCAAAGAGCATTCTGAACTCCACCAATGATGGAATGGAATCAAACTTCCCACACAGAACTACCATAACCAAGAGAAAATACTGTAAGAGTTTGGTGGGCATTGACCTTGAGTTTTGGAGTTGTATTTCACCTATATCCAGAGAGCACTGTGGAGGGGAGGGAGGAAGACGTGGGGCGAGTCTGTGTGGTAGCGCCCGCACAGGTCACGTCTTCCTCCCTCCCCCCTCCTGAAGAAGCGGCAGCGTGAGCAAAGCGAGGCAAAGCAAGCAGAGCGAGGCTGGGAAGAAGGGAGCCCGAGTAGAGAAGAAAAAGTGTTTGGCGGAGGGGGAAGAAAGGGTCTTGGAGGTTCCAATTTCCCACGGCACACCTGATGATCGCTCACGGCACACTGTGGTTGGGAAACACTGCTCTAGGGTTCTATGGTCAACTTCCAGCAGAAGGTGTGCATTTTGATGACGTTAACTATTATCCACAGTTCCTGTTTCCGCAGTAAGTTCAGGAACACATCCCCCAGGAATCCAGGGGCCCTTTCTGCATTTTAAACCTGTCTATTGGACCAGTTGTAGTCACTTGGTGTAAGGCTTCCTTAACTAGCAGCAGTAACTCTGTTGCCAACTCTGGCATATTCATTTCCTAGATTGTTTCAAGGCAGATTGCTTCAAGGCAGGTAATTTCAAGGAGCCCCCAGTGGCACAGTGGGTTAAACCCTTGTGCCGGCGGAACTGCTGACTGAAAGGACGGCAGTTCAAATCCGGGGAGCAAAGTGAGCTCCCGTCTGCCAGCTCCAGCTTCTCATGCGGGGGCATGAGAGAAACCTCCCACAAGGATGGTAAAGTATCTGGGCGTTCCCTGGTCAATGTCCTTGCAGATGGCCAATTATTTCACACCAGAAGCGACTTGCAGTTTCTCAAGTCACTCCTGACATCAGGCCCGGATTAAGGCTTGGGGCCGCCCGAGGCCACATCCGGTAAGTGCCGCCCCCGGGGGGGGTGCCTGAGGGGGGTGGGGGCCACCTGAGGGGGCGGGGCCGGCACAAGCGAGGAGGCGGTGGGGAGAAGTCCCGCCCCTAGGCGTCTGACGGGGCTTCCTCCCGACGCCTCCTCGCTCGCATGCACGGGTGCCCCTCCCTCCTTCACTGGAAGGAGCGGCGTGCGAGCGAGGAGGCGGCAGGGGGAAGCCCCGTCAGACGCCCTATGAGCGGCGGGACTTCCTCCCAACTTCTTCTCTTTCACGCGGGCGGGCGCCGCGCTCCTTCCTTCACTGAAAGAAGGAGCGCGGCGCCGCCCGTGCAAGAGAGATGGAGTCGGGGGGAAGTCCCGCCGCCCGTAGGGCGGGTGACGGGGCTTCCCCCGATGCCTCCTCGCTCACATGCACGGGCGCCCCTCCCTCCTTCACTGGAAGAATTAGCGGCGCGCGAGCGAGGAGGCGGCGGGACTTCCTCCCGGCTCTTTCTTTCGCGCGGGCAGGCGCCACACTCCTTCTTTCAGTGAAGGAAGGAGCGCGGCGCCCGCCCGCGCGCAAGAGAAGGAGCCGGGGGAAAGTCCCGCCGCCCGTAGGGCGTCTGACAGGGCTTCCCCCCCGCCGCCTCCTCACTCGCGCGCCGCTCCTTCCTCCAGTGAAGGAGGGAGGGGCCCGTGCATGCGAGCAAGAAGGCGCCGGGGAGCCCCGTCAGACGCCTAGGGGCGGGACTTCCCCTCGGCTCCTTCTCCCTCGCGCGGGAAGAGGGAGGAAAAGGGCTGGCCTGGAACCCGCCCCCCCTCACTCTCCTGGCTCCTCAGCTCGGCTCCTCCTCCCGCTCGCTCCCTCCCTCCTCAACAACTGCAACCTAGATGCCATGGCGACCCGAAGGTCCGGTCGCCATTTTGCCGCCCCCCCCCCCATGGCCGCCGCCCGAGGCCATGGCCTCGTCTGGCCTTATGGGTAATCCGGGCCTGCCTGACATGTAAAAAGAAGCTCCAAATGGGACAGAATTATGGTAGGTAAATATGCCGGGCGAAAAAGAAACGAAGGAAGAATCAGAAAAAAAGCTCCCCAGTGTCTGCGTGAAAGACAAGAAGAAGCAGTTGAGTGAGTGAAGAGAGTAAAAGTTCCATGAGAAAGGATGGAAGGAAATTGGTTGGTGATGACTTGAGAGGATGGAAGGCAAAGAGCCTTGGGCTAGGGACAATGGGGTTTTTTAATTTGTGAATACTTCTGCTAATAATTAAAGAAAGCTGGAGCACTCGTTAGGTAGCAAGTACTGTCTTGAGGCTGTTTCTAAAACATGCAAGGTATGCACCAATGACTTTCTAATGCATATCCTGCTGGGCCATACTGATAACATCACTTGTGTACAGCAGCAAGCTTGAAAAGAATAATGGCTTCCCTGCTGGCATCTTATTATTATTGGGCAGCACCGCCTTTCTCTCTCCATTTTATGCGTTTGAGGTTGAAAGGACACATCCACGCCCAAGCAGGCTTCCGTATCACCAGGGCAGTGAGTCTGCTCCAAGTTTCAGTCTGAGGTTGAAAGCTGTACTCCTCAAAGTGGTGGCCCGTGGACCAGTTTCCAATGAAGGAATGAACCAATGGGCCCAAATACGGCACACTGGAGGAAAAAAAATGCTGGTTTTGCACAGCTGATGGCTTACAAAGCTCTGATTTAGGGGCGCTATTCAAGGTGTTGAAATCTCCAAATAGGCTCAGCAGATTGGAATCGTTCCTTTAAAGTTCGGGCTAAAATCTGGAAAGGGTTGCACATCTCACTGATATGAAGGTTATAACACTATGTAACACGATTTTTGTTCCTGGGTTATAAATGTCACGTTTTAATTGGTCCTATCATAAAAACCTGGAAAAAGTTATCTTTCCCCGCAGCACATGTTGCTATAGTTTTTCAATTAATATCGGATAGTCTCAAAAAATAGCAGCCACAAAAACAAAGTTTCAGAGTATAGCAACTACTGTCAAAATGAATACCGCACAATTAAACAGGAAATAACACTTTCAAACCAGGAATACTCCCGTCCCCCCCAATTTTGTTACATAATGTAATCCAGCGTTTCTCAACCTGGGGGTCAAGACCCTGGGGGGAGAGGGTCATGAAGGGGTGTTAGAAAGGTTGCCAAAGACTATTAGAAAACATAGTATTGGTCATTGGAGTTCTGTGTGGGAAATTTGACCCACTTTGTTGGTGGGATTCAGAATGTTCTTTGATTGGGTGAGGAGAACTATAAATCCCAGAAACTACAACTAACGGTCTATTTTACCCAAACTCTCCCAGTGATCACATGTGGGCATATTGAGCATCCGCACCAAGTTTGGACCTGATCCATCTTTGTTTGAGTCCACAGTGTTTTCTGGATGTAGGTGAACTACAACTCCAAAACTCAAGGTCAATGCCCACGAAACTCATCCAGTATTTTTTGTTGACCATGGGAGTTGTGTGTGCCAAGTTTGGTTCAATTCCATTGTTGGTGGAGTTCAGAATGTTCTTTTCTAGTAGGTGAACTATAAATCCCAGCAACTACAACTTCCGAATGAAAAAATCAATCCTCCCAACCCAGGCATGTAGCCGGGGCTAAGGGGCTTCAGCCCCGAAATTCTCAGGGTGGTCCGCGAAAAGGCCTTACTGGTACATTATTTAAACTGTTATGTTTATTCATATCATGATCTGATCACCATGCTCATTATATCCCACATTAATGGGGTTATTGGGATAACAATACAAAAGGTTTGCTAGGGTAGACCCTCTTCCACCCAGTCTCAGCCCCCCGAACCAAACTCAGCCCCGAATCAAAATCCTGGCTACGGCCCTGTCCCAACCCCACCAGTATTCAAATTTGGGCATATCAGGTATTTGTGCCAAATTTGGTCCAGTGAATGAGAATACGTACATGCTGCATTATCAGATATTTCCATTATGATTCAGAACAGTAGCAAATTTTCAGTTACGAAGTAGCAACAAAAATAATTTTATGGTTGGGGGTCACCACAATATGAGGAACTGCATTAAAGGGTTGTGGCATTAGGAAGGCTGGGAACCACTGATGTAATCCCTTAGCACTTCATCTTGCCATAACCACCAGTTTACTCTGATCATATTTTTGTGTTACTCAGATCAAATGTAATGGTCCTTGAGTCCACAATATTTAATACCTTAACGTGTGTGGTTAATCATTCTTACATCAAAAGAGCCAGTGGTATGCCAAACACTGGATGCAGATGGAGATGATAGGAAAAACTTGGCTGCTTTCTGCGACAATTGGCTCAAGAAATGCAGGCAAATTAAAGGGGTAGACAGGTTTGCTTCTCCTATTGCAGTGTCTCCCAACCAGTGTGCCATGGCACACTAGTGTGCCGTGAACGATCATCAGGTGTGCCGTGGGAAATTGGCACTCTCCCCCCTCCTAGCAGCCCCCTCACAGGTTTCCAAGACACAAATTGAGCCTCTCTGCTTGGGGAGCGGCTTGAAGAGCTGGGCATGTTTAGCCTGAAGAAGAGAAGGCTGAGAGAAGACATGATAGCCATGTATAAATATGTGAGAGGAAGTCATATATATGTTGTGTTCATCGAAACAGGCCCAGGTTTCACATTGAGTGTATAAATACATTTAAAAACATATTAACTATATGTATTACTGTGTTAGAGTGGAATTTTGTGTCATTTTGGTTGGTGGTGTGCCCCAGGATTTTGTAAATGTAAAAAGTGTGCCGCAGCTCAAAAAAGGTTGGGAAACACTGTCCTATTGGACCAGTTAATAATCTGTGACCACCCTAACCAGACCAAAATATAGTCATATTATTTCTCATTCGAGAATACAAGAAGGGGTTTCTCTTTTTGCCCAATGAGATATGTAGTGTTTGCATGCACATGCTACTCGGAAGAACCAAGTTCATGTACTGCAACTACATTTCCATTTGTGTTTGGAAGCTGCATATAATGAACTAAAACTACTTGTTTGTTGTATATTTGAATATGCATTGTTCTCGTAAAAAATCCGATCTCTGAAGAGCAAGGTAAGAGCTGCCGGAGTCTTTAGAGATACAACAGACGAAGGGACCAAACAGAAGGGAAAAGGGTATGTTTACAAGCTGCTTAAAAGCCGGACCTTTCTAGGCCAGAACAATGTTTCAATTATCTTTGGAGAGGAGAGGACTCCCTATGCAAATGACACTTATCTCCGATTTATTGCTGTCAAGGTTGCATGCTTGACATTTCTTTGCTTACTCTGATTCACAGCAGAAACCTGTTAATCAGCACATTTTATCTTCCGCACACGTACTTCAATCCCAGACTGGTCCCATCTGCATTGCAGAAAAGCTTTCTGTCGTCATTCTCTTTCCATTTGGAAACTGGGATATCTAGATCCCTGCTAGCCTGAGGGGGTGGACAATCTGCGGTCCTGTAGATCTTGTTGGTTTGGGATTCCCATCGGCCCCACCATGGGCTATGTAGGAAAATGCAATGGGAATTGCAGTCTAAGAACAGGGGGAAGGACGACGCCTATCCCCTTCCAACTAAAAGGCCTTTATATATTTCATTTTGTAGCCGGTGTATACTAGATTTTTAAAAACAAACATTGATGTCAATCTACTATAGCCCTTAGGGGTCAAGCAAGAGAGAGTAGTTATTTGGTGCAAAAGCAGGCTTGTCTCTGCTTGCATATGGAAACAGATATGGCGTGTCTCATTCTTAGCCAAGTTCTTCTCGATCGTTGGATGAGCCAAGTTCACACAAAAATTGGGGAGAGGGGGTAGATGCAGCAATATTTCATTATTCCAGCAGGTCGCTGTTTTAATTACAGTCAATGTAGCATTCTAGTTTGGGTGTTGGACTGTGTTCAAATCCTTGGAGATCCACGGCGGTTGTTTTTTTTTTTCTTTTCGTGTCAGGAGTGACTTAGGAAACTGCATGTCGCTTCTGGTGTGAGAGAATTGGCCTTCTGCAAAGATGTTGCCCAGGGGATGCCCAGATATTTTACCATCTTGTGGGAGGCTTCTCTCATGCCACTGCATGAGAAGCTGGAGCTGACAGATGGTAGCTCACCCCAGCTCTCTTGATTCGAACCGGCGTGATTTGGGGTGAATCACACATTCTCAATAAACCCCATGATAGGTTCACCTTAGGATTGTCATAAGTTGTAAATCACCTGAAAGCTATAGAAAAATGATCTGTACCCAATGAACATCAAGACTCACATCTGAGAATATTAGAACCCCAAAGGAGAACAAAATGGCCATTTTTCCTTTGGGGATGTAAACGTGACAGCAGTTATTTCTATAAAAACACAATATAAAACCCTCCAGCTGTAAAATACAATTATATTCTCCTATGCATTCACCTATGTTAAAAACAGTGTTCCGCTGTTGAGCCATTCACCAACTTTCCATTAAACTACTAAAGTGCCCTCTTCCTTCCTTCCCCACATTTTCTGTCCTTCCTTTCCTCCCTTTTTTCCTTCCTTCCTTCCTTTCTTTCCTCCTTCCTTCCTTCCTTCCTTCTTCCTTCCTTCCTTTCCTTCTTTCCTTTCTTCTTTCTTTCCCTTCCTCCTTTCCTCCTTCTCTACCTATTCTTGGACTGCAACTCCCAGCAGTCCTCCTGATCGAATTATCTACCTACCTACCTACCTCTATCTAATCCATTTTATCTTGCTGGGAGTTGCAGTCCAGGAATAGGAAATTGGAGATAAGCAAGGATTGGGATGCTCTCAAAGAAATCCAAGGAGAAGAAAGCTTGCAGCTTGGAAGCAGTGCATTTGGATCATCCTCCTCTACTAAAGGGCCTGGTCTAGCGGATACTGGGAGTTGTAGTCCGGAAGAGAGTGTGGATATGCTATTGTGTGTTTTGTTTGCCAGGGGGAGTCATTTTTGTGCATGCGCTGTAGCATCTTTTTGCTTTTTTGGCTTTTAAAGCCTCCCTTCTGCTGTGTTTTTCAGTGTTCTTATGAGTGATGGTCACTCCTTGGCCTGATAGGTGTATTATTTATTTATTATTTATTATTTATTAATTTATTATTATTTATTATTATTGTGGCCAAACTTGGTGTCAATTTGTCCAATGGTTTTTGGAGTTATGTTAATCCCACAAACGAACATTACATTTTATTTATATAGATAAGGAATGTCATTGTTTTCCATTTATTCCTCCTTTCTGCCATGCAAGGACTGCTGATATCCAGTTACAGCCGGAAGAACGTACAAATGTTTTCAAAAGGTGAATGGCTGCTCCTGCTGCTTTGTTCGTACAGATATCGTTTTCCAGAGCTTTTTGTTTACACGTCTATCTTCACCAAGGGGAACATACAAACCTTGATTTTGAGAAGAACAACAATGTTGTTATTATTCCCAACCTTTTTTTTTATTTCACGCAGACCAGATATTGTAACTTGATAGGACCATGCAAAATATGTCGTCGGAACACACACTCGCTCATTAGCTGCATACTCTGATCTATTCATTTATTTCTATCCCACTCTTCTTTCAAGGAGTTAATGGTACAATGACTAGAAACAATCATTCTCATTATCCGATGTTGTTCAGCCTATGAAATAGATCAGTCTGAAGACTTAAAAACTGACTCAGAATAATCTAATGTGCATAGGTATGAATCCAAGGGTGCCTCTACACTAGAATTAATGCAGTTTGGCATCACTTTAATTGCTATGGCACAATACTTTGGAATCATGGGAATTGGAGTTTTACAAGGTCTTTAGCCTTCTCCACCAAAGAGTGCTGGTGCCTCACTAAATGACAAATCCCAGGATTCCATAGCACTGAGTCATGGCAGTTAAAGTGGCATCATAGAGTCATAGAGTTGGAAGAGACCTCGTGGGCCATCCAGTCCAACCAAGAAGTAGGAAAATCACATTCAAAGCACCTTTGACAGATGGCCATCCAACCTTTGTTTAAAAGCCTCCAAAGAAGGAGCCTGCACCACTCTTCGGGGCAGGGAGTTCCACTGCTGAACGGCTCTCACAGTCAGGAAGTTCTTCCTAATGTTCAGGTGGAATCTCCTTTCCTGTAGTTTATTTATTTATTTATTTCCACCATTTCTACCCCGCTTCTTCTCAACCCGAGGGGGGACTCAGAGCGAGGGGGGGGGACTCAGAGCGGCCTAACAACGGCAACAATTCGATGCCAACACAACATAATAAAACCCCCCCAAAAACAGTTAAAATTAAATACATTAAATTACAGCTGGCATTAAAATTCGTTAAAATACAATTAACATTAAAATACATCATATATATTCACATCAGTTAAAACAGTATTCCGTCCATAATTGAAGCATTGGGTCTTGTCCACCAGTTTGCCATTTCAATCCAATCTAAACTGCCGTATCGTTCTAATGCGCAAACGCTTGGTCCCATAACCAGGATTTCACCTTTTTCCTGAATGCCAGGAGGGATGGGGTTGATCGTATATCCATAGGTAGTGCATTCCACAGGCGGGGAGCCACCACCGAGAAGGCCCTCTCTCTCATCCCCACCAACCGCGTTTGAGAAGTAGGCGGGAGCGAGAGCAAGGCCCACGAGGTGGGACGTAGCGGCTGATGCGTTCGGACAAGTAAGCTGGGCCAGAACCGTATAGAGCAGGGGTGGCCAAACTGCGGCCCGGGGGCCGGATGCGGCCCTTTGGCTGATTCTATCCGGCCCGCCTAAGGGCCTCTGGCTTGCCTCCCCTGCCTGGCCTCTGCATAAAAATCTCCAGAGAAGGGGACTATAAGGAAGCATTATTTTATTTTAGTGGTTTATTATTATTATTGTATAATAATTTTATAACAATAATAAAATAATATAATAAATAATATAATATGTTATATGATATATTATAATTTCAATATATTATGTTTATATATATATACTATAATATAATAATTATGATATTAATACTAATAATATATGAATATTTCTTGATATATTAATATGTTAATATTAATGATGTGTAATATATAGTAAATATAGTAAGTGAATAAATAAATAAATTATGTAGATTAGCATGTAGTTCTGCCTTTAGGTGCGGCCCTCCATAATATTTTTTGGCTCTCGTGTGGCCCCTTGGAAAAAATAGTTGCCCACCCCTGGTATAGAGCTTTAAAGGTAACAACCAGCACTTTGAATTGAGCTCAGAATTGGACAGGCAGCCAGTGGAGCTGACACAACAGGGGGGTGGTATGCTCCCTGTATGTAGCTCCCGTTAGTAATCTGGCTGCCGCCCATTGGACTAATTGCAGTTTCTGAACTGTCTTCAAAGGCAGCCCCACGTAGAGTGCATTGCAGTAATCTATTCGGGATGTGACCAGAGCGTGGATGACCGTAGCCATATCAGACTTCCCAAGGTACGGGCGCAGCTGGTGCACGAGTCTTAACTGTGCAAAGTTTGAAGCCATTGTTCTGCGTCCTAGTCTCCAGGGCAGCAGAAATAAAACTACATTAATTCTACGTTCTAGGTGCACCCAATATTATTGTTTTTTCCTCGTAACTCTCCTTTTCTCCCGTCTTTTTCCTTACGGGGCAAAAGTCAAAACAGCCACCTTGTGACTTCTCAATTGATGTGTGAAGAACCTTCTGTCTGAAAACATTGTCAACAACAAAACCCTGGCTCGTAATGTTTTTCCATAACACATTCTTAGGCCCAGGCGATGAACCGCAAGGACAGTTGTTCTTGGCATTCTTCTTAATAGTAGGAAGCCCTTCCAGACCACGAAACCTAGCTTGAAAGACAACAGCATCCAATTTCTCCCACTTATCTCCAAGCAATGTCTGTTGTTGCTTTTAGCCAAAACAGAATGCTATCCAATAAATGTTGTGTCACTCCCACCCCTAAAAAGTTAATTTCATCCCCTAATCTCAACAATAGATTCTATTCAAGGGACCCTCCCAATGTCTTCTTTTTATCAGTCTCAACAGTTCAGAAGGGCCTTGACTTTTAACTTTCAAGTTCTTCCAGAGGGGTTTCATGCACTGAGCTAGCTGTAAGGTAAAGGTAAAGCTTTTTCGCTGACATTAAGTCCAGTTGTGACCGACTCAAAGGGTTGGTGCTCATCTCCATTTCTAAGCCGAAGAGCCAGCGTTGTCTGTAGACACCTCCAAGGTCATATGGCCACAGCATGACTTCATGGAGTGCTGTTACCTTCCCGCTGGAGTGGTATCTATTGATCTACTCACATTTCCATGTTTTTGAACTGCTAGGTTGGCAGAAGTTGGGGCTAAGAGCGGGAGCTCACGCCGCTCCCAGATTCGAACCTGCGACCTTTCAGCAGCTCAGTGCTTTAACCCAGTGTTTCCCAACCAGTGTGCCGGGGCACACTAGTGTGCTGTGAGCGATCATCAGGTGTGCCGTGGGAAATTGGAACCTCCAGGAAGGGGGGGAGAGTCTGGTTTGTTGAAGAATAAAAACCCTAAGAAACCTTCCTCAATAAAGGCACAAAATTACAAACACCCCCCTCCCCATTCATTGTCTACTTGGTCTCTCCATGCATTGGGAAGGCCCACCTCCGTTTCCCCAAGTAGAGACCTCCTCTTGCCTCCTGGGGGTTCTGTGTGGGAAGTTTCACCCAGTTCTATCATTGGTGGGTTCAGAATGCTCTTTGATTGCAGGGGAACTATAAATCTCAGCCAATATAACTCCCAAATGTCAAGGTCTATTTCCCCTGAACTCCATCTGTGTTCACATCTGGGCATATTGAGTATTCATGCCAAGTTTGGTCCTGATCCAACATTGTTTGAGTCCACAGTGCTCTCTGGATATAGGTGAACTACAACTCCAAAACCCAAGGTCAATGCCCACCAAACTCTTACAGCATTTTCTCTTGGTTATGGGAGTTCTGTGGGAAGTTTGTATCTTTCTGCCATTCCTGCCAGGATATCTATGTTGTGTTCATTGAAACAGGCCCAGGTTTTACACTGAGTGTATAAATACATTTAAAAAAATATTAACTATATGTGTTAGAGTGTCATTTTGTGTCATTTTGGTTGGTGGTGTGCCCCAGGATTTTGCAAATGTAAAAAGTGTGCCGCGGCTCAAAAAAGGTTGGGAAACACTGCTTTAACCCACTGCGTCACTGGAGGCTCCTAGCTAGCTGTAACAGGTACAAAATGATGATTGAAGGTAAATGCTGCTAGATTTCTGCTGTACTTTCCCCCACTTTCCTCCGCCACCTTCCTTCCCTTGAGACTGGTACTTCGGTGGCATGAAAATAAACGTAGATGCCAAATGTTCTGCATCCCAGCTCGGAGAGTGATTCACGGATGTAATTTGGGACTGCTAATTATTCATTACGCTTTCTTCCCTACACCCTGAATATTTGCAGCTCTCTGGGAAGCCCGTGGGAGTTATGTAGATGCGATGCATCTTTCAGATTTCACCACGCGGCCCATTCTCAGCTGGGTTGTTCACCATGAAAGTGTGTCTTTTTTTGGAAGAGGATATGGGGGATTTTGTTCAGATGCTGAAGGAAAGACCTACAATGACGATAAGTCCTGACTGTTCTCAATGCAATCTATTTTCCCCAAAATATATTTGGGGGGACGGCGACGACGACATTTGGGTCTGTGACCCATGATCTGCATTGTAGAATGAATGCAGTGTGAAATAAATAAATAAAATGGTGCAAAACCGCTTTATAGGGGAGAAAAAGGGAGAAGTTCCCACTGATATAGCTTCAGTCTTTCATGGTGAGTTCCTTAAGCACAAAAGGTACTCTGAGGTGACAAAATTAAAATAATATATGCGCAGCTCAGCAGATCTTCACTAAAAAAAAAATCAGCTGTGTTAGTTTAGCAGGAACAGAGCCAGGCCCGGATTACCCATAGGGCCAACCTAGGCCATGGCCTAGGGGCGCAAGCCAAGGGGACGCAGATCACAGACCAAAAAAAATGTTATAAAATAATTTTAAAAACTGAGCCACGATTGGCTCCTGCCGACTGGCAGTGCGGAAGCAGCGCTCGTGCTCACCGCGTCAACCTTAGCCCATCCATCTACGCCGCTGCTTCTCAGCCAGTGCTTCTGCGCCTGAGGGGAGGGGGCGCCTGGCCTGGCTCGGAGCGGATTCCTTCGCAGGCTGCTGAGGGAAGAGGAGGCCGCGGGAAAGGGCGGCGTGCGGCGTGGAGGCTCGGGGGGGAGCCTGAGGCGGAGGAAGGCCCCGACTCTCTGCAGCCGCTGGGCCATGAGCCACACGTGGGGCCACCTCTGAAGCCACTGCCCTGGACGAAGAGCATGATCTGGACCCAGCCCAGCTTTCCCCGTCCCTTTGGGCCTCGGCTCTCTGTAGCACTCGCTTGCCCTCCTCTGCCTCCTTCTCGAGGGGTAATGAACTCGCTCCCCACCACACAAAGGGGCCCGTTCCCTTCTCTTCAGTGACAGCGCGTGCACACTTTTCCCCTCAGCCCCATTGGCACATGACGGGAAGGATGTGGTGGCGCGAGGCAGGGAGGGGGAGAGGTGGGGGGTGAGGTAGAGGTAGGCTTAAAGGAGGCGTAATTCCAAAGTGTGGCCTAGGGCGCAAAAAGCTGTTAATCCGGGCCTGAACAGAGCAAGGCTAAGAATGGAGGTGAGATCCCAGACCTGTGATCTCCACGGCTGTAAACTTCTGCTTTACTATTGTACGCCAGCCATTTTTCGTCATGTTACTCGCTGGCTCATTATTAGGACTAATATAAAGGAACTTTGTTCACAACGGGATAGAAATTGCAACCGAGAATGAATGCATGAATGAATGTATGTGGAGGAGCTTGTAGCATAGTTTTTACTATGAAGCCTTTTTCTCTGGACTGAACCAGACTTTCAGCATACGTAATCCCATGTATGGATGCAAATGTATGTAAATTCACTTGTTTACTAGTACAGGGCTGTCCAACTTCTACCGGCCCAGGGGCCTGAATTTCGGTCACTGATGACCAGGGGGGCCGTAGGGTCTGCCCCGCCCCGGCTCCGCCCCTGGCTCCGCCCCTCCCCACCTCCGGCTCCGCCCTCTCCCCGGCGCCCTCTCCCCTCTCTCCTTATTTTAATTTAATATTAAATATATTTAATTCCATCCTCCCCTCTCCCCTTATTTTTATTTAATACTAGCTGTACCTGTGCACGCGTTGCTGTGCCATGTCTCTCTCTCTCTCCCTCCTCTCTCTCATCTCTCTCTCTGTCTCTCTCTCTCTATTTCTCTATCTCTCTCACTCTGTCTCTCTCACTCTGTATCTCTCTCTCTATTTCTCTCACTCTCTCTATTTCTCTCTCACTCTCTCTCTGTCTCTCTCTATTTCTCTATCTCTCTCTCTCTGTCTCTCTCACTCTATCTCTCTCTGTCTCTCTATTTCTCTCTCACACTCTCTCTCTATTTCTCTCACACACTCTGTCTCCCTCTGTCTCTCACACTCTCTCTCTCTCTCTATTTCTCTCACTCTATCTCTCACTCTCTATTTCTCTTTCTCTCTCTCTCTCTGCCTCTCTCTCTCTATTTCTCTCTCTCACTCTGTCTCTCTCTGTCTCTCTCTATCTCTCTATCTCTCTGTCTCTCTCTCTCTATTTCTCTATCTCTCTCACTCTGTATCTCTCTCTGTCTCTCTATTTCTCTCTCTCTCTCTGTCTCTGTCTCTCTCTCTCTCTCTCTCTCTATCTCTCTCACTCTCTCTCTATTTCTATCTTTCTCTCTCGCTCTATTTCTCTCTCTCTGTCTCTCTGTATCTCTCTCTATTTCTCTCTATCTCTATCTCTCACTCTGTCTCTCTCTCTATTTCTCTATCTCTCTCACTCTGTATCTCTCTCTGTCTCTATTTCTCTGTCTCACTCTGTCTCTCTCTCTGTCTCTCTGTCTTTCTCTCTCTCTTTCTCTATTTCTCTCTCTATCTCTCTCACTCTCTCTCTGTCTCTCTCTCTATTTCTCTCTCCCTTTCTCTCTCGCTCTATTTTTCTCTATCTCTCTCTCTGTCTCTCTCTGTCTCTCTATCTCTCTCTCTCTCTTTCTCTCTCTCTTTCTCTCTCTCTCTGTCTCCCTCCCTTTCCGGGCGCCCCATCGCCGAGGTCTCTCGCCCGGAGAGGAGGAAGGCGGGCAGCTCTGCCCAGGCCTTCCTTCCCTCCCTCCCTTCCCGGGCGCCCCATCGCCAAGGTCGGGAGGCGGCGATGGGGCGCCCGGAAAGGGAGGGAGGCGGGCAGCTCTGTCCAGGCCTTTCCTTCCCTCCCTCTCTTCCCGGGCGCCCCATAGCCGAGGTCGGGGAGGCGGCGATGGGGCACCCGGAGAGGAGGAAGGCGGGCAGCTCTGCCCAGGCCTTTCCTTCCCTCCTCCCTCCTTCCGGGCGCCCCATCGCCGAGGTCGGGAGGCGGCGATGGGGCACCCGGAGAGGAGGAAGGCGGGCAGCTCTGCCCAGGCCTTTCCTTCCCTCCCTCCCTTCCCGGGCGCCCCATCGCCGAGGTCGGGGAGGCGGCGATGGGGCACCCGGAGAGGAGGAAGGCGGGCAGCTCTGCCCAGGCCTTTCCTTCCCTCCCTTCCCGGGCGCCCCATCGCCGAGGTCGGGGAGGCGGCGATGGGGCACCCGGAGAGGAGGAAGGCGGGCAGCTCTGCCCAGGCCTTTCCCTCCCTCCCTTCCCGGGCGCCCCATCGCCGAGGTCGGGGAGGCGGCGATGGGGCACCCGGAGAGGCTTTTCCTTGCCTCCCTCCCTCTCCTGTGCCCCCGCCGCTGTTCCTGAGGAGGAGGAGGCGAGGGTGATGCGCGAACATTCTAAACGTTCTAAACGTTCGCGCTGGCAGCGGAGCAGCCGGGGAGGGAGTTTTGTTGTCAGTTTAAGGGGGTCAGTGTTTTGGGGTGTTGCGAGGTACGTATGGCCGGTTTTTTTGGCGCTGTCTGTACCTCGTTGTATGGTTAGCAAGGCTGCCGAGTTTGGTGGTTTTGGGATGTTTAGTTTCGTTGTCTATATACGACATTAAACGGACTGAGCAAATTTATATATATAGATTAAATATATTTAATTCCATCTTCCCCTCCCCCCTTAATGTATCCCATCTCCCCTTATTTCATCTTTAAATATATTTAATTTTATATTTAATACATGAGGGGAGATGGGGGGAGGGAATGAAGAGCCCCCTGCTTTGGCCTACCTTTGCCAAACGCGCAGGATCCAGGAGTACCCGGACGACGAGAGAGGCGACGACCGACTGAGTCAAAGAAGGTCCTAATTGCGTCTGTGGGCCTCAGCGATCCAGTAGTAGAGTAGCCGAAGAGTATCGCGAGAATACGCAATCCACACAGGATTTCGCTGGCAACGCCGGAGTGATCTCGCGTTGACTCCCGTGTGGATTGCGTATTCTCGCGATACTTGCTCCGAACCCGGAAGTAGGTATTTTTTAAATTTTTATTATTTATTTTATTTTTCAAATTTTATTTTTTTAAAAAAAGCTTAGGGGGCCATAGGGAAGGGGCTGGGGGCCCTATACGGCCCCCGGGCCGCCAGTTGGACAGTCCTGTACTAGTATACTGTATATACTTATTTATTTTCATTTATTTATTATTCGTGCTTGTATACCGCTCCCTCCCGGAGGCTCGGGGCGCTTCACAACATAACAGCATGTAATAAAAACAATAAAAACAGTAAAAACAATAAAAACTTAGCGTTGCCCGGGTGTCCCCCTGCTTTCATCCCTTCTTTTTCTTTCTTCCCTTCCCTCATACCTTTCCCCCTTTCCTTTCTCTCCCTTCTTCCCTCCTTTTTCTTTCTCTCTCCCTCCCCATTCCTTCCTTCCCTTTATTTTTCTCCTGCTTCTTTGCTTTCCCTCTTTCCTCCTTCCCTTCCCCTTTCTCCTTCCCCCCTTCTCACAATGTCTCCATGGCAATATGGCTCTCTTTGTGGCTCTTTCCTTCCTTCCTCCTTCCCCTGTCACCTATCTTTCCTAGTGCGTTCCCACAGGGCCACTTCGCCTAGCAACAGCCAATCCAGTGACATCACAAAGGGCCACTTCGCCTAGCAATAGCCAATCCTTCACTTAGCACAGTCGTTCTCAACATGTGGGTCCCCAGATGTTTCCAGAAATCCCAGCCAGTTTCCCAGCTGTTAGGATTTCTGGGAGTTGAAGTGCAAAACATCTGGAGACCCACAGGCTGAGTACCAGTAGCTCAACATGTGGGTCCCCAGATGTTTCAGAAATCCCAGAGTTTCCGCTGTTAGGATCTGGGAGTGACAACACAGAGGGCCACTTCACCTAGCTACAGTCAATCCAGTGACATTTCAGAGAGTCAACTTCAACTAGCAACAGACAACCCTTCACCTAGCAAGAACCAACCCAGTGACATCACAACCCAAGCTTTATTTGTTTTAAGTCCGTAACATGTACTTAAGTCAAATGAAGTGCATAGAATTTCCTCCAGGCGATGTGTATATGAAACATAAATGGGTTTCATGTTTAGACTTGGATCTCATCTCTGAGATCTCTCTTTATGGGGAAGCAAATATCCCAAAATCCGGGGGGGGGGGGGATCCAAAACAACACTTCTGGCCCCCACCATTTTGGATATGAGATATTAAATAATAATAAGGGATACTATTTCTTATCAATGTTTATTATTTATTATATTACTAAGTATGATTATTTATCAATATTATTGATACTATTATCTTGAGGATACTATTATCAATAAGTATTCCTATTACCATTAGCAGAACTACTATTATTCATATTAATAAATATTATATTAGCATATTATATTATTTATTAATAGTAATGATTAAGATGTTTATTAAATAGCAAATAATAGTAAAATAAACAGATTGAATAACCCATTATCCTATTACCATTATCAGAACTATTATTATTAATATATTAGCATATTATATATATTATTTATTAAATAATAGTAATGATTATTTAATAAGATGTTTATTATTAAATAATAGTAAATAATAGTAAAATAAACAGATTGACTAACCCATTATCCTATTACCATTATCAGAACTATTATTATTATTAATATATTAGCATATTATATTGATTGTTTATTAAATAATAGTAATTATTAATAAGATGTTTATTAAATTATAGTAAATAATAGTAAAATAAACAGATTGACTAACCCATTATCCTATTACCATTATCAGAACTATTATTATTAATAAATATATTAGCATATTATATTATTTATTAAATAATAGTAATTATTTAAGATGTTTATTAAATAGTAAATAGTAAAATAAACAGATTGAATAACCCATTATCATATTACCATTATTAATAAAGAACTATTATTATTAATAAATATATTAGCATATTATATTGATTATTTATTAAATAATAGTAATTATTATTTAATAAGAAGTTTATTATTAAATAGTAAATAATAGCAAAATAAACAGATTGAATAACCCAAACTAATAATAATAAAATGCATCATTAATAATTGTCAATTATTAATAAATACATACATATCTGTATATCTGTATCTGTATACCTTTATAAAGCGGAATGTTTGTATGTGTGCGGAGGGCGGGAGGGCGGATATGTGGCAGCCACTTACACAGGCCACAGCGACCAGCGCGGGTGATGGACCTGCACCAAACTTGGTACACATAACCCCCCTAACCCCCTTTACGTCCTGGTGCGGTTCGGGGAACATGACCCACGGATTTTGGGATTTGTAGTACTTTCAAACACTTTGGTTCCCACAGACCAATGAGGCAACCAAAAACGACCAATACAGACCACACTTAGCACACACAGCCCCCATGACCCACTCTACGTCCTGGTGCAGTTTGGAGGAGGGCGGACCATGGATGATTGGACTTGAAGTACTTCTACTCACGTCCCAAGTCCGCTGCAACCCTCATCCAATCACTGATCGAGACCAAACTTGCCATACATAACCCCCATGACTGCCTTCATGTCCCGGTGAGGTTTGGGGGAGGACTGACAATGAATGATGGGATTTGTAGTACTTACACACACCTCTGTTCCCACAGACCACTGTGGCCCCCAACAAACACTGATAAAAACCACACTTGGCACACAGAGCTCCAGTGACTCTACATCCTACTGAAGTTTGGAGGGGGGCAGAACATGGATGATGGGACTTGCAGCACCTTCCCTCACTTTCCAAGACTGCTACAAACCTAATCCAATGACTGATCAACACCAAACCTGGTACACAGAGCCCTCATGACCCACTCTACATCCTGGTGCTGTTTTGTGTGAGACGGACCACGGATGATGGGACTTGAAGTACCTTCACTGACTTCCTAAAAACAATGCAACCCTCATCCATTCACCAATACAGACCAAACTTAGCACACAGAGCCCCATGACCCAATCTACATCCTACTACACTTTGGGGGAGGGTGGACCAGAGATGATGGGACTTCCACTACCTTCAGTAATTTCCTGATACCACTGCAACTTCCAATAATGACAGATCAAGACCAAACTTGGCACAAAGAGCCCCCATGACCCACTCTACATCCTGCTGCGCTTCTCAAATCACCCGGGCACCGCCGGGTCCCCAAGCTAGTCTGAGAATAATAATGGCTGGCTATGTTGTTGTTGTAATTACTACTGGACGACGGGAGGGATCCATTAAGAGGACTTAAGAGGACTCCAAATGATTGACTTCCCATTTTGTTTCCATGCTGATTCTGTTTTTTTTTTATCTGCCCAAGAAAAAGAACTCGAAATACATATGAACGCACACGAAATGCTGGGCGAGCCACAAAAGCGGGAGGAACCAACTGAGCCACGCAGGGAGGGGGGAAAGGAAAGGAGAGAGGGCTTCCTCGGGTCACATGGCCAGGAAAGGCGGATCTTTCCCCCCTCCCTTCGTGGTTGCTATGGACGCGCTGAGCCAGGGAAGTGCTGATCAAGAGGAGGCGGGGCTCTTGGTGGAGTGGGTGTGGCTTTCAAGTTTCCTTCGCTCCTGGGAAAGGGAAAAGGGGCGTGGCTCCTGCCAGTGGAGGGGGAGTGACTTGGAGGTGGAGAGGCGGGGCTTTTATTCATTCCTGGGCAAGGCAGAGAGGGCGGGGCTTAAAGGTGGAGAAGAATGGCGTCCATCGCTTCTGAAGAATGCAAAGAGGGGCGGGGCTCTTGCCAGCGGAGTGGGCGGGGCTTTGAAGTGGAGAGGAATGTTCCCTTCGCTTCTGGGGACTACAAAGGGGGCGGGGCTCCTGCCAGTGGAGCGGGCGGGGCTTGGAGGTGGAGAGGCGTGGCCTTTCTCCTTCGGGAAAGGCGGAGAGGGCGGGGCTTAGAGCTGGAGAAGAATGGTGTCCTTCGCTTCTGAGGAATGCAAAGAGGGGCGGGGCCTAGAAGTGGAAAGGAATGCAAGGGGGCGGGGCTCCTACCCGCGGAGTGGGCGGGGTTAAGAGGTAGCGAGACGGGGCTTTCCCCTCCTGGGAAAAGCAGAGGGGGCGGGGCTTAGAGGTGAAGAAGAATGGCACCAACTGCTTTGGCCAGAGTTATGAGTGTGTGTGTGTGTTGGGGGGGGGGCAGAATAGAGTTCCATCTTGTCTCCTGTGCTTTACTAATAATATAATATTGTATATCTCTCGGCATTACTTCGCGAACGAAGATTCTTAGGAAGGACTCATCCCACGCTTTTTACAAGCGCATTGATGACTAAAAAGGCCAATCTGAGATAGGCAAGTCCGGTTGCAGAAAGCACAGCAGAATATCTAGTTTGGGTGATGTTGTTTCCAAGTTGCGGTTCTTTCTGCGTTGTCGTTTCTCTTCGAGACCCATTCGGCGTGTCTTCTCAAAAGAGGCCGCAGCATTGTGGATAGTGCGTCTCCATGCCTCCCGATGTGAGGCTAGGGTAGACCATTGTTGGTGATCAATCTGGCCGAGCCCGAGATGTTGTTTCAGGGGGTCCTTATATCTCTTTTTGGGAGCGCCTCTCTTGCGCTGACCCGTGGCGAATTCACCATAGAGTAGTATCTTTGGGAGGCGGTGGTCCTACATCCCATGGATGTGCTCTGCCCAGCGCAGCTGTGTTCTCAACAGCATGGCCTCGATGCTGGTGATCCCTGCTTGCTCGAGGACAGCAACATTAGTCACATAGTTGGTCCAGTGTATATTTAGGATTGTGCAAAGACAGCGCTGATGAAAGCGTTCGAGGAGTTGTAGGTGTTGGCGATAGGTGGCCCATGTTTCAGACCCATAGAGAATAGACAGTATGATAGCTCTGCACACACTGTATATACATACGTTAATAACGGGGGCAAATTACAGGGAGCGGTCAACACCCCCCCCCCCTCGGTTTAAGGAGCTCCATTGGTTGCCGTTTATTTTCCGGTCCCAATTCAAGGTACAGGTAATCACCTATAAAGCCCTAAACAGTTTGTGACCCGCCTACCTTCATGACCGGATCTCCTTCCGCAAACCTGCCGGATCCCTTCATTCTTTGGGGGAGGCCCTCCTTTCGCCCCTTCGATTATCACAGACCCGACTTATGGGAACAAGGGAGAGAGCCTTCTCCTCCGTGGCCCCTCGACTCTGGAACACATTGCCTGGCGAGATTAGGCAAGCCATCACCTTATAAACTTTCAAGGAGAACCTCAAAACTTGGCTTTTCCGTTGCGCCTTTGGAGAGTCATCTTACATCTCCTTTTATCACTCCCGTTAAAAAAAGGGGGAAAAAGGGTGCCCTCATATTGCACTGCCTCCTTTCCGCATTAAGGACTGTCTCCATTACTCCGTTCACGAGTTTCCCTTACAAATATATGTTTTATTTCTATCTCATCCTGAGTTTTTATCATTGTATCTCGCACATTTGGCGCACTCATTGTGATTGATTTTATTATTACTTTGCACTGTTTATTGTATTTTATGCTTGTTTTATGTTATTTTATTGCAATGTTTTATGCTTTTTTGGTTATTGTATTGTAATTGCACTACTGGGCTTGGCCTCATGTGAGTGGCCCCGAGACACCTTTGGGGAGATGGTGGCAGGGTAGAAATAAAGTTTTATTATTATATTATTGTTGTTGTTCATTCGTTCAGTCGCTTCCGACTGTTCGTGATCTCGTGAACCAGCCCATGCCAGAGCTCCCTGTTGGCCGTGGCCACCCCCAGGTCCCTCAAGGTCAAGCCAGTCACTTCAAGGATGCCAACCATCCATCTTGCCTTTGGTCGGCCCCTCTCCCTTTTTCCTTCCATTTTCCCCAGCATCATTGTCTTCTCTAAGCTTTCCTGTCTTCTCATGATGTGGCCAAAATACAATATAATACTAATAATAAGAATGCAATATTATAATTACGGTATATATTTTATATTACATGTAATATTACTAATAATATTACAATATAATGGTATAGTATCAATCAATCAAAACTTTTTACGGTCACAGACCAGCACAAAGTGGTATAGTACAATATCTCTCTCTCTCTGGCATTACTTTGCGAACGAAGATTCTTAGGAAGGACTCATCCCACGCTTTTTAAAAGGGCGTTGATGACTCAAAACGCCAATCCGAGATAGGCAAGTCCGGTTGCAGAAAGCACAGCAGAAAGTCTCCTTGGGTGATGTTGTTTCCAAGTTGCGGTTCTTTCTGCGTTGTCGTTTCTCTTCGAGACCCATTCGGCTTGTCTTCTCGAAAGAGGCCGCAGCATTGTGGATAGTGCGCCTCCATGCCTCCCGATGTGAGGGCAGGGTGGACCATTGTTGGTGATCAATCTGGCCGAGCCTGAGATGTTGTTTCAGGGAGTCCTTATATCTCTTTTTGGGGGCGCCTTTCTTGCGCAGACCCGTGGCGAGTTCACCATAGAGTAGTATCTTTGGGAGGCGGTGGTCCTCCATCCCAGAGACGTGCCCTGCCCAGCACAGCTGTGTTCTCAATAGCATGGCCTCAATGCTGGTGATCCCTGCTTGCTCAAGGACAGCAACATTCGTCACATTCACAATATAGCAATATGTAATACTGATATTGTACTATGCTAATCTATATATATAAAGGAAGAGTCGTCATGGAAAGACCATCCCAAACAGAGAAACCTTACAACGCAGAGACACCAAACTTGCCAACAGAAATAGGCCTCAGACAAGGTAGGTTTGTAGCAAGGAAACTTCCCCCCCCCCAAAACCTAAAAGGCCCCAAAAACAACGAGTAAAAAAACCTACATTTCCCAGCATCCTCCGGGGCTGCCAACGACTCTCCCAGCCTCTACATTCTGACAACATGATTGGCTGCCAATAAGGGCGGATTTGCATAACTCCTGTACTGGCCAGCCAACATGAACATTCCGACCCATAATAAACTGTCAGAGGAGGATAAGGCAAAGGGCTGAGGCACAAACACAAACACTCAATTCACTTCCCACAGAAAATTTACACCCCTACAAATCACAGATCATGCCCAAAATTGACAGTAAGGCTTCATTAACTTAATTTCCCTGACTAGGCCTCACTTAATGGAATGCTGTTTATGCTCTGAATTGACAGTAAGGCTTCATTAACTTCATTCTCCCGACTAGCCAAATCATTGGACATTGTGGATGGCCTGAATTGACAGTAGGGCTTCATTAACTTGCTGTTCCTGACTAGGCCTCAGCTCATGGGACATTGTGTATGGCCTGAATTTACAGTAACCTACCTTGGCACACAGAGCCCCTATGACCCATGCTACATTCTACTACAGTTTGGAGGAGGGTGGACCATGGATTATGGGACTTGAAGTACCTCCATGGATAATGGGATTTGTAGTACTTTCAAACCCATCATTCCCCACAGACCACTGTGTCCCAGAACCAAGACCGATAAAGACCAAACTTGGCAAACAATGCACCCCATGACCCACACTCCATCCAACTGCAGATTAGAGGAGGACACACCATGGATAATGGGATTTCAAGTACCTCCACTCACTTCCAAAGTACCCCACCCACACACGCATCAACCTCTACATCAACACAGCAGACGGAAAGACAAAAAACATTGTCTATCCACAAGCAATGCAGAACGCTAGCAACACCACACAACAACAACTCCACAGGACTCCAACATCCCACCCACCAAAACAACCCACAACAACACAGCCATGACCCCAACAACACCATAACTAACAACAACTCCAACCCTTACATACTCAGACTTCCTCGCATCTCCAAAATAGGGCACAGCAACACGTGCCGGGTACAGCTAGTAATATATATACATACTGTAAGCCGCTCTGAGTCCCCTTCGGGGTGAGAAGGGCGGCATATAAATGCCGTACAGGGGCGGTCCTAGCAATTACGCGGCCTACGCAACCGCGTAGGGCGCCATCTTGATGCGGGATGGGGCGCCATCGTGGGACGCAGCCGCGTCACCGTCCGTGCTGCTGCTGTGTCGCCCTCCGCGCGCGTGCGCTGTGCCTACGGAGCTCTCTTGAGTTTTGTAGGCACAGCGCATGTGCGCGGAGAGCGACGCGCGCCTGCGCTGTGTCTACGGAGCTCAAGAGAGCTCCGTAGGGGCAGCGCACACGCGCGTCGCCCTCCCGCACGCATGCGCTGTCCCTACGGAGCTCACTTGAGTTCTGTAGGGACAGCGCATGCGCGCGAGGGCGACGCCAGCGTGTGCGCTGTCCCTACGGAGCTCAAGAGAGCTCCGTAGGGACAGCGCATGAGTGCCGCGCATGCGCTGTCCCTATGGAGCTCTCTTGAGTTCCCTAGGCACAGCGCATGCGTCTGGAGGGCGGCACGCGCGTGCCCTCAGCTCCATGCGCATGTGCTGTGCCTGCGGAGCTCTCTAGAGCTCCATAGGGACAGCGCATGCGCGCGGGAGGGCGACGCAGCAGCAGCAGCAGGGATGGCGTCGCCCTCCGCGCGCATGCGCTGTGCCAACGGAGCTCTAGAGAGCTCTGTAGGCACAGCGCATGCGCGCGGAGATAAGGCCTCTCCTAGCGCTTCCTGGTGCCCGCTGCAGGCCCGGGAGAGCCTTCGAATTGTACAGGGCAGGGAACGAATTGCACAGGGCAAGGAAGGAGCGTGCGCAAGGTACCAAGAAAAATATTTGGGGAGGGGGCGCAAAAATAATGTTGGGGGGGGGCCGAAATAATTTTCGCCTACCATGCGAAATTACCTCAGACCGCCCCTGATGCCGTAAATAAATAAATGGTGGCCAATTGAAACATTCACACCTGCCTCCTACAGGCAAGGGTTCTTTCTCTCACCCTGAACATTCCACAGATACATAACGCTGACTTGCCTAGTTTCCAACAGACCTCACAACCTCTGAGGGTGCCTGCCATAGATGCAGGCGAAACTTCAGGAGAGAATGCTTCTGGAACATGGCCACACAGCCAGGAAAACTCACAACAATCCCAATGGTGTCCCTAGTTTCTGGGGAACGCAAAGGGAGGCGTGGCTCCTGGCAGTCAAGTGGGCGGGAAAGTCAGGGGAAAGGCAGAGGGGGCGGGGCGTAGAGGTGGAGAAGAATGGCGTCCCTCGCTTCAGAGGAAGCCAAGAAGTGGAGGGAATATTCCCTTCGGGCTACCAGTGGAGTGGGCGGGGCTTGGAGGCGGAGGGGCGGGGCTTTCTCCAGGGAAAAGCAGAGAGGGCGGGGCTTAAAAGTGGAGAAGAATGGCGTCCTTCGCTTCTGAGGAATGCAAAGAGGGGCGGGGCTCCTGCCAGCGGAGTGGGCGGGGCTTAGAAGTGGAGAGGAATATTCCCTTCGCTGGGGGGGGGCAGTGACGTGAGCGGGGCTTGGAGGTGGAGAGGCGTGGCTTTCTCCAGGGAAAAGCTGAGGGGCGGGGCGTAGAGGTGGAGAAGAATGGCGTCCCTCGCTTCAGAGGAAGCCAAAAGGGGGCGGGGCTACCGCAAGCGGAGTGGGCGGGGCTTAGAAGTGGAGAGGAATATTCCCTTCGGTTCTGGGGGCGGGGCTCCTACCAGTGGAGTGGGCGGGGCTTGGAGGTGGAGAGGCGTGGCTTTTCTCCTCCGGGAAAGGCGGAGAGGGCGGGGATTAAACAGGTGGAGGAATTGTGCTTTTCGCTTCTGGGGACTTCAAAGGGGGCGGGGCTCCTGCCGGCGGAGTGGGCGGGGCTTGGAGGTGGAGAGGCGGGGCTTTTCTCCCCGGGGAAAGGCAGAGAGGGCGGGGCTTAAAAGTGGAGAAGAATGGCGCCCTTCGCTTCTGAGGAATGCAAAGAGGGGCGGGGCTCCTGCCAGCGGAGTGGGCGGGGCTTGGAGGTGGAGGGGCGGGGCTTTTCTCCTCCGGGAAAGGCGGAGAGGGCGGAGCTTAAAGAGGTGGAGGAATTGAATTGTGCTCTTCGCTTCTGGGAAACGCAAAGAGGGCGGGGCTTAGCGGTGGCGAGGCGTGATTGGCCTTCCCCCCCTGGGTAAAGCAGAGGGGGCGAGGCTTAGAGAAGGAGAGGGACGCTTCCGAGAAACGCAAAGGGGGCGTGGCTCCTGCAAGGGGAGTGGGCGGGGCTCATTGGCAGAGAGGGGTGGCGTACTGTACTTTGCTTCGCTAGTGTGGGCGTGGCTATCGGGGGGCGAGTAGGGAAGTGAGCCTCTTCGCTTCTGGGACAGCGCGCGGGGGGCGTGGCTCCTGCCGGCGGAGTGGGCGGGGTTTGGAAGCAGGGGAGCGAGCCTGGGAGCGCGCGGGGGGCGTGGCTCCCGGCGGCGGAGTGGGCGGGGCTCCCGGAATGGGCGGGGCCCGATTGTTGCGTCCTCTGCCCAGTGGCTGAAGGTTCCGAGCGCGGCCTCCTCCTTCCTTCCTCTCGGGCTCCGGCCCCGCTCTCTGCCGCGCTCCCGCCTTCCTTCCCTCCTTCCCTCCCTGCCCCCTTATCACCCCCGGACCCGGAGATGCTGCCCAACACGGGGTAAGGCTGCGGCGCAGGCCCCTCACCATCGCCCTGCTCTGGGCCCACGGGGAGCCCCGCGCCCACACCGCAGAATTAACCCAGTTTCATACCGCTTGGGCTCAGCGCTGTTACCTTGGGAGCGCCGCTCTCCGCCGAGGCGCCTTAACTTGTGTAGAAGTTTTGAAAACTCTCAGGATCCCATATAATGGAACTATGGCCGTTAAAGTGGTATGAAACTGCGTTAATTCTACAGTGTGGGCCAGGCATGGGCAGGCTTCGGCCCTCCAGGTGTTTTGGACTTCCATTCCCACAGGAATTAAGCCCAAAACACATTGGAGGGCCGAAGTTTGCCCATGCCTCGTGTATGAAACACAAATGCATGCTATATTTCCCAAGAGGCCTTCTTCCAATTCTGGGCATGCCTGCAAATCAAGGGCCCTTCCACACAGACCTCTATCCCAGAATAGCAAGGCAGAAAATCCCACATTATTTGCTTTGAACTGGGATATATGGCAGTGTGGACTCAGATAACCCAGTTCAAAGCAGATATTGTAGGGTTTTCTGCCTTGATATGGTTGTGTGGAAGGGCCCAGAGTCCACACGCAGATCATGCGGGGTTTCCTGCCTTGGTATTCTGGGGCAGTGTTTCTCAACCAGTGTGCCGTGGGAAATTGGACCTCCTGCTGACCATGGAGACCCAGGTCTCCACGGCCAGCAGGGCGTCGTTTTTCCACCTACGACAGGCTAGGCGACTGGCACCCTACCTGTCCAGGGGCGACCTGGCCACGGTGATCCAGGCGACGGTCATCTCGAGACTGGACTACTGTAACGCCCTCTACGTTGGCCTTCCCTTGTCGACAATCCGGAAACTCATGCTAGTGCAGAATGCCGCTGCTCGCTTGCTGGCGGGAGCGTCAGTAAGGGAGCACATCACGTACATCCTCCGGCAGCTGCACTGGCTACTTCAGTGTTTCCCAACCATTTTTGAGCCGCGGCACACTTTTAACATTAAAAAAATCCGGGGGCACACCACCAACCAAAATGACACAAAATGACACTCTAACACAGTAAAGAACGGCTGGGGTTGGTGGCCTGCTGCTGGGGAGCAGCTGCTGGGAGTGCCAAAGCTGGGCCAGCACAATGCTGGCGGCACTGCCCCTCAGGCTGGAGCAGCTGCTGGGAGTGCATGCCCATGTCCTGCCCCCTCCCCCAGCTTCAGCTGTCCTACAGGCAGCTGCTCCCCCCCCCCTTGCTCTCCTAGGGCAGTGCCCCTCCCCAAGCCAGCGGTGCCAGAGCCAGCTCTCCTACAGGCTGTGCCATGCTGGCTTGGCACTGTCCCCTCAAAGCTGGCCCCCTCCCCCAGCAGCTGCTGGGCCCCCTCCCCAGCCAGCTCTCCTGCAGGGGGATGGGGGCAGGCCATGTCCGCCCCTCCCCCAGCTTCAGCTCTCCTGCAGCCGCCATGTCCCCTCCCCCCAGCTGCAGCTCTCCTACAGAGGAGGAGCATGAGCGGTGGACGGGCTTCAGTGGGCAGGGCTCCTCTTCCATGCGGCTTTAGCGAGCGAGGGGCGAGAGTCATGGTGGGAGTCATGGCGGATTGGAGGCTGGCTGGGGAAATGGCTGAAGGAGGCGGCGCCCCGGCCCCTTCTTCTTTTTCTTCGCCACTGCCCGGCCCTTCCTCCTCCCCCAAGCAGCAGGAGTTCAGCAGGAGGGGGGAGGAAGGGGGGCAGAGAGCCTTTCTCGCGGCACAGCAGGAGGTCCGTCACGGCACACTAGTGTGCCACGGCACACTGGTTGAGAAAGACTGGGCTACCTATTGAGTACCGAATTGCCTTCAAGGTGATGGTTTTAACCTTTAAGGCCTTACACGGCCTAGGGCCTGCGTACCTGAGGGACCGCCTTGCCCCGTACATTCCCCTGAGATCACTACGTTCGGAGGAGTTGAATCTGCTCCTGGTACCATCGGTCCGCGCCTGCCACTTGTCTACAACTAGGCAAAGAGCCTTCTCTGTGGCAGCCCCGGCGCTATGGAACTCCCTCCCAGATGACGCCCGAGCTATTACGGAGCTCATCCCGTTCCGTAGGGCTTGCAAGACTGCCCCTTTTAGACTAGCCTATAGCTAGGCAAACTAACCCAGCGTAATTCTTCTGTGCAACTGGTACCCTGGTCTAAGGAAGTGCTAGTGTATTTTATTTTGTGTCTCGGGATATGATGTCGCATTTTTATGTTTTATGTTTTACTCTACGGCTGCATGGATGACACATGTTAGCCTATTTTATATGCTGTTATCCGCCCCGAGCCTGCAGGGAGGAGTGGAATACAAGATCGAACAATAAATAAATAAATAAATAAATTGCCCCCCTCCTAGCAGCCCCCTCACAGGTTTCCAAGAAACAAATTGAGCCTCTTCGCTTGAAAATGGTTTTTTTGTACTATGTTACTGGGTTTTTTTAGTCCCCCTCCCCCCCAAGGAACTGTTTATAACAGCTTCATGACATCCATAGTTAACTAGAAGCAGGTTTCACTCAGGGTGAAATTTCACAAAGGTCTGGAGAACAAGCTCTATGAGGAGCGGCTTGAAAAGCTGGGCATGTTTACCCTGAAGAAGAGAAGGCTGAGGGAAGACATGATGATAGCCATGTATAAATATGCGAGAGGAAGTCATATATATGTTTTGTTTATAGAAACAAGCCCAGGTTTCACACTGAGTGTATAAATACATTTAAAAACATATTAACTATATGTATTACTGTGTTAGAGTGTCCTTTTGTGTCATTTTGGTTGGTGGTGTGCCCCAGGATTTTGTAAATGTAAAAAACGTTCCACGTCTCAAAGAAGGTTGAAAAACACTGCTCTGGGGTATAGGGCCCTTCTTTAGGGTGTACTTGGTCTCTCCCTCTCCATGCATTGGGAAGGCCCTCCTCCCTTTCCCCAAGTAGAGACCTCTTGTTGCCTCCTGGGGGTTCTGTGTGGGAAGTTTGGCCCAGTTCTATCATTGGTGGGGTTCAGAATGCTCTTTGATTGTAGGGGAACTATAAATCCCAGAAACTACAACTCCCAAATGTCAAGGTCTATTTCCCCTGAACTCCATCTGTGTTCACATTTGGGCATATTGTGTATTCATGCCAAGTTTGGTCCTGATCCAACAGTGCTCTCTGGATATAGGTGAACTACAACTCCAAAACTCAAGGTCAATGCCCACCAAACTCTTATAGCATTTTCTCTTGGTTATGGGAGTTCTGTGTGGGAAGTGTGTGTCTTTCTGCCATTCCTGCCAGGATATCTATGTTGTGTTCATTGAAACAGGCCCAGGTTTCACACTGAGTGTATAAATACATTTTAAAAACATATTAACTATATGTATTACTGTGTTAGAGTGTCATTTTGTGTCATTTTAGTTGGTGGTGTGCCCCAGGATTTTGTAAATGTAAAAAACGTTCCGCGTCTCAAAAAAGGTTGAAAAACACTGCTCTGGGGTATAGGGCCCTTCTTTAGGGCCTGGTTGAAAACTTGGTGTCCCTTCATGGCATTGCTTCTTGGAAGGAGGAGGGTGTGTTTGTGTGGAAAAAATCGATTGCCCAGAAGGAAAAATTCCAAAGTCCATCTTGCGACATTCTTTATTTGCTCATCCAGAAGGAGAATGAAATGGGTTGCAAAGTGTTGGGTGTTTATTGAGCAAACTTCTGCACAAAAGAAGGCAGAGAATTCAGAAAGACCCCGGGCCCTTCCACACAGCCCTATATCCCAAAATATCAAGGCAGGAAATCCCACAATATCTGCTTTGAACTGGGTTATCTGAATATTTCATTTTTTTTTTCTCTTAAGAAAGAGGAAAACTTTCTTCTTCTCCCCATTTAGCTTTAAAAAAAACCCCCGTATGAAATTCATATGGTTACCATAAGTCAACAGGCGACTTGAAGGTCCACATACTTGCCTGCTGTTTTATCATTTTGAGGGTGGCACAAATCTATCGGGTCCAGTAACCATTTAGGACACTGATTCGCAAAGTGGGTGATACCACCCCCTAGTGCAGTGTTTCCCAACCTTTTTTTGAGCCGCGGCACACTTTTTACATTTGCAAAATCCTGGGGCACACCACCAACCAAAATGACACAAAATGACACTCTAACACAGTAATACATATAGTTAATATGTTTTTAAATGCATTTATACATTCAGTGTGAAACCTGGGCCTGTTTTGATGAACACAACATAGATATCCTGGCAGGAATGGCAGAAAGACGCAAACTTCCCACACAGAACTCCCATAACCAAGAGAAAATGCTATAAGGGTTTGGTGGGCATTGACCTTGGGCTTTGGAGTTGTAGTTCACTTATATCCAGAGAGCACTATGGACTCAAACAATGTTGGATCAGGACCAAACTTGGCATGAATACTCAATATGCCCAAATATGAACGCAGATGGATTTCAGGGGAAATAGACCTTGACCTTTGGGAGTTGTAGTTGCTGGGATTTATAGTTCCCCTACAATCAAAGAGCATTCTGAATCCCACCAATGATAGAACTGGGCCAAAATTCCCACACAGAACCCCCAGGAGACAAGAGGAGGTCTCTGCTTGGGGAAAGGGGGGCAGACCTTCCCAATGCATGGAGAGGGAGAGACCAAGTAGACAACGGGTGGGGAGGGGGGTGTTTGTAATTTTGTGCCTTTATTGAGGTAGGTTTCTTAGGGTTTTTATACTTCAACACACTAGACTCTCCCCCCCCCCCTTTCCTGGAGGTTCCAATTTCCCACGACACACCTGATGATCGCTCACGGCACACTAGTGTGCCCCGGCACACTGGTTGGGAAGCACTGCCCTAGTGCAGCGGTTCTCAACCTGGGGGTCGAGACCCCCTTGGGGGTCGCGGGACCATTTTCCGGGGGTCGCGAAGCCACCTCAGTTGACCCCGCCCCTTCTGCCTCTCCAAAATGGCTGCCAGCTTGTGTGCGAGCCAAACAACCAGGCGCTCCTGATTGGCTCCTCCTCCTCTACCTGCAGGGAGTCAGGAGGAGGAGCTTGGAGGCAAAGGCACGCGCGGGAGAAAGCACGCTGCTCGCCTCTCGCCCCGCCAACTTCGGAGGGGGTGAAGGGCGAGCGCACAGGCTCCCCGCATGGCCGACTCCATCCGGGGGGCCTTTTCTGCTCACTTCTCGCCCCCGCCGGCCTCGGAGGGGGCGAGGGGCAAGCGCACAGGCTCCCTGCATGGCTGCAGCCATCCAGTGGGGAGGGCTTTGCCACCCTGGCATTGGCAAGTGTGTGTGGAACAGGTCCTGGGAGCGCATATCCACTGGCCCCCGGGCGTGTGCTTCCATCCCTCTTTCCCTTGAGCGCTTGCCAATGCAGTTGACGTAGCAACAAAAATATAGTTGGGGGTCACCACAACATGAGGAACTGTATTTAGGGGTCATGGCATTAGAAAGGTTGAGAACCACTGCCCTAGTGGGTGGTGAGGCGATCCAAGGGGGCGGCGGGAGGCTCAGGGGAATTTTTGGGGGCGGTGAACCCCTTTAAGGGGGTGGTGAACGATTGGGGGTTCTATGTGCCAAGTTTGGATCAATTCCATTGTTGGTGGAGTTCAAAATGCTCTTTGATTGTATGTGAACTATAAATCCCAGCAACTACAACTCCCAAATAAGAAGTGCTATTTTCTAAAAACTCCACCAGTGTTTAAATTCGAGCATATTGAGTATTTGTGCCAAATTTCATCCCAATCCATAGTTGTTCTCCAAATGTAGGTGAACTACATGTCCTCTAAATCAGTGTCTCCCAACCAGTGTGCTGTGAGCGATCATCAGGTGTGCCGTGGGAAATTGGAACCTCTTGGGGGGAGTCTAGTGTGTTGAAGTATAAAAACCCTAAGAAACCTACCTCGATAAAGGCGCAAAATTACAAACACCCCCCCTCCCCACCCGTTGTCTACTTGGTCTTTCCCTCTCAATGCATTGGGAAGGCCCGCCTCCCTTTCCCCAAGTAGAGACCTCCTTTTGCCTCCTGGGGGTTCTGTGTGGGAGGTTTGGCCCAGTTCTATCATTGGTGGGGTTCAGAATGCTCTTTGATTGTAGGGGAACTATAAATTCCAGCAACTACAACTCCCAAATGTCAAGGTCTATTTCCCCTGAACTCCATCTGTGTTCACATCTGGGCATATTGAGTATTCATGCCAAGTTTGGTCCTGATCCAACATTGTTTCAGTCCACAGTGCTCTCTGGATATAGGTGAACTACAACTCCAAAACTCAAGGTCAATGCCCACCAAACTCTTATAGTATTTTCTCTTGGTTATGGGAATTCTGTGTGGGAAGTTTGTGTCTTTCTGCCATTCCTGCCAGGATATCTATGTTGAGTTCATTGAAACAGGCCCAGGTTTTACACTGAGTGTATAAATACATTTAAAAACATATTAACTATATGTATTACTGTGTTAGAGTGTCATTTTGTGTCATTTTGGTTGGTGGTGTGCCCCAGGATTTTGCAAATGTAAAAAGTGTGCCGTGGCTCAAAAAAGGTTGGGAAACACTGATTTAGGACACTGATTCTCAAAGTGGGTGGTGAGGCGATCCAAGGGGGCAGTGGGAGGCTCAGGGGAATTTGTGGGGGCGGTGAACCCCTTCAAGGGGGCGGTGAACAATTGGGGGTTCTTTTTTTTTGTATATATCTTTTTTTTTAGAAAACATTTTTTTTACAATGATAAAAAGATAGTTGGAAAAAAAGAAAAGGAAGAAGAAGGAGGAAAGATCAGAGTTAAAATAATAAAGGGAAAAGGAAGACAATAGAAGGAAAAAAGAATTAGGGGGGAGAAAGAGGGGGTATGAAGAGAAAAAGTAGTAGTACATAGATAAGTTATAAGAAGTCTTCCAGTTCGGTTCACAGGGATAACTTCAATTGCTCGAGTCACTTCGATTTTTGTATCTTCTGTTCCTTCCACCGTTCCGATTTTATGATGCGTGACTTTGTTATTTAGATTTTAGTGATTTTAAATACAAATTTACTGGTTGCCAATCTGTTCTTTTCTTTATAGTCTGGCCATTAACCAAGCTCCTTAATGTATCTAGCTCCATAAATTCATGTAGTTTAATAATCCAGTCTTCTGCCCCTGGGGATTTGCATTTTTCCAGTTTCTAGTCAGAACTATTCTGGCGGCTGCAGACATGAAGTGTAAAAGTTTGTCAGTATTTTTGTCCACTTTCTCGTCCATTAAATTTAAAAGGTAAATCTCCGGTTTTAAATCAAATTTATCCTTTAATATTCTCTGGACATGTGTATGAATAGAGTTCCAGAATTTTTTGATTTTCCCACATGACCACCAACAGTAGAAGAAAGTTCCCAGATGTTCTTTGCACTTCCAACAGTTGTTGTTTGTATTTTTATAGAATTTAGCCAATTTCTGTGGGGTTAAATGCCACCGGAACGATTGGGGGTTCTGTGTGCCAAGTTTGGCTCAATTCCATTGTTGGTGGAGTTCAAAATGCTCTTTGATTGTATGTGAACTATAAATCCCAGCAACTACAACTCCCAAATGAGAAGGGCTATTTTCTCAAAACTCCACCAGTGTTTAAATTTGGGCATATTGAGTATCTGTGCCAAATTTCATCCAGATCCATAGTTGTTTGGGTTCAGAGTGCTTTCCAAATGTAGGTGAACTACATGTCCCCTAAATCACTGAGCAATTCCCCCCAAACCCCTCCAGTATTTTCTGTTGGTCATGTGGGTTCTCTGTGCCAAGTTTGGTCCAGTTCTGTAATTTGTGGGGGTCTCAGTGGTCTGTGGTTGGGGGTCACCACAACATGACATATTGTTTTTGTGACCTTATGTTTTAATTATATTTTGTAACAATGAAAATAGTATATCCTCACATTAAAATTATTAGGAGTAGCAAAATTAGAAGTAGGTTGAGAACCACTGCATTAATACATATATCTTTCTGTTTAATTGTTACTAAATTTTTTAAAAAAATTAATTTCTAGGGGGGGCAGTAAGTAAATTTTTATCTGGAAAGAGGGCGGTAGGCCAAAAAGGCTTGGGAGCCACTGAACAATGGTTCCCTACCTGTGGTCTGTGGACTACCAGTGGTCCGCAAGAACAAAAATATGATCAGCGGTCTCACCATTACTACACCGTTGCCTTGAAACTATGCAGCAACAAGAGTGAGTGGTCTCACAAAATCTTCTTAATAGTGCTGAGGCGATGGGTATCCCAAGAGGGGAGAGGCCGACTCCCTATGAAAGATTACTACTACCACATCAGCTCTAGATTATTAAATATGGTGTTCTGTGGGTGGAAGATGGTGACTACTGGGTGGCATATGTTCTGCATTGGAAACTAGAGCTGATGTGGTCTAGTTAAATGTAAAACTTTCCCCCTGACATTAATTCCAGTCGTGTCCAACTCAGGGGCGTGGTGCTCATCTCCATTTCTAAGCCAAAGAGCCGGCATTGTCCATAGACGCCTCCGAGGTCATGTGGCTGGCATGAATGCAAGGAGCACTGTTACATTCCCACCGGAGCAGTATCTATTGATTTACTCATTTTTGCATGTTTTCGATCTGCTAGGTTGGCTGAAACTGGGGCTAACAGCAGGAGCTCACCCCGCTCCCCAGATCTGAACCGGTGACCTTTTGGTCAGCAAGTTCAGTAGCTCAGCAGTTTAACCCACTGTGCCACCGGGTGCTCTGGTGGATGTTGTCTACCCAATGCAACTTTCCAGGCCCATAGCCAGGATTTTGATTTGGGGGGAGGGGGAGGGGCTGAGTCTGAGTGAGAGAGAGTCTACCCTAGTAAACCTTTTGTATGGTTATCCTAATATCCCCATGCATATGGGATATACTGAGCATGGTGATCAGATCATGATATGAAGAAACATAACAGTTTAAATAATGTACCAGTAAGACTTCTCGTGGGCCACCCTAAGAATTGGGGGGGTGGGGCTGAAGCCCCTCAACCCCCCCCCCCCCCACCGCCCGGATACATGTCTGCAACTTTCTGAATCAGCACCCCAAATAACCAAACCGACTTTCCATTAAAACTATTAAAGTGCTGTCCTGTGCTACTATGCGAACGCCTGGATCTCATTCTCATCCTAATCTTTTTGAAAAGCCATCCCATTGGAACATGTCTGTTAAAGTGGTGTCAAACTGCATTAATTCTACAGTGAATTAGCACCCTCGGACAGTGAGCTGATAGAATTGTTGAAAACCAAAGCAGTCGTTCTGCGGGAATGGTCTGTGTTCCCAAAGAAAAGGCTAGGAGTGACATTCAAGCAAGTAAGCAAAATGAAAATGGAGTCATGTTATGGCTTGCTTGGGCTTTAACTATGCTCCATCTTGCCTTTGTCCCCCGCATGGTTGCAAAATCCAAAAGAGAGCAGCTGGTAGAATTTAACCAGGGTTAAATGATACAGATCTGCTAATTGCCTGTTCGTCTTGTCGGAGCTATGGATTGCCCCGTATTGAAGACCAAGATAAAAATGACCTCAATTGAGAGATGTGCCATAAAGAAGCATCTAATTTTCTCAAGACGCTATCTAATTAGAAAAAAACAACAACGCTGGGAGTGTGGTTCTGTTCTGACAAATGAACATGTAAGAGCGACAATTACTTATTTGAAAGGTCATTTACATTTCACATCGGTCACTTGATGGTGGATCTGAAGCCTCTCTCTGTTTATGGCCGTGCTTGCTACTTCATATTCCAATTAATCTTGTGCAATAATGGTTGCTTTGTAGTGTTTCAATTGCCCCTCCCCAGGCTTGTTTGACTGCATTTGAAAATTGAATGTTTTCACTCAAAGGCCACCGGGGTCAGTTAGACCCCAATTGAAATGAGGGCGAAGGGATGGATTACTGTGCATGCAGAAATCAAATTACTACAACTGTTTGGTAACTATAATTTAATTGTTACTTTTACTGTTAACTGTCGTAGGAAATACAGCTAGTCTTCCACATGCCCTGTGGCTCAGAACCCCATAAAAGTGGGAAAACCGCACATTCAAAAAACCAGAGAGAACAAGGCAGCATGGAGATGCAATGGCCAGAACAGGAACCTTGAAACATGAAACTAGAAATCCACTTGGAAACAAGACCGTCATGAAACTCCAATGTTCCCAAGACTGAGCTAGTTCTCGTATCTTATAAAGCTTTTCCTGTCCCATGAACTGAAAGGAAAGCATTTCACTTTTCCTTACAACCAAATAAGGATTTTGTAGCAACTCAGCCCCCGTTCCAGCCGGGGGCGCCGCTCCGGGGGTCCCGATTGCTTTGGACCAAGATGGAGGGGATGCAGGGGCTGATGGGTATGCATCACCGACTGACAGTTTGCAATGGGATGACACCTGGCCTTCTGCTTATTCGGATGATGAAGGCCAGCCAGATTCCGGATCAGATTGCGAATATGAGAAGCCGGGAGGATTCGGTTCTCAGGAGCGCTTGTTTCCACCAGCTGCGGAGGACGATATGGAAACCGAGTCGGAGGCACTTTCCCAGGAAGATAACGGGGCAGATGGCGCTGAACCTGCGAGGAGCTTCGACCGTAGGAGTAGTATTGTGGCTACACAGAAAGATTGGAAGCGGGGCCTGGAGAGGCGCTGGTCCCACAAGGATGGGACTTAAGTATACACTCTGTGGGAAAGTTCCTCAGTTTGGCGGCCACGTCTTTGCTGGACAGACGCATCGGTGGTCTGCTGCTCCCTGAAAGCCATAGTTTGGCTCACCTTGCCAAGTACTGCCAAGAGACCTTGTTTCTTCCAAGAACTTTGAATAGCCTTGTTGCTTCATGGAGTAAGTTTGCTTTGGATTAACCTGCCTTTTTTTTATGGACTTTGCTTTTGAGAGATTCCCTGTTTTGGATTTTGCTTTTGACACCAGTTGCTAATTACCTTGGACTTATTGATCTCATTCCTCATTTGAACATTCTATCCTTTTCGCCTGCTATCCTTTTGATTCAATAAATAGTTAATTGACATTGTCTGTGTGTGTGTGATTACGGGGTGGAGCTAGGGCCCGCGTTGTGACAGATTTCTTATCTCTCTTTTCTAGCAAACAGACTGACCTTCTCCAATCTTGAGAACTTTGCCTTAGTTTACAAAAGGTTTAGTACAGCGGTTAAAACAACAGCTGCTTCATTCCGAACGTTCCAAGTTCGAGACCCTGGGCCGGCCTTGGGCGGCCAGCTGTAAGCCTAACCCACTGTTAACCTTAGCATTCGCACCGCAGCAGTCTGTGAAAAGTAGAGAAAAAATAAGGCACCGGAGGAAGCTAGCGGGGGAGATCTTTTAAAAGACTTTATAACACCAATAAAAATAATGATAAGAACATCGCCATTGAATCGGAGGAAGCTCCAGCGGGCAGGCAGGCTCTCCGTCATAGGAGAAGGAAGCAAGGTGGATGGAGCAGCAGCACCCCCCTGTGACGCAGTGGAGCAACAGCACCCTGATGATGCAATGGAGCAACAGCACCCGGTGTCACACCTCAAGAGCCTCAGGCATCACTTTTGCTTGAGCAAGACTTTAGCCAAGGCAGCACCAAGGTGCTTTCCAAGCCAGCTTGCTTTTCTCTCAAACCCTGTCCGGGGCCTCCTGTGCTTTCCCGTGTGAAGCCAGGGATGAATGCATAACATAGGCCGGTCAAGGTTATGCCATCTCGCCTCCCCTGATAGCAAGGCGGACCGATGGAGCCGAGAGATTGACTCTCTTCTGGCCAGATGGTAGTCGCTAACGAGCAGTGCATACCAAGAAGACTGAGGTAACATAACATATAGATGGCCATCAATCTTCCAGTAGTGACACTCGACGCATCCACATCAAAGCCAGGAAATACTATAATTGCCAAGAGATGCGCCATTGCCAGTATCTCGTACCAACGCCGCTATAGAGACACTACGGGGGAGAAGGCCACATCGGGCCTTCCAGCCAAGCTGTGCCAGTCAGCCTGCACCGGGCTGACTTGTTCCCGCGTCGTGCCTTGTTCCTGTTCATCGTCGAGGTCCTGTGGATGATCCTGAAAGACTTTGCCTATTGCTGAACTCTTTGCCTTCAACTGAACTGGCCCAGCCTTATTTACTCCGGCTGGAATCCTTTGAAAGCCTTTCCTTGCATCCGGCTTGTGTTCCCGTTTTCCTCCGCTTGTGATCCTGTTGCCACGGATCACACTTCCCTGCTGAATCCAGACTTTGGCTGCTAGTTGGAGACACCATAAGGATTGCCTCCAACCCTTTTACTAAACTTATAATCAATAAAGCTTGTTGTACCTCAGCTGCGGTGTGGTTTATCCAGGGAGGTCAGGTGCCTAGGCCCAAGGGGGCGACACCCGGAGATGGAATCGGAAAGACCATGTTCAACCAGGAAAAGATCTTCCTACTATATGTTGTTGTCTGTCTTGTATGTCAATACTAACGGCAGGAATTGTCTGCTCGTATATGTTCTGTAATCCGCTCTGAGTTCCCTTCGGGGTGAGAAGAGCGGAAAATAAATAAAGAGTATTATTATTGTTTTCTGTCTTCAAACTCATTAAATTCTGCACTTGACAAATCATCCTCAGAAGACAGTTTCTCAGAGAAAGACTGCTGTGGGCCTCTCCCAGGAATTTGACCTTGGGAATCTACAGGAGAAACACTCTTTTGGGAGAAACCTTGGGCCTCTCAGCAAGGCCTGGGCTTGACTCAGGCCCAGAAAAACCCTCATCCCCATTAACGTCAGACACAATCACAAGCTGAACTTGTCAGGGTCTGCAATATAGACGAAGATGAAGGGCTGCCAGGCCCAGCATCTGAGTCAGTGGAAAGCAGGGGACAAACACAGCTGACACAGGATACCAGTGAACTAATGTAACTCAGGCGCCATTCCCTGCCCCCCTTTCTGACATGCTATGGAGGGCAGAAAGGGGGGCAGGGGTGCCATTCCCTCCCCCCTTTCTGGCGAGCTATTGGAGGTAGAAAGGGGGGCAGGGGTGCCATTCCCTCCCCCATTTCTGGTGACTATCGCAGCTGCTTCTCTCACTATCGCCAGAGCTGCTGTCTTGCCCACGTGTTCCCCTAATTCAGACCCACATTGTGCAACCAGCGTAGTGTAGGGTCCTAGCTACCATACTATTGCCGCAGTTTGGTTTTGGGCTTTGCTGGGAGCAACGTCAGATGACGTCATGTGACTTATCGTGTGTTAGACTTTGACTTTGGACCTTGGATTGTATATTGTTTGGATGTGTTGGTGAGGATTTTTGGACTGGACTATTGACTATGCCTCCTGGATTATCCCTGTCTAGTAGGTCTGGGCAATCCATGGTTCTAAATGGTTCTAAAGTACTTACAAAACTAAAATTCCGGTGGTGAACACTAGGTGGCGCTGGTGCTTTGCTTCTACAGTGTTGCTAAAGTTCTGGTGGTAAACATTTCATGTCTCTTAACAAAACTTTCAAAATTTCATTATAAATGGCAGTTCCTATTTTTTCTGTCTTAAAAATCGTCAATAATGAAATAATAATGAAATTTTGAAAGTTTTGTTAGAGTTCTGAAATGTTCACCACCAGAACTTTAGTTCTGTAAGTACTTTAGAACCATGGATTGCCCAGGCGTACTGTCTAGTTTGTTTGAATCTACTTTGGCTTAGACTCTGGACTGACTGACGACAAGCATAGAGAGTGACTGTTTATACTAAGAGACGCTATGCAGGGTTGCGACACAACTACAACAACATCTCTCTTATGCATCTCTAGGGCCTTATCTACCCTGACATGTAATCCAGTTTCTGAATACAGATTATCTGATTTGAACTGGATTATATGACAGTGTAGACTCATATAATCCAGTTCAAAGCAGATACTTTTGGATTCAGAATCTGGATTATATGGCAGTGGAGATCCAGCCTAGATCCTTTAGTATGACTCTGGGTTCTACTTCTGCTGGAAGCTGACCATAAAATCATGCTTCAGTACCTACAAATACCTAGAGAAGTATTCTCTTTAAAAATATCTAGGTCTTCCAACACAAATTTATGGTTAACTTCTAGCAGAAGTTGCACTGGAGGACTTAGAGATTCCTAAAACGAGTGAATCGCATTAGCAAAGGATCAAATGTAACAAAGTCAGACCTGCAAATGTAGAGGACTATTTCATATTGGATTTTTTGGCTGTATAATATTCAAGATTTTCTGGGCTAGATCAGGCCAAAGACCACTCTCAGGAATAAGTATAGTGTCCCTTCTGATTTTTGTTTATCGTGCCAGGAGCAAATTGAGAATACAGTTATAATGTACAGAAAAACTATAAACAAACTTACAAGCTTGGCATTATGCTAAATATCCTTTGACCACAAGCTGACAACTTTGAGTGCCTCTGATGTTGCTGTAAGAAGGTCCTCCGTTGTGCATGTGGCAGGGCTCAGACCACATTGTAGTAGGTGGTCATGCACACTTTGTAGTCACATTTCTTAAGATTGCCTCTGGACCTCGTGGTGCCAGAGCACAAGTCTGTTCAGCGCCTTCCAAGTCGCCTAGCCTTCTGTGTGCCCAGGAGGGTGTCTCTCATTCGGTATCAACCATGGATTGAGGTTCTGGGTTTTAGCCTGCCACTTTTGGACTCTTGCTTGCTGAGGTGTTCCTGCGAGTATCTCTGTAGATCTTAGGAAGCTATTTCTTGTTTTAAGGTGTTGGCTTGCTGGCTGATATCCGAACAGAAGATGGGGTGGAAATGTCAGTGCCTTGGTCCTTTCATTACAGGCTACTACTTCCCAATGGATGTCAGGTCCCTTCTGATGTCACTCAACTACAAACAATCCTAAATGTATAAATTAATAGCCAGTTTACCAGCTATTATGATTTCTGGGAGCTGAAGACCAAAACATCTGGGGACCCACAAGTTGAGAACCATTGATCTAGAACAGGGGTGCCCACACTTTTTCATCTTGCGAGCTACTATATGAACAATCAAGTTGAAAAGATCACCTGCTGTGCATGTGAGCGTGTGTGCGCGCACGCTCCTAATGCAGCCTTCCGTCCGCGCGGGGCTTCTTTCTTGCCTGCCCACGAACTCGCCGCCGCGCGCACCCGGGAAGGGGATCCTCCTTGCTTGTGCGCGCTCTCTTAATGTCTTTGTTGCCTTCCTCCTTCCTGCTGCGTGCTTTCGCGAAGCAGGAAGTCCCCATCCCATCCTGCTTCTTGCGTGCACAGCAGGCCCCTCCCACGCATGCAGCAGGAGGGTATTTATAGGCGCACCCACCAGCACTCTGGCCAGATATGGCTTCGGCGGCGGCTCGGGAGGCGCAGGGCTGAGAAGAGGGGCCGCTTGGCTGCGTCCTGGGCTGGGAAACTCAACCGAGAGAGGGACCCACGTGAGGCTGGAGCCTCCCCACAGCAGCCTCCCCCCTCCCTCGAGGCTTCCTTACCTGGGCAGGAGAAGGAAGAGTGGAAGAGGTGCTTCCCCAAAGTGACAGATGCAGCGGGGGGGGGCACCCTTCCTTCCTTTCGAGGGTGTCACTCAGAAAGGACGCCTAAGTGGACGGCTGGCAGGAAGGAGGACCCCTCCCACTGGTGGCAGTCCATGCCCACGGGAGGGAGGGAGAGAGAGGGAGAGAGGGTGGCTCTTCCTAGCCGGCTCTGAAGAGCCACCCTCTCTCCCCCCCATGGGCCCTCTCCGCCTTTCTCCTTCGAGGGCGGGAGGCGAGGCGGAGAAAGGCGGCGAGGGCACAAGCAGCAGCAAGTGGAGTCTCCATCCTCGCAGCCCCCTCCTCCTCGGGTTCAGCCCCAGGAACATGGCGGAGCCCTCCCTCCTCCCCCCCAACCAAGGAAAGAAAGCAGCCCCACACAGCTCGCTCGCCCAGGTCTCGGCTTGGAATGGGAGTCCCGAGGGCAGCCGCAGGGTTTGCGCCGGGGCTTGCTTGGCTTTGCCACACTTTGCCCGGCCTCCTTCGCCACTTTCTCTCTCTCTCTCTCCCTCTCTCCTTCCAGCGCCCGCCTGCCTGCCTGCCAAAAGGATCTGAAAAAGTTATCCGGATTTCTTTATTCTCTCCTTGGCTCTCTCTCTCACACACACACACACACATTCCCTCCATCCCTCCCACAGCCTCGCATCCTATCTGTGCACGTGCCTTCGCCTTGCTCCTCCCTCCCCAGCAGCAACCAATGGGCGGTCATGTCACCACACCGTGCGTGGCAAGACGAGCTCCAGGGCCCACCCACTAAAGCCTCATTTTGGCAAAAGAAGCCCCACGAAGGCAGCGGCGGGAGCGCACGTGCGTGCGCATGGCAGGAGCGCGCCATCCGGCTGGTGAGGCCCAAAGATCACCTGGAAGAGGGCCGAAGATCACCTAGGTGCTCCCGATCACCCTAATGAGCACCCCTGATCTAGAAGATTTTGTGCCAGTTCCCTGTAGGCTAGAAGTAGGTCATCTTAAATCCAGGGCTTGAATTTGCCCCTTCAGGTTTTGCCAAATGTGTGTGTCCTCTTCCTGAGAAAATACAGCCAGCCCTCCATATTCAGTGTCTGTGTCAATTGATGCATCCATTCACATTTGAAAACATTTTTTAAAAATTCCCAAAAGCTACCTTTGCACTGATTTTGCTATTTTATATAAGAGACACTATTTTGTATGCTATTGTAAATAATGGGACTTGAATATCCATTGTTTTTGGTATCCGCTGGAAGGGCGGAGGCCTTGCATCCAAACCTCAGTAGATATCAAGAGCCCAGTGTAGTTGGCAATGTCCAAACCTTTGTACCAGGAACAGGACTTTAAACATCAAACATGCTGGTGTTTTTGGTTCCTTGTCCTCTCCTACTATAGGAATGCAGTTCCTGAGAACTTCTCTAAAATTAAATTTGCCATGTGAGCTGAAAAAGATTCCTTCCACTTGGTATGTACTGATTTTATGCTTCATAAAGCAGGTTTGGTTGGCAATATTGATTAGGTCCGTTGACCCTGGGAGCCCATTCTTAGGCCTCTTCAACACTGCCACATACAATCCAGATTATCTATTTTGCACTAGATTGTACGGGAGTGTAGACTCAAATAATCCAGTTCAAAGCAGATAATGTGGGTTACTTGCGTTGATAGTCTGGATTATATGGCAGTGTGGAAGGGGCCTTAGTGCCATTCCTATGGCAAACATGTTGTATTTGTTGCTTGGAGGAAAGGAAGCTTTTTCTGAAGCTGTCTTTGTTGTTTTATTTTTCCTGTAGGAAGTTGGCAGGATGCACCCTCTTTATCACGGGTGCCAGCCGTGGTATTGGAAAAGCGATTGCCTTGAAAGCGGCAAAGGATGGGGCTAACATTGTGATAGCTGCAAAGACAGGAGTGCCACATCACACACTCCCAGGAACCATCTACACTGCTGCAGAAGAAAGTAAGTTCTGACGAAGCCAAATCTGAGATTCACAGCAAGTCACTCAGCATTTAGCCTATAATGGGTGGAAACTGGAATAATACCTCATTGAAGCTGAGTCATTTGCACTTTGTATACCTGCCTAATCCCTTTTGATTTGCACAGAAATTGTGTTTCTATCTTTATTTTTAAATCAGCTGAGAATTTAAAGGATGTGCCTGGGTTTCCGTATTCTGTGGTATGCTGTTGATTTTTGTGTGTGTGTCAGGAACGACTTGAGAAACTGCAGGTTGCTTCTGGCGTGAGAGAATTGGCCGTCTGCCAGGACGTTGCCCACGGGATGCCCCAATGTTTTGATGTTTTACCATCTTTGTGGGAGGCTTCTCTCATTTCCCTGCATGGGGAGCTGGAGCTGACAGAGGGAGCTCATCCGTGCTCTCCCCGGATTCAAACCTCTGACCTGTTGTCCTGCCGGCACAAGGGTTTAGCCCATTGTGCGACCGAGGGCTCATGCTGTTGATATGGAAAGGGAAACCAGTCAATTTTCCTTGAATTTTCCCAGCCACAACCTTTCTCCCTAAATCACTATAAACTTCAGATTCAATTATGGACGCCGCCAGAATATTTTAGACCATGATAGTGCAATACAGGACAGGAGTGGGAAATGTGCGACCCTCTAAATGTTGGACTAGAATCCCCATAATTTCTCATTGTTGACTGTGCTGGAAAAAACTAATGGAAACTGCAGTCCAGAAATGGCCTGAGGGCAACATAGTTCCCCCTCTTGCTTTATATAACCACTAGCTGTACCCGGCACGCGTTGCTGTGCCCTATTTAGGAGATGCGAGAAAGTCTGAGTATGTAAGGGTTGGAATTGATGTTAGTTATGGTCTTGGTGGGGTCATGGCTGTGTCGTTGTGGGTTGTTCTGGTGGGTAGGATGTTGAAGTCCTGTGGAGTTGTTGTTGTGTGGTGTTGCTGGCGTTCTGCATAGCTTGTGGATATACAATGTTTTTTGTCTTTCCGTCTGCTGTGTTGATGTAGAGGTTGATGCTTGTGTGGGTGGGGTACTTTGGAAGTGAGTGGAGGTACTTGAAATCCTATCATCCATGGTGTGCCCTCCTCTAAACTGCAGTTGGATGGAGTGTGGGTCATGGGGGCACTGTGTCCCAAGTTGGGTCTTTATCGGTCTTGGTTCTGGGCCACAGTGGTCTGTGGGGAATGAAGGGTTTGAAAGTACTACAAATCCCATAATCCATGGAGGTACATCAAATCCCAACATCCATGGTCCACCCTCCTCCAAACTGCAGTAGAATGTAGTGTGGGTTATAGGGGCTCTGTGTGCCAAGGTAGGTTACTGTAAATTCAGGCCATACACAATGTCCCATGAGTTGAGGCCTAGTCAGGAAAATCAAGTTAATGAAGCCTTACTGTCAATTCAGGCCATACACAATGTCCCATAAGCTGAGGCCTAGTCGGGAAAATCAAGTTAATGAAGCCTTACTGTCAATTCAGAGCTTAAACAGCATCCCATTAAGTGAGGCATAGTCAGGGAAATCAAGTTAATGAAGCCTTACTGTCAATTTTGGGCGTGGTCTGTGATTTGTAGGGGTTTAAATTTTCTGTGGGAAGTGAATTGGGTGTTTGTGTTGGCGACTGCCTCAGGCCTTTGCCTTATCCTCCTCTGCCAGTTTATTATGGGTCGGAATGTTCATGTTGGCTGGCCAATAGAGGCGTTATGCAAATACTCCCTCATTGGCAACCAATCATGTTGTCAGAATGTAGAGGCCGGGAGATTCGTTGGCAGCCGTGGAGGACGCTGGGAAATGTAGTTTTTCTTGTATCGTTGTTTTGGGGGCCTTCTATGTTTTGGTGGGGAAAGTTTTTTTTGCTAAAAACCTATCTTGCCTGAGGCCTATTTTTGTTGCCAAGTTTGGTGTCTCTGCCTTGTAAGGTTTCTCTGCCTAGGACGGTCGTTCCATGACGGGACCTCCTTTATATAATAGATAGGGTTGGAAAACCACTAAGGCCATCCATCTGAACCTCATTCTGCCATGCAGGAAAACACAACCAAAGCAGCCCTGACGGATCGCTATCCAGCCTCTGCTTAAAAATTTCCAGAGAAGGAGATTCTACCACACTCCGAGGTAGCAGATTCCACTACTGAACAATAGGCCTGGGCAATCATGGTTCTAAATCAGACCTGGGCAATTGCCGGCCGTCCAGGTGTTTTGGACTTCAACTCCCAGAAATCCTAGCCAGTTTACCAGCTGTTAGGATTTCTGGGATTTGAAGTCCAAAACCCCTGGAGGGCCGGCAGTTGCCCAGGTCTGTTCTAAATGGTTCTAAAGTACTTACAAAACTAAAGTTCTGGTGGTGAACACTAGGCGGCACTGGTGCTTTGCTTCTATAGTGTTGCTAAAGTTCTGGTGGTGAACATTTCAGAACTCTAACAAAACTTTAAAAAATTCGTTATAAGTGGCAGTTCCTAATTGGTTCTGTCTTGAAAATCGCCAATAATGAAATAATAATGAAGTTTTGAAAGTTTTGTTAGAGTTCTGAAATGTTCACCACCACAACTTTAGCAACAGTACAGAAGCAAAGCACCACCTAGTTTTCACCACCAGAATATTAGTTTTGTAAGTACTTTAGAACCATGATTGCCCAGGCCTACTGAACAGCTCTTACTGTCAGGAAGTTTTTCCTAATCTTTGGATGGAATCTCTTCCTGCCATTTGAACACATTGCTCCATGTCTCTAGAAGAGCAAAAAACAAGCTTATCCCCTGTGGCGCAATGGGTTAAACGCTTGTGCCGGCAGGACTGAAGACCAGTTTGAATCTGGAGAGAGCGTGGATGAGCTCCCTCTGTCAGCTCCAGCTCCCCATGCAGGGACATGAGAGAAGCCTCACGCAGGATGGTAAAACATCCAGGCGTCCCCTGGGCAACGTCCTTGCAGATTGCCAATTCTCTCACACCAGAAGTTACTTGCAGTTTCTTAAGTCGCTCCTGACACACACACACAAAAGTGTGACGTCCATTTATATATTTAAATATGGCTATCTTGTAGGTGTCATCTCTATTAATTTATACTTTTCTGTATTTTATTGTACTTGTATATTATTGCACTATGGAGTGCTTTCTGTGAGCTGCCCTGAGTCTCTTCGGGGAGATGGTGGCGGGATGCAAATAAAGCTTATTATGTGTCCCATCCCCTCCGCCCCAGCAGCCTTCTTTTCTCCAAACTAAACTCTCCCATTCCCTAAACAGCTCCTCATAGGGCTTGGTTTCCCAATTTTTGATTTTCCTCTCACATTTTGAAATACTCTGAAATATTGGCTTCCCCTGCCTTTTGATGCTTTGTTTCCCAAGTTCTGTAGAGCTCATTAGCTAGCTGATATTTGGAACAGAGCATTTCGTTTCCCAGTGTGCCAAGGACTAGTACCCTATTTGTGTCCATTGGCTACAACTGGGGTTTTTTTCCTTCCTGGAAACTGCGGTCTTGGCAGCTGACACCTTACAAGCCAATCCTGTTCCAGGGACCCCAACTTTGAATTGCATGGCGATAGAGTCATAACTGATTATGCCACTGACATTATTTACTGTTTACATGGAGTAAACCAAGGCTTCCCTCTGCAAGGAAAGGCATCATTGAATAGGAGGCAGCTAAGTATAGTTTTGGGCAACTGGAGCACACCTTCCAGCAGAGGCGACTTTATTGAGAGCGACCTTTGCTTTTTAACCATTTTGTTCAGAGCAGTCCTAGGTGGGAAGGCAGTATGGGAAGGGTGACGCAGAAAATGCCCTGACGCAATAGCAGACACCATTTCCTAAATCTACTCTGCCACCATCACCATAGTGCAGGCTGTTGAGAGCCAAAAATGAATGCCTCTTGATAGAGCTGGCATCTGACATAATACTATTGGCAAAGTGTACGTAGTATTAGTAGTTTCACCTCTTTGGGTCACTGTTTTGAGGTTTTTTTGTGTGTGTCAGGAGTGATTTGAGAAACTGCAAGTTGCTTCTGGTGTGAGAGGATTGGCTGTCTGCAAGGACGCTGCCCAGGGGACGCCCGGATGTGTTACCATCCTGTGGGAGGCTTATCTTGTGTCCCTGCATGAGAAGCTGGAGCTGACAGACGGGAGCTCACCCTGCTCCCCAGATATGAACCACCGATCTTTCAGTCAGCAGTCCTGCTGGAACAAGGTTTTAACCAATTGCTATAAATCCAGATAGAAATAAATATAAGAACAACATCAACAACATAAGGAGACAGTTGCAGGGGACAAGGAAGTGCACCTTGTTCTAGGATTCAAGCCAATACTTTTTCAAGTGCAACTATATTCATTTCCAGGTTTTGTTCTGGTATTAAATTTCTCAGAAAGTTGAGTGCTCTGAGCCTCTCAGTTAGTGTTGGACTACATTTCCCATTATCCCTGAGCTGAGGACTGAGGAGAGTAACAGTCCGGTAACATTTGCGGAGCCATTCTTGGCCAGTTCCTCCCTTATAATATTGTCGTGCCAAGCCAATACGGCTGCCATAAAATGAGGCAAGGTCTTTGATAATTTGGTTTCAGTTGTAAACCACTTGTCATTGTCCTATGTATGCCCTTCTTTTTTAAATACTATATTTTTTTAATTCTAAGACTCACACGAACATCAAAAAATTGGGTGCTTTTTTGAATTCCAGGTGCTTTTTGTATATTTAAATAAAGTTGTTTTTTCTGTTGTTGATACTCAAACTACTGTGTGTCTTACCGTCAATGGCATCTTAGAATTGATGAAATATGGTATTTTGACCATTCCACATTGTGCGTTATTCCCTTTCTTCTTCTTTTTCAGTTGAAGCAGCTGGAGGGAACGCTTTGCCCTGTATTGTTAACGTGAGGGAAGAAGATCAGATTATTGATGCAGTGGATCAGGCTGTCCAGAGGTTCGGAGGTAATGACCTAAACTAAAATATTCTTATTCTTATTCTTATTTCCTGGGCTTCTAGGCCGCCACTCCCAGGAGGCTCGGGGCGGCTTACAACAAGCAAAATGTACAGTAAAACACATTAAAATAGAGCACTCAATAAAAACACACAATAAAACATCCAATTAAAATGCAGTATGCTGTGCAAAGTACAAGAATAGCAAAAATGTAGCAAGGTATGCGCATAGGCATCTAGAGGCCAAGGGCCTTCTTAAAGAGAAACGCCCGTCTATTTTGCATGCCTGTCTAAAGGGCAGGAGGTCTTGAAGGGCTCGGGTTTCAGCCGGGAGAGCGTTCCATAGCGTAGGAGCGATTACAGAGAACGCTCTCCTCCGGGTCGCAGTTAGCCTAAAGACCTTGGCAGATGGAATGGCCAGCAAATTGGTATTTTCTGACCGTAGTGATCTCATAGGGCAGTATGGAGAGAGCCGGTCCCTCAGGTACGCTGGCCCCAGGCCGTGCAAGGCCTTAAAGGTGAGCACCAACACTTTGAAGGTGATCCGGTGCTCAATTGGGAGCCAGTGCAGGTCCTGCAAAACGGGTGTTATGTGACAGCCTGCTGGAGAACCAGACAGGAGTCGGGCGGCAGTGTTCTGCACCAGCTTGAGCTTCCGGATCACCGACAAAGGGAGGCCAACGTAGAGCGCGTTACAGTAGTCAAGTCTCGAGATGACCGTGGCTTGGATCACCGTGGCCAGGTCGTTCCGGGATAGATCGGGGGCCAGCCGCCTTGCCTGCCTCAGATGGGAAAAAGCTATTTTGCTGACCATGGAGACCTGGGCCTCCATGGTCAGTTGGGAGTCCAGATGAACTCCCAGGCTCTTTACAGAAGGCACCACACCGTCCAGGGTTGGAAGCTGGACATCCCCATCACCCGGACGACCTAGCCACAAGATCTCCGTCTTCGCTGGATTCACCTTCAACCTACTGGCTCACAGCCATCCAGTAACGGCCTCAAGGCAATGTTGGAAATTATCGGGGACGGATCCAGGCCTGCCCTCCATCCTCAGAATGAGCTGAGTGTCATCAGCGTACTGATGGCACTCTAGGCCAAAACTCCGCACCAGCAAATATAAATTGTGCACTGAGCAAACAGTCAGTCGTTCACATTTGCTGGGATTAAAGACACTGAAATAACAGCGATATTTGAAAGCCTTTTTTAAAAACTTGACAGTACACCTCTCTGTGAATCTCTAGGTCTTCAATCCTCCCTCTATGATGAACTTTCAGCAGAAGTTGACTGTAGAAACATATTAGAGGACTTAGAGATTCCTAGATAGAACTTTTAAATCAAACTCGTGAATAATTTGTTGGAGATTGCAACCTTCTCAAGCCTCTATTTAATGTTTTGTCTGTTTATAATGTGTCATTTATTTCCTGAAGGTGTATGTCTTCTTTGGTTTGCAGTTTCCTTAGCTCTATGTACTTGAGGCAGTGGGAGGGGCTGCAGACCATGTGATTGGTTCAGTGACTGTTTAGAATGCAGTTTAAAATGGTGACAGTTGAGGAATGACTGTTGAGGCTTGAGTCTGTTTGTGTACAGAAGCCAAGGTTAGGAGTTTCAAGTCAATTGATGCTTGAGTCCTTTGGAAATAGACTGGAGAGCTGTACAGAGTAATATAGTTTTGAAGAGACTGTTAAAGATACAAACTGAAACATTTTAAAGTTTAACCTGACAAGCAATGTACCTGTGTACTTCAATACATGAAGTTGTGAGTAAAACAAAGATGTTATTTTAAAGAAGTCGATTTGAATATTTGTCTGCTGAGAGCGTTGAATAGAAACAAGATATTTACATGGCCAGTGATCATCTATTACCCAATAAACTAAAGGAACACTTTTGAAACTCTGCTACCATACAGAACTGACAAGGAATTTTCAGATTGAAACCCCTGGCTGCTCCCAAAATTGACATATTGACGACCAGCACAAATTCCACATTTTGACGTGCAACATTGCAGGGTGGAAGTCTTCTATGAAAGACCCCTCTTTCTTAGAATTTTTAGCCCAACATCATATTATTCTGCTACAGGAAACATGGATGGTAGGAGGCATAACAAGTAATGGGTTTCAATCCCACTCAATCAATGAAGAGCCCCCAACCAGATACGGGAGGCCCAAAGGAGGTCTAACAATCCCAATCTCCAACGAGCTACGGGCTAAGACAACACCCCTTCCCCCCTTAAAGTCAAGTACTATGGCTGTTCTAATTCAATTCAACAACCACAAAATGCTGGCAATAAACATCTACATACCCCCTATGAGAAGAAAAGCCCAAGTCAAAGCCACATGGTCTGAGCTGGAATCCTATATCGAGGATCTTATATTGCAGAATCCTGATGCATTTATACTCTTGAGAGGTGATTTCAATGCAAAGATGGGCCCAGAAGACGTCTCTTTTTTTAAGCAGCAGAACTGTCCATCTCCAACCAGTAAGGATGAGAGACCTTTAAACACAGTGGTTGGGACAAACCCATGAAAAGAAGGAAATACCAATAATCTCAATGGTTCATATTATTATTACATATATATAATGAAAAGAGGTACACCACATAGTCACATAGTAAAGTACAAGCACTTGCCCAACGTTCGTGGCGAAAGTTCGCGCAGCGATGTTAAACCGGATTAAATCTGTCCATACTGGAGAAAAGACTGATATATTTTGTAATCCACAATAGTAGCTCACAGAGTTCCAGTATGAGTCTCGGGATTGCGATATGTAAACCCGCAATGGGGAATCCAGAAGTAAATATATACAAACAATACATCCCAGATCAGTAATCCAAACGGAACGGCAGGCACGTCTTCGCAAATAAAGAGGTTATTTGTAATCCACCCACTGATGTGGCAAAAGTTCACTTAATCAAGCTCCATTGGGCTAAGGGCATGTGTCGGAATGCAGGCGAGCGTCCAGGTCGGGCTGCGATGGTATGGAGATGTTGGCCAAGACCGTTTCGCCTTCAGTCTGGCTTTATCAAGCGGAACCCATGACGATCAAATATATAGCAAGTTAGAACATAAGAACATAAGAAGAGCCATGCTGAATCGGGCCTCAGCCCATCTAGTCCAGCATTCTGTGACACACAGTGGCCCACTAGTTGTACACGGGGATCTCTAGCAGAAAGTTGTGGTCCATCGTATAGTTAAACAGGTACATCACACATGATGGGGGAAAGTGACATTTCCCTTTCCGCCTGCCCAAAGACCCAAAATCGAATTTTGCAGGCCTGTGTGTAGCCAAAACTCTGCTACCCAATAGGTTATGATCGGCGGCGGGCCACCCCCAGCCGATCCTTTTCGGCCACGTGGCAGGCGAGTTGTGGCCCCGCCCTGCTCAGCCACGAGGCTGAAAAGGAGGAGCGTTGGGCTGCCAGAGGTGCCTCCTTTTTGGCCTCGTGTAAGGCGAGTTGCAGCTCCTGGTCTACTCAAGTTGCGGCGCACCAAATGCGCATGCATGGATCTTGGCGGTCGGATGCACCCCTGAACACGTGGCACCCTACACGGCCATGTAGTTTGCGTATGATCCCAACAGGTCTTAATTCCCAATAGGTTATGGTCCTAAGAGGTCATAATCCATTAGTCCAATATAATTACGCTTGCAAAAGTCACAAAATGTATATTAATGTATTCATTTGTTGTTGTGTGCCTTCAAATGATTTCCAATCTAACGCTCATGGCTTTAAAATCTTTGAAAAAATTCAAAACGAAACAATTAGCAAAGTAAGCAAGTTGCTGGGATTTTTTTTTAAAGATGTTTTTATGACGCTAAAAGTGATTTCTTTCCTAACGAAATCAGGGATCGATGTTCTTGTGAACAATGCAAGCGCTATCTCTCTGACGGGCACGCTGGAAACGCCTTCAAAGAAAGTGGACCTTATGATGAGTGCCAACACCAGAGGAACTTACCTCACGTAAGTACTTATGGGCAGTGTATTCCTTTGAAAAAAATAATGCACAAAGAATGCATCTCTTTCTTTTTCATCCATTAGGTTAAAGTTAGAGGGATGATGAATGGAATTAGAGATGTCCTAGGTGAGTTGGAAGGCATTAGGAGTCAAAAAGACATTCCCAGATTGATGGAGTGTTTAGGCTTTTTGCAGACACTGTCCATATGACTCTCTTACCAAGCCTACCAAATTTACAAAATTCTTGGGAGTTTTCACTTTTTGATACAACTTGTGCTTGGGTAAACCTAGCCATATACCTTCCCAGATCCCTTTTTTTTATTAAAAGAACTCATCCCCTACCAAAGATATTGCATTTATCTTACTTAATTTGTTGATCTTCCTTGTATCTTTTCTTTTTTTCTTGACTGAATATATATTTCCAGCCTAATCCTGTCCATTAGTTAGAGCAGCCCAACAATGGGCTTTTGCCGCCAAACAAAGTCTAGTATAAATTACTTCCAATTTCCCTTTAATAACTCTATGTAACATTATTTGAAAAAAACCCACACATATGCTCTCCCCACTCTACAGATTTGAACCACTGACCTTTCGGTCAGCAAGTTTTGCCGCTCAGAGGTTTAACCCACTACATCACTATGGCTCTGGTTAATGCAATATATTCTCTTAAAAATTGTATGTTTCCTTGTAACAACAGCTCTGAGCCACTGGAATTTCTGTTCAGATGTATTTATTCATTTATTTATTTTATTTATTTCGGCTTATTGATCGCCACTCCCGTCAGGCTCGGGGCAACTTACATATGCTAAAAACACAATAAAAACAACAGATTAACATCCATACTTAAAACTATACAGTACACACACACGCCAAGATAACTCCTATGGCCTACGCTACATAGTAGAAGGCCTAGAGTTATTTACTGACCAAATGCCTGTACAAACAGAAAGGTCTACAAGCCTTCCGGAAGGCTAGTAAGTTAGACAACGCGCGGATGTAAACCGAGTACGTTCGCAATAATTTAGAGGTTGAGGCATAGCTGTGTAGTAAAAGCAATAAGAAGAATTTGCTGATGAATAGTTGAAAATTCAGAAGTTTCTCTGGAGTCACACTAGATTTTATTTTTTTCCGCTTAAATGAACATCCACCAAAGGAAAGATTGGAACTCATGAGAAAAATTTTAAGAGATCAGTTATGGGAGCTAATCATAGCAATGTGGTTTAGCCACATCCAAATAGGATCACTGTAATGGACTCTGTGTGGGGTTGCTTAGAGAAGTAAATTAAACAACAACCCTGCATTAATTCCAAAATAGAAACTTAGGAATTATCTTTCATAGCCAAAGTTTCATGATTGATTAATTGATTGGTTGATGGCAGCAGGACGGGGGCAGGGAGTAAAATGGGCTTTGGGATGTGGGATCCTGAGCCCTTAGGACCGGGTTTTGGCACAGCTGCTTGGGAGTCAGCTGCATTAAAATCACTACTGACTCAGAGGACATGAGTTCAAAGCCAGCCCAGGTCGGAGTGAGCTTCCGGCCATTTTATCTTGCTGTCGACCTTTGCAGCCCGAAAGACATTTGAATATATCAAGTTGGAAATTTAGGTACCACTTATATGGGGAGGCAAATGTAATTTATTTAAATAAAAAATTACCCAGAAGCGTGCAAAAGAATGAGGAAGTACTGAATAGGTGTCACAAGTGGATGGTGACGCGACAGCTCTCCCGGTGGCTGGATTTCAAAAAGCATACCCTCATGAAGCTGGAAAGTTAAATAGCCTCCGTGTGTCTATCTATATATGTTGAGTGTCTATGGCATTGAATGTTTGCCATCTATGTGTGCATTGTGATCCACCCTGAATCCCCTGTGGGGTGAGAAGGGCGGAATATAAATACTGTAAATAAATAAATAATCCCACACCATTTCAACGGCTAGTAATTCTATCCATTTGGAATCAAGCCAGAGCCCATCTGCAAAGCTCCAACCAAGATTCAATTTCTTCAAGTGCATCTACACTATAATTAATTCAGCTTGACGCCCTGTTATTGCAATGACTCTGTGCTATGGAATCATGGGAGTCATGGTTATAAAAAAGTCTTTAGCCTCATTGGCCAAACAGTGCTGGAGTCTCACCAAATGACAAGTAAAACTAAAACTCAAAAATAAAATGTTCTTTGTTGTATAATCATGTGTGTGAATAGGCTGTTATCTGATGGATGAAATCTTACTACAGCCGCACATGGGAGCATACAGGCAAGCCTAGTTACCTTCTTCTGTTTTGTTTATGTCTCCAGATCAAAAATCTGCCTTCCATATTTAAGAAAGAGTAAGATCGGTCATATCCTTAACATCAGCCCTCCAATAAATTTAAACCCACTGTGGTTCAAAAATCACTGTGGTAAGTATACTTTTTAACAATGGTAAAATCTGTTTGAACCCAATGCACACATTGGGATTTTCAGTCCAAATTACAGTGTTGATATATAGAAGGCACTAAATAAATATTTCCATGTACTGTATATGAAGTGACTAAATCCATCTTTGTGTGCTTTTCTAGCTTATACCATTTCTAAATATGGGATGTCGATGTGTGTGCTGGGAATGTCAGAAGAATTTAAAGATGAAGTGGCAGTTAACGCTTTATGGCCTCAAACAGGTAATTTTTAAAATCTATTTTTATATAGTGGAAGACTTAGTTTTAGTCATTTTAAAACTTTTACCACATTTTCATAGAACCAGAAAGCTAGAAGAGACCTTGTCGTAACCCCCACAGATGGCTCAAAGACACGCCAAGCTAGTAAAAGTATTCACAGTTTATTTTGAACGAAAACACAGCCACAGTCCGGCATAAAAGTAACCCACAAAAGCCCTGTAAACAAAAACAATGAAGACGTCCGTCTTTTGAAGTCCTTGGCTTTATTCCGGCTTGAAGTCTGTTGCGATGTGAAGTCCCGTCCAGAAAAGGAAAGGAAGAGTGCTTCTCCAATTCCAGGAGAGCAACACAGGAAAAGCCCAAACGAAACTCGGTAGTCAAGCTTGCTGGGAATCAGGAACTGCGATACAAGAAACAAGAGCACCAAACACACGAACCAGCAACCCACCAGCAACACCTTGGCCGACCGCAGAGTCCCAAATCCCCAGGCCTTACTTTAATACCCTTACAAATCAGAGTCATCAGACTCCCCACCCAACTCTGCCCCATTCCCCTCAGCTGCAGCCCTGGGTGTGTTCCTCCAATCTTCCCACCTTTGCTGAGCAGTTAAAGGACCCCAGTCCGATTCACCAGCCCCACTAGGCCAAGCAAGCAAGGTCACTCGAAAAGCCAAAAGGAGCTGGACTCAGCATTTATCACATCCCTGACATCTTGCACCAGTGCTGAGTCCAGCTCGGTATCACTCTCTTCTGAGTGATACATCAAACCCCTCAAAAGTATCATCACTGGTAGGCTCCCTAAGTATTTGTCGGACCTTTCTCCTGTGCTCTGCCTCTTCCAAACTCTCAGCACTTGCAGCCCTTTTCCTCCCAGCTGCAGTCAGTCCGCCTAAACCTCCCTCTTTCCAGTGACATGTCCAACACAGAATCCTCCTCCGAGTTACTACCTGTAGCAACTACAGGCTCAGTTTGCTCAACTACAACAGACCTCGTGGGCCATCCAGTCCAACCCCATGCCAAGAAGCAGAAAAAACGCTCTATTTTCGTCAGCAGTAATCTCAAATCATCGCGATTGACTATTTTGCAATCGGTTTCTTTTTTGTTAATAAATTGGTTACCGCACTGAATCCATGTTCCACTAAATATGTTGAAGGGCATTATTATTATTGTTATAAGACTCAACCAGTTGGAAGGGAACCCCAAAGGTATTATTATTATTATTATCCCTTCCTTGGCGAGAGGAGGAGGAGGGAGCAGGAGGAGCGAAGAAGAGAGAGAGACACACAGAGATGGATAGTAGCCTGTCACCTGGCTCATGCCACCGTTCCCATCGCCCCTTATAGGGGTTCAGTTCCCCCCAAATTCTCCTGGGCCTTCCAGCGCCCCCTAGATCGCCCCACCGCCCACTTTGGGAACCACTGATCTAGACACTATGCTCCTATTTATGCAGGCCAAAATCCCATTGGTTTTGGGGTTTTTTGCCGCCGCATCATACTGTTGGCTCATTGTTGATGTAAAAGTGTTCCACATTGAAATATGATTGCAAAGTTTGTTCAAACTGTATATCAAGTATTTTATTACAGTTTTCATTAGATACCTTTGGGATGGAGATAGCAGTTTGCTGGTGATTTTCCTTAGTTATCTGGAGGTATCTGCTATTTTTACTGACTCTGAAAATAATCGAGCTCTTTCCAAATAGTAACTGACCGGTTATGCATGTTTCCAAACTTATTCATATTTCCTAGGGAAGAAATGAATTTTATTTAGTGGCGATTGCTCTTAAGAGAAGAGCATTAACTTACTAATATTTATTATTTATCTCTATCCCACCTTCCTACTAAATATAATACAACAATGGGGTGAGTTTCACTAAAGGATGAGATAAAGTGCATCAAGGGGCATATTGTACTGAGCTGGTCGTGGAGATTTGTATTCATTCCTCAAAGGCACACCAGAACAACCAGGTTTTTAGGCGCTTCCTGAAGGCTGCCAGGGTGGGTGCTTGCCTAATCTCTCCGGGTAGCGAGTTCCAAAGCCGAGAGGCCCCCACAGAGAAGGCCCTCTCCCTGGTCCCCAGAAGTTGCACTTGCGGTGGAGGAGGAAGTGAGAGGAGGGCCTCTCCAGAAGATCGAAGGGGTTGCATGGGTTCGGCGGAAAAGGCATAAGATGCTTAAAGCAGTCATGTGACTAGAAGGTGACAACTCAGGCTCCTCAGCTTAGAAATGGACAACAGCACCTCCCCCAGAGCCAGAGATGAGCACCACTTCCAAAGCCGGGAATGAAAGGAGAAGTCTTTGCCTTTGTTTGTGTTTCTCATTGTATTATAACAAGGCATTGAATGTTTGCCAGTATCTGTTTACACTGTAATCCACTCTGAGTCCCCACGGGGAGAAGGGCGGAATATAAATAAAGTGTTGTTGTTATTTTTTTTAATACTTAAAGAAGAAAGATCACTGCATTCTGTGTGTATGTTTTATTTTTAGCCATCTATACCTCTGCAATGGATATGTTGGGAGGCGCTGGCGTAGAAAAACAATGTAGGAAAACGGATATTCTGGCAGATGCTGCATATTGTATTTTAACAAAACCCAAAAGTTTCACCGGGAATTTTGTCATTGATGAAAATTTGTTGAGAGAAGAAGGAATCAAGGATTTTGATGCGTATGCGGTGGCCCCAGGTAATCCAGATACAATTTCCTTACAAATGGTGTTTATGCTGTGTGGAAACTGCTGTTCAGCAAATACTATATTTTTGTAGTTTGTGGGTTGAATTGAGACTTAACATGAATCCATTCAGATCAGTTAATCACAGGGACTATTGATTTTGGTCATTTTCCGTTGAGTCTAAGTCTGGATCCAGCCATATGTGGTCGATTTGTAAAACCTTATCAGTCTTTCCAGATGGCCAGTTTGTGGCACAATAAATTACTTACAGGTCATATGTGTCCATGGCTGCAGGTCTGATGTGTCTGGTAATGTGTTCCCTTATGGAATACTAGCTGTCCCCTGCACGCGTTGCTGTGCCATAGTCTGTGGCTAACCCTTTCTACCCACATGGTGTTTGTGTGTATATGTGTGGTGATGTTTATGTGTATATGTGTAAGTGTATTTTGTGTATGTTTGTGTTTTTATGTATATGTGCAGGTATATATGTGTGTTTGTGTGCGTGTCTTCATGTATGTGCTGATGTGTGTGTGTGTGTATGTATGTGTATGTGTATGTGTGTGTTCTTGTGTATATGTGTATGTATGTATGTGTGCATGTGTGCATGTCTTTATGTATATGTGTGTGTGTATGTGTGTGGTGATGTTTGTGTATATGTGTGTATGTGTATGTTGTGTATGTGTGTGTTGTGTATGTGTGCGTTGTTATGTGTATGTGCATGTATATATGTGTGTATGTGTGCATGTCTTTATGTATATGTGTGTGAGTATGTGTGTGCTGATGTGTGTGTATATATGTGTATAATGTGTATGTGTGTGTTATGTATATGTGCATGTACATATGTGTGTATGTGTGCATGTTTTCATGTATTTGTGTGTGTATGTGTGTGGTGTGTGCTGATGTTTGTATGTATATGTGTATATGTTTGTGTATGTTTTCTCTCTCTTTCTGTCTCTCTCTTTTTCTCTCTCTCTTTCTGTTTCCTCCCTCTCATTTCCTTCCTCCCTCCCCCCTCCCTTCCCCTCTGTGGCCCGTTCCTTACCGATGGCGGGCTGCCTGGGTGTGGAGGAGGGGCGAGGAGAGCCCTTCCGGCGAGGAGGACGAAGCGGAGGAGGGAGGAGGCGGAGGCTGGCCGGGAGGAGGAGGTGGCGGCGACATGCGGGGCGGCTGCTTCCGGTTTGCTCCGCCTCCTCCTCCTGGCCAGCGAAGAGGGCGGGATGCCAGGTCCGTTGGACAATTTTTGGGGCCTTTTTCCTTTTGGTTCATCCTCCTCGCTGTTTGGGGGTGTTTGGGAGGGATGTAGGGCCAGTTTTTGGGCCCTATAGGGCAGGATGCCAGGTCCGTTGGACAATTTTTTGGGGTATGTGTTTGGGGGTGTTGGGATAGGCTGGTACCTTGATGTTTAGGGCTGCCGAGTTTAGTGCTTCTGCGATGTATAGTTTCTTTGTCTATTTGCGTCATTGCACGACCGTTCTCTTTTTATATAGAGAGATGATGTATTGTTTCTGAGGAAATGTTCTGCTTTTCCTCAACCTTTCACCAGTGTGTGTGTGTGTGTATGTGTGTGTGTGTGTGTGTGTTGGAACATAATCCTGCAAGGTGAATGGGAACGGATGGTTGACTTGCTATATCAGGCATGGGTTGGTAGGCTGTTAGGGATTGTGGGAGTTGAAGTCCAAAACACCTGGCAGGACTAAATTTGCCCAGGCCTGCAGTAGAGGATAGTTGTATTGTTATTTATCTTTTTAAAACTACATAAATAGCTACTTAATACAAGGATGGTGCCCCCCCCCCACCTAAAGGGCCGGCTTTAGAACAGCAGTTTAATCACCTGCTGCAGCTACAATACATCTTGCCGACTGAAAGGGTTGACAGTTCAAAGCTGGGTCAGGGTGAGCTCCTGATCTTCAGCCCAGCTTGCCGCCCACCTAGCAGATCGAAAACAGCAAAGTGAGTAGATAAATTAACATTAGATAGGGGGCCCTGGTGGTGCAGCGGGTTAAACAGCTGAGCTGCTGAACTTGCTGAGCAGAGTGAGCGCCCGCTGTTAGGCCCAGCTTCTGCCAACCTAGCAATTTCAAAACATGAAAACTTGAGTAAATCAATAGGTGCTGCTTCTGTAGGAAGATAGCAACGGTGCTTCTTGCAGTCACTCTGGCCACATGGCCTTGGAGGTGTCTACGGACAGCGCCGGCTCTTCGGCTTAGAAATGGAGATGAGCACCACCCCCCAGAGTCAGACTAGACTTAATGTCAGGGGAAACTTTTATTTTTACCTTAAGCAGGGAGACATTTTAGGCATGGCATATGGATCAGAAAAAGGAGGAAAGTTTGCGAACAAAGAAAGCTCTTTGGCAAGGAGATGGAGCGATAGCACCCCCTTCTGGCCAGAACCGAGCACAGCCTCCAAAGATGCTGAAATATGGGGGGAAACTTATATAATGCCGTTGTCTGTCTTGTCATTGTACAATCGGCACTGAATGTTTGCCTAATATGCCTCCCCACTTCTGTGATCCACCCTCAGTCCCTTTCAGGGTGAGAAGGGTGGAATATAAATACTGTAAATAAATAAATAATTAAAATTTCACTCCCAGCATCCACCCCCATGGCCAATGTTAAAAAGTTGTGTGAGCTGTAGTCCACAGTGTTAGCAGTACCAATAATGCACAATTTGTGGTATATGAAACACATAGTTTTACCAGTGTAAATGGTAGCATGGACCTTTGGATTTATATAGCAGGCAGTTGAGAACTGTGAATTACAAATCCTGTGATCCCATGTCTGATGACTGTATAGGATAGGAATGTAATGATACATCAGTTATCTTTAAATACGCTAATTGTGTTAAAGAAAATGATGGTAGGGAAGAAGTGGAGAAGTTCACAGTGCTTTTTTACAGTATCTTATCCAATTACAAAATTAAGCTTAGCGCAGAGGAAAAGGAGAAAAGAAAAAAACCCTGAAGCCATGAAATATATATTAGCATCTCTGAACAATTGCAATAATTCGTTGTTGAAGGCGTTAATGGCCAGAATCACTGGGTTGCTGTGAGTTTTCTGGGCAGTATAGCCATGTTCCAGAAGCATTCTCTCCTGATGTTTCACCCACATCTATGGCAGGCATCCTCAGGGGTTGTAAGGTCTGTTGGAAAGTAGACAAATGAGGTTTATATATCTGTGGCATGTCCAGGGTGGGAGATAGGACTCTTGTCTGCTTGAGGCAAGTGAGCATGTTGCAGTTTGGCCACCTTGATTAGCATTGAATGGCTTTGCAGCTTCAAAGCCTGGCTGCTTCCTGCCTGGGGGAAACATATGCTTCTGGAACATGGCCATACAGTCTGGAAAACACATAGCTACCCAATTGTAACTATGTTGTCATCATATTGTGCATGTACTTGGAGGCTCTAACTCAGTCCGATTTCCAAAAGATAGATAGATATAAAGGTTTGTGTACATATCTATATAATGTTCACACAGGATGTTTGGTGTTAATAAAATCAAGGTTTACAGCAGCAACCAAAATAATTCCTTGATGAACAGTTTTAGGATTTCATGCACAGTCTAATGTGAATGATGTGATTTTTCATTTTATTATTTCACTCTGTACCTTTAGGACACCCACTGCTACCAGATTTCTTCTTGGATGTAGATCCTGATACTCTAGCGATGAAAATGGAAGCACAAGGTGATTATTTTGATTCCCTCCTTACCAAGGCCCTCAGTTTTGTTTATCTGAGGAAAGTATTTTGTTCTCTACTCAACAGGTTTTTGTTCAAAGGGGCAAAATTCACTGTTATTTGGCAGTTGTTAGGAAACCAAAGTTCATTGTTTTCCATAATGTAGTGATAAAAATTAAACTTTCATATATTGCACACCAACTGAAATATTTCAGGTCTTTTTTTGTTTTGTACTGATGATTTTGGCATCCAGCTCCTGAAAACCCAAAAATATTGTCTCAAAAAATTAGCATATTTGGTCGGATGGAATATGCTAATTTTTTGAGATATGTATGCCAAAATCATCAGTATTAAAACAAAAAAAGACCTGAAATATTTCAGTTGGTGTGCAAAGAATCGAAAATATATGAAAATTTAATTTTTATCATTACATTATGGAAAATAATGAACTCTAGCACTATATGCTAATTTTTTGAGAAGGACCTGTATATGAAAAGCAATTCAGCAAAATAGTATAAAACAAAACCAAAGTTCAAATATCAGGAATAATCCACAGAATTCAAAGTACACGAGTAGCATCAAAAACCAGCAATACGAAAGCAGAATAAATCCAAAACATGTTCAGGGGAGCATGGGACTAGAAATCCCTTGACGTGACAGAATTTCTCAATCAATTGCCTTTATTTCAGTTAACAAACCTTAGGCAGATACAGAAAAATATAATACAGATAAAAGTCACATATAAAGCACAATGCAAGTTATCTGTCACGATGCAAGGTCTAGGCCCGGCCCCTTAATCACACACACAGAGACGGTAATCAGCTAACTATTTATTGAATAATAAGAAACAGGTGAAAAGGATAATTGTCCATAAAAATATCAAAGTTGCAATAAAAAGGTAAAGAGTTCTTAGGTAAATCCAAAGGCAAAAGCTTGGCAAGGTTCCAAAAACAATGTGGATGAAAACAGACTTGGTCCGTGGCAAAGCAAACAAGGTAAAGTTCAAGAATCAAGGCCCAAGAAACTTCTTGGCATAGCACGAGCCTCAGTCCTGGCTCCGTGGATCTTCGCTCGCTTCACTCCCTTCTAATCAGAAGTGGCCGAGCAACTGAGGATCCGTTCCCACGGATCCTATACTTAATTCCCCTGGTGAGACCCTCGACGCTCTAGGCTGCGGCGCCAATCTGTGCTTCGGGACCTAGCGCTCCTCTGGCGCTCTAGGCTTCGATGCCATTCCCTCCTGCTAGACTCAATGCTCCGTCTCCTATCAAAGCTCCGTCCTTGCCTCCCAGCACCTGAGTCGCTATCTTCATGAGAGCCAGACTCCCATGGGCTCATCCTCTGCTATCTCCCTAACCCTTTCCTGCGACCTGTAACCACCTGGTTTCTCATACTGATTATCTGAATCAGCACTTTCAATGTCGGCCTGACTTTCCCAGCTATCATAGCCATCAGGCCAGCCATCATCCCAGGCCAAGCTCTCTGTGGGAGATGAAGGCCCAGCTACCTCATCATCCCCTTCCTCCATGTCTACCTCAGCTGCAGCTGGCCCTAATGCAAGCGGGACCCCGGGGGCCGCCCCCTGCCCCCCAGGCACGAAAGGGAACTGGGTTGCTACATTATCAAATGTACACATATTAAGATCGCTGGCCTTAAAATTTATATCTCTTAGAAGCTAATAATATCTAGGGCTGTGTAGTTTTCTACTATTTAGTGTACTACAGATATAACAGAATTTCTATGTTCAATCACCTAGTTGCCTCAACTGGTGAAACAGCCTGCTGGTCTTGCTAATATAAACAGAAAATAATGCTTTCTCCTCTGAGAAACCGATAAGGGCTTCTTGGCTAATAGGTGGCTTGACCTTCATAATCTCTCCCGAAAATCTCTGTGTTGACAGAACATAAATCTCATATCTAACTGCTCATTAGTCTGTCCACCTGGACTTTCATTTTTATCCTCTGAGCTCAGTTCTGTTTCTGACCTCGCTTCCCTAGCAAACTGCCTCTCTGGAATGTGGCCTTCAGACAGAGGCCGCTCGTTTTCAAGGCTTAAAATCTCTTGCTGGCTTTCCTGCTGCTCCTGCTGACTTGCAGACCCAGAATCCCTATTGTTATCAGGCTGACTAACAGGCCCAGAATCCCCAGAAAGAGATCAGGTGCAGGCACAATCAAAGCCTGGACTACAACAGTATATTTGGTTTGCTGATTCCAAAAATGGCACCAGTTTCCCCCGATTAGCTTTAGTTTTGAGATCAAGAATGCATGCCCGCTGCCAGTTGCCCTCTACTTAACCCATAAGAAATAATGATAGCCATATCTGAGAAACAGAGCTGATGAGGTCTATCCAATGCAATTTTCTAAACCTGTGACCCAAATAACCCAAGGAATATATATAAAGGAAGAGTCGTCATGGAAAGACCGTCCCAAACAGAGAAACCTTACAACGCAGAGACACCAAACTTGCCAACAGAAATATGCCTCAGACAAGGTACGTTTGTAGCAAAGAAACTTTCCCCCCCAAAACCTAAAAGGCCCCCAAAACAACGAGTAAAAAAACCCTACATTTCCCAGCATCCTCCGGGGCTGCCAACGACTCTCCCAGCCTCTACATTCTGACAACATGATTGGCTGCCAATAAGGGTGGATTTGCATAACTCCTGTACTAGCCAGCCAACATGAACATTCCGACCCATAATAAACTGTCAGAGGAGGATAAGGCAAAGGGCTGAGGCACAAACACAAACACCCAGTTCACTACCCACAGATAATTTACACCCCTACAAATCACAGACCACGCCCAAAATTGACAGTAAGGCTTCATTAACTTAATTTCCCTGACTAGGCCTCACTTAATGGAATGCTGTTTACGCTCTGAATTGACAGTAAGGCTTCATTAACTTGTTTCTCCCGACTAGCCCTCAGCTCATTGGACATTGTGTATGGCCTGAATTGACAGTAAGGCTTCATTAACTTGCTGTTCCTGACTAGGCCTCAGCTCATGGGACATTGTGTATGGCCTGAATTTACAGTAACCTACCTTGGCACACAGAGCCCCTATGACCCACGCTACATTCTACTACAGTTTGGAGGAGGGTGGACCATGGATTATGGGACTTGAAGTACCTCAATGGATAATGGGATTTGTAGTACTTCAAAACCCATCATTCCCCACAGACCACTGTGTCCAAGAACCAAGACCGATAAAGACCAAACTTGGCAAACAATGCACCCCATGACCCACACTCAATCCGACTGCAGATTAGAGGAGGACACACCATGGATAATGGGATTTCAAGTACCTCCACACACTTCAAAGTACCCCACCCACACACGCATCAACCTCTACATCAACACAGCAGACGGAAAGACAAAAAACATTGTATATCCACAAGCTATGCAGAACGCCAGCAACACCACACAACAACAACTCCACAGGACTCCAACATCCCACCCACCAAAACAACCCACAACAACACAGCCATGACCCCAACAACACCATAACTAACAACAACTCCAACCCTTACATACTCAGACTTCCTCGCATCTCCAAAATAGGGCACAGCAACGTGTGCGGGTACAGCAATATATATATATATATATATATATATATATATATATATATATATACACACACACACATACATACACACACACACACACACACACACACACAGTATATATAAATAATCCTCCATGTCATGGGTCCTGTCTTATAAACAAAGAAACCACACAAGGCAGAAACACAAAAACAGCCCACATACCCAGAAAACCCTACGAGGTATGCTTACCAAAACACACACCCCCACCCAAAAAAGAGCCAACGGCCACAAATCCAAAAAAACCCATTATGGACTACAACTCCCATGATCCCCCACACCACCTCCCTCTGGCAGTTTACAGCGTCGGAATGTTAGTGGAGCTGACCAATTAGAGGGATTATGCAAATACTCCCTTAGTTAGAATGTAGGCTGGGAGCCCCCAACCCCCCTGGCAGTTTAGAGAGTCGGAATGTTGGTGGTGGTAGGGAAAGATAGGGAAAGGAATGGAGGGACTGAGACAAGGGGAGCAAGGACTGATACACAAAGGAGAGGAATGGCAGGAAGGAGGGAAAGGAAAGAAGGAAGAAGGAAGGGGGAGGGAGGAAGAAGAAAGGAAGGGAAGGATAGAAGGAAGAATGGATGGAAGGAAGGAGGGGAGAAGAAAGGAAGGAAAAATGAAGGATAGCAGGAAGGACGGGAGGGGAAAGGAAGGAATGGATAGAAGGATGGAGTGAAGGAAGGAAGGAAAGAGGGGAGAAGAAAGAAACACAGAAACACACACACACACACATACATGCACAGAAATATACAAATATACACATACACACATACATAAACACACCTGTACTTATACACATCAACACATATACGCGCACATACATATACAAACACACATATACATAAGTACACACATATACACGCACATACATATACTGTACACATATACATAACTACACACACAGTCCCCAATTTTAAAAAATCCCACAGCAACACGTGGCCGGGTCAGCTAGTTTTATTTATTTACGTCATTTCTACCCCGCTGTTCTCACCCCCGCAGGGGAACTCAGAGCGGCTAACATAGCAACGATTCGATGCCATAGGAAATACAGTATAAAAAGATAAAAACACACACATAGCACAGATTAAAACAACATTAGTTACAACATCATCATTTACACAATCAAAAAGCTTAAAAACCAAGACACCAAGGAAAAATGTTTTTGGTTAGGTTGTGTTACAGCAGCAACTCTCCCCATAAATGCAGATGTTTACTTTTGAATTGCAGTTATGTGTAACGTAAAGGCCACAAACATGTTTCTTCAGTGTTCCTTATAGCCCTCACACAGACACTGAAAGGTCATCTTTAATAGCAAAATTAATTCTACCCTTCCCTGATACTCATGGAAATCTGTAATTAAATATCTCTCTCCTTCATGTTTAGACATTTAGGGAGGGAAGCTCGTTGCATGTCAATCTTTGGCATGAATTAAACTTGGGACTGTATGTCGAAAGCATGTTCCACCAGTGAATCGTGCCCTGTTGACACAAGATATCCCTCACTCTTTGGCGGGAAATATTAAAGATCTTGTAAAATGACTTTTGATGTTGCTGATTTCCCCCCTTGCTCTTTATGGACCCTGAGCATAATAAGGACTTCTGAATTTTTGGAAAACGGCATTCATTGCCTTTTGGGAAAACCAGGACTCTCTAGGGCTTTTGGAAGCATGACCCTTTTGGAGATTGTCATTCACACTATTTGGAATACTCATAACCTTTTGGACAGGTATGACTTTGTTAGAGATCATAACCTTTTGTAAAGTATGATCTTCCTGAGAAGACTTAAACACTTGTTTGAGTAAAATATTATTTTTGGTAGTATGTTTTCAGTAGTATGCAAGGCAGTTTGGTTTCCAGCTGTTAGACTTACAGCCTAGTTATCTCTGATCTGTTAGGAACGGAGATCATTCCAATGTACAAAACAGCAGAGATTCAGAGGTGTTTCTTTCAGCGCCCAAAAACATCTACTCTCCCATAAAATATATTGCTTTTAAATCATACTCTCAAGAGACCAAAAATAACATGCTCTTTGCTAAAAGTAACATAGATGGATTACTCACAAACTTCATGAGTTCAGCATACAGGTACATTGCTTGACAATCCAGTTACAGATGGTATTTGAAGTAGTTTCTCTGTGCAGATAACATAGGGCATCTTTCTTATATTCAACAGTCCAAAGTCTAAAGCATCTCTCTGTTCTGAGAGTCTAATGGGGTCTCTACATTCTAATAATGGAGTCTTGAGATCTGAATAGTCCCAGATCTGATCACATGGTCTGCGGTCCCTCCCACAACATAGAGTTAAGGAAAACTGCATGCCAACACACACATATATACACAATATAGTAAGCAATCTGAATTATATACATAACACATAACTAGTATAGGAGGTTGCTTTTTCCAACATGAATACAGATGTTACTTTCTGGAGAAAATCTCTTTTGGAGCATCTACACCACTCTAACTGCCACGGCTCAATATTATGGAATTGTGGGATTTGTAGTTTGGTAAGGGATTTGTAGTTTGTTTTATGTTTTTAACCCTTTGGTGTGTGCCATTGGCTTTTGTGAGCCGCCGCGAGCCCCCGGGAGTCGGCGGCGTAGAAGCCCCAATAATAAAATAAATAAATAAATAAATAAGGCACCAATACTCTTTGGCGGGCGATATTAAAGATCTTGTAAAAGGACAACTCCCATGATTCCAGAGCATTGAGTCACAACAATTAAAAGTGTCAAACTGCATTAACTCTACAGTGTAGTCAGGACTATCAGACTCATTTTCTTTGAAGGCAAATATAAATAAGGCTACATCAGCCTTATTTATATTTGCCTTCAAAGGGCTGTTGAATCCATGGATGGAAGATCGGAAAATATAGGAGGCCAACTATATTGTTTGCATAGTGGTTGGTGCTCTTTAGTTCTTACCCAGTTTTGGTTCCCAGATGTTATTCAATGACAACTCTCATCACTTTTGATGACCGGCAATGCAGACTGGGGATAATGTGAATTGTAATCTCTGAGGTTTGTGAAAGGTTAAAGGCATATCCACAAGCTTTGTATCTAAATCCAGATCCAGATCCTACTATCCTGACTAAAGAGAATAACCTGCAGCTTTCAGATGTTATTGTATCACAATTTCCATTCGGCTCTAGTCATGATGTCTAATGTTGAGGAATACAGCATCTGGACGGCCACATATTATTATTACATTTATTGACACCCTGCTTTATCTCCCCCAAAGGGGACTCAAAGCAGCTTAACATAAAGGCGTCAGCATGGCCATTTAAAATATACAAATATACGAACATTAAAACAGGATTAAATATAAATAGTATTTAAAATTGACATAGTGGGCCGGATTTGGCCCGTGGGCCTTGTGGGTGACACATGTGGCTTAGATCAGGCATGGGCAAACTTTGCCTGTTAGGAATTGTGGGACTTGAAGTCCAAAACACCTAGAGGGCTGGAGTTTGCCCATGCCTGGCTTAGATGAATGATTTGTTGTCAGTGGATCTGGGGCAGCTTGCTTTGGGAGAATGTGAGTCATTCCTTGCTTTGGCCTGGATGTTTGAGAAGGATCCTACCACTCTTCATTGAGGAATGGCTCTGGTATCCCTGTAATATTGTTTGCTCTAAAAAAATAACTTTCCAGGCTCCTCTTTGGAATGCTAGAATCTAAAGAAGTTTTGATCTCACTATTCATGTTGGTCCTACAGGAGCTTCCCCAACATTCAAGGATGGGAAAAAACAAGATGTAATGAAGCATGAAGGTCCTAAGTCTGAAAGTCATGAGAAAGTTAAGCATCATGTGCATTTTGCTACAGAAAACGCAGCCGGTCCTGTAGCCGAAACATTTAAGATTATCAAAGGGGCAATTAGTGATGACGTTGTCAAATCAACCCAAGGAGTTTATCGGTTTGAATTGTCGGGTAAGAGACCTGCATCCGTTTTGATGTACTATTGGGCTGTATCTCCTCCTAGCATTAGTAGTCAGTATTTATATTCAGTGCTGCCCGTCCAAGAATAATAATAATAATAAACTTTATTTATACCCCGCTCCATCTCCGCAGTGAGGACTTCGGGGCGGCTCAATGATGCAGAATATTCTCACAGTAGCAGCAATGGTCAAGAAAACACATTCATGGTCATATTCTATTCTATGACAAACACATTCATGGTCATATTCTATTCTATGACAAAATAAGAGTAATAACATTTGGTGAATAATTTGGTAAAACCTGGGAATCGCTGCTATTTGATAATCTATACACACAGGGCGGTCCGAGCTCTCCCGGGGTAAGCGAACATTATTTTGGCGCCCGGGCGCTCCCAATGTGCGCTCCATTGTGAGGCGCGCGGCGCCGCCGCCCTGCTGCTGCGCTGCGCTCCGCGGTTTCGCGCGCATGCGCAGTGCCTACAGACCTCTCTTGAGGTCCGTAGGCACTGCGCATGCGCGCGAAACCACGGAGCGCACATGCGCAGTGCCTACGGACCTCAAGAGAGGTCCATAGGCACTGCGCTGCGCTCCGTGGTTTCGCGCGCACGCGCAGTGCCTACAGACCTTTTTGGTTTGCGCAAGATGCGCAGTGCCTACGGACCTCAAGAAAGGTCCGTAGGCACTGCGCATGCGCGCGAAACCGCAAAGCGCAGCGCAGCAGCAGGGCGGGCGACGCCGCGGCGCCCCACCCCGGAGCGTCCAAGATGGCGCTCTACACAGCCGCGTAGGCCGCGTAATGGCAAAGACCGCCCCTGTATACACATAAGGCCTTAAATGGTCTGGGGCCAGTGTACTTAAGGGACCGCCTTATCCCATACCATCCCACCAGATCCCTACGCTCCGAAGAGCAAAACCTCCTGGTCATTCCCAGCCCGAAAGTATACCACCTGACTGCAACTCGGTGGAGGGCTTTTTTGATCATTGCTCCAGTCATCTGGAATGCGTTGCCCTCGGACATCTGAGCCCTGCGGAGCCTCCCATAATTCCGTAAAGCCTGCAAGACCCTATTGTTCCGGCAGGCTTACGGGACCTGAATAGCGGCTGCCCCCCCGGTTGCCAGGCTACCCTGTACTGTTCTATTTTATTGTTATTGATATGATGTTTTAATGTGCTGTTGTGTTGTGTGATTTGATTAACTATGATGTTTTAGCTGAAATGTTCTCCTTGTATGTAAGCCGCCCCGAGCCACTGGGAGTGGCAGCAAACAAATTCGAATAAATAAATAATAATATAATAATAATAAATAATAAATTAATAATAAAAGTGGAAATATGTGTGTATGTGGCTGGAGTGTCAACTTACAGTGACAAGCTCCTGCCTTCACAAACAGCTATAGCTCCCACTACTTAGAAGACACCAATGACCCTCCTTCCAATGACATTGCAGGTCATAGTGAGTGCCGTGAACATGTAAAAAAGCCCTCCCAATATCCTCCACAAATACCATACTGCCCACCACCCAAGTGAAGACTTACATACGGGAACAATTTGATCCTTGATTGTATGTGTTTCCTCCACGACAGACACCCCAGTGTCCTTACTTAGTTAGTGTGGAATTAACATGACTCCGCCCACTTGCCCTTCCCTTAACCCTTTGCTAGTATTTTCTATGATACACAGCAAACAGAGAAATAGATCAGCAACTGAATATACTAGAGAGCATTGAGGAGAATTCACCATGATTTATCGAAGTAGTAAATACTGGGATGTATAGATGTATAGTTCACCTGCAATCTAAGAGCACTCTGAACTCCACCAATGATTGACCTGGAACTAACTTGGCACACCGAACCCCCATGACCAAAAAAACATACTGGAGGTCTTTGGAGGGATTTATAGGAGTTGTAGTTCACCTACATCCAGAACACACTATGAACCCAAACAATGATGGATCTGGACCAAACTTGGCATGCATACCTGATATGCTCAAATTGGAATACTGGTGGGTTTTGATGGGAATTGGCATGGACATTTTGGAGTTAGATTTACAGTTCACCTGCAATCTAAGAGCACTCTGAACTCCACCAATTATTGACCTGGAACTAACTTGTCACACAGAACCCCCATGACCAACAAAAAAATACTGGAAGTCTTTGGAGGAAATTCACCTTGATTTGGGGAGTTGTAGTTCACCTACACCCAGAGAGCACTGTGAACCCAAACATCAATGGATCTGGACACATTCCTGAAATGCCAACATTTGATTACTGGAGGGGTTTGGGGGGAACTGACCTATTTTTCTGGGAGTTGTAGTTCACCTACAACCAGATAAATGGTGACCTCCACCGATGATGGACCTTGACCAAACTTGGCACACAGAACTCCCATGACTAACACAACCTATTAGAGGAGTTTGGGGGGATTGACTGACCATAGTGTTCTGGCCCAACTTGTCCGAACACATTTGCCTCTACGTCCCACCTCGTACTTTAAGATCATCTGGGGAGGCCCTTTTTTCACTCCCGCCAGCATCTCAAATGCGGCTGTTGGGGACGAGAGACGGCCTTTTCGGCTGTGACTCGCTGCCTACGGAATGCGCTTCCAAGAGAAATACAATCGACCCTATCCCTCCTAGCATTTAGGAAAAAAGTAAAATCGTGGTTATGGGACCAGGCCTTTGCACAATAGCAGAATGCAGCACTTTGAACTTTGGACTGAAATAGGATTGGCTAATTGACAGATGAGAATATGGCTTACTGTTTTTAACCTAGTCTTGCGGACGGAACATTGTTTTAACTTAATTGACTGTTGAATAGTTGTATGTTTTTAACTGTTTAATCTTGTATGTTTTAATGGTTATATTGTATACTCTGGCGTCGAATTGCTGCCTTGTAAGTCGCCCTGAGTCCCCCTTCGGGGGTGAGAAGGACGGGGTAAAAATACAGTAAATTAATGCAATTTGACATCACTTTTATCTGCCATGGCACAATGCTATGGAATCATGGGAATTGTCATTCTACAAGGTCTTTAGCTCACTCTGACAAAAGAGTATTGGTGCCTCACTAAACTACAAATCCCATGACTTTGTAGCATTTGAGCCATGACAGTAAAAGCAGTGTCAAACTGGATTAATACTACAGTGTAGATGTGCACACACAGCCCGATTTATAATTATCAGAGTATTCTGGTTGGGAGTAGTGGTTATAAGAGAGCCTAGCATAGGGAACTATTGGGAACTCCTGGATTCAGATCCCACCTCCAGGCGCTAAAATGCTGGGTAGTCTTGGGCAAACTGCCACCTCCCTGTATAAATAGTATTAGTTTATCTTTCAGTTCTCAAGAGTGAATGCCAAGCATTCTAAACACAGAGGAAAAATTAGATCTATAAATACTGTGGTTTGGAGCCAGACGTAACCATGTTTATTCAGAGAACCTATTATGCTGGATACAGACTTCGCCAAGGAAACGTTAGTCATAACTACTTAAGTACAATTAATTTCAGTGTATATACTCTAAGCCAGTGTTTCTCAACCTTCCTATTGCTGCGACCCCTTAATACAGTTCCTCATGTTGTGGTGACCCCTAACCATAACATTATTTTCATTGCTACTTCATAACTGTGTATGGGGGGGGGGTTGATTTTGTCATTTAGAAGTTGTAGTTGCTGGGATTTATAGTTCACCTACAATCAAAGAGCATTCTGAACTCCACCTTCGATGGAATTGAAACAAACTTAGCACTCAAAATTCCCATGACCAACAGCAAATACTGGAAGGGTTTGGTGGGCATTGACCTTGAATTTGGGAGTTGTAGTTCACCTCAATCCAGAGAGCACTATAGACTCAACAAGGATGGATCTGGACCACACTTGACACGAATCCTAAATATACCCAAATGTGAACACTGGTGGAGTTTGGGGAAAATAGATCTTGACATTTGGGAGTTGTAGTTGCTGGAATTTATAGTTCACCTACAATCAAAGAGCCCCTTGCACCCCACCAATGATAGGAATGGGTCAAACTTCCTATTCAGAACCCTCATGTCTTGGGGGGACTAGCTGCCGTGACCCTCCATCCCACCTGTCACCCTCTCCCTCACCCACGCATGCGCATCATGCTGCCATGCGCCAAGCATGCCTGCTCTCCCCTCCCTGCTTGGAGTCTCAGAAACAGCCCTCCCCTTGGCTGGGAGGCCTGCCAATCACAGCAAAGGAGAGCTTTCGGTGGAGAATGCGCAGTCTGTTTCCAAAAAGAGAAGGACAAGCGGAGAGATCTTCAGCCTTCTCTGCCAAAGGGCTTCCTAAGACCATCAGAAATATATGTTTTCTGATGGCCTTTGGCGACCCCTCTGAAACCCTCTCGCGACCCCCCTGGGGGTCCCGACCCCCAGGTTGAGAAACACTGCTCTAAGCCATGTCTAAATCTGGAACAAAGCATTTAGTCAATAGTTCTAATGGGACTTCTGAGGGGTTTTTTATGTTGCACTTAGTTTTCAGGGGGCTCTTTAAGATGCCGTGTGACTTCGGGAAGGAGCAAGACAGGAATTTAATCCATGAGTGACAGAGAAAAATCCAAAGAGGGACAAATGTCATTCAGAAACTATTTAGGAAATGCTGCACTAAGTCGGGATCCTATCATGCCACACTGATTTCGTATTTCAAGCTATAGCGTAGGAGTGACATCTCTCTCCCCAGAAAAATCTGATTTATTTAAACTTCAAAGTCTCTTAAATGATTTATTTGTGAATGGAGTATACACATGGCTAATGTATACACTATAATTGAATTGTGCTGTTTTTGTGGTAGGTGAAGAAGCAGGAACGTGGTATATTGATCTTAAAAACAAAGGTGGTAGTGCGGGAAGTGGAGAACCACCTGGAAAAGTGGACGTGATCATGAACATGTCCAGCAGTGATTTTGTAAAAATGTTTTCAGGTAGGTTTCGGAAAGTTTTCTCTTCTCTGGAGTTGTATTTGGATTCACCTGTTCACTTGAGTGAACAATTGCTGTCGCTCTAAGGAACATGACTCTGACCCCTATACATTGCCTGGGATAGGACTCTGCGTGAAATCAACAGAAAAGAGTACACATATTTAAATTATCGTATTTTCCGGGGCACAAGACGACTGGGCGTATAAGACCACCCCCAACTTTTCAAGTTAAAATATAGAGTTAGGGATATACTCGCCATATAAGACCCCTCTCCCAACACAGTTCTATTGATTTGGTATCCACGACTCCCAGAATGCCTCAGTGAGCATGCCCAAGGCATGCTGCTGCTTGGGGCTACTGGGAGTCGTAGTCTGGAGGCCTGGGTGAGCCTGATGATCATTGGAGGCTTCTGCCGGCCGCTTGGGTGGCCTTATTAGTTATTTATTTATTTATTTATTTATTTAAAACTTTTGTACCCCGACCTTCTCACCTCTATCGAGGGACTCAGACCGGCATAACAGCAAAAATTCAATGCTATACAACAGGGCTGTCCAACTTCTACCGGCCCAGGGGCCTGAATTCCGGTCACTGATGACCTGGGGGGCCGTAGGGTCTGCCCCCGGCTCCGCCCCCGCCCCGCCCTCTTCCCGCGCCCTCTCCCCTTATTTTTATTTAATATTAAATATATTTAATTCCATCCTTCCCTCTCCCCTTATTTTTATTTAATATTAAATATATTTAATTCCATCCTCCCTCTCCCCTTATTTTTATTTAATATTAAATATATTTAATTCCATCCTCCCCTCTCCCCTTATTTTTATTTAATATTAAATATATTTAATTCCATCCTCCCCTCTCCCCTTATTTTTATTTAATATTAAATATATTTAATTCCATCCTCCCTCTCCCCTTATTTTTATTTAATATTAAATATATTTAATTCCATCCTCCTCTCCCCTTATTTTAATGTATCCCATCTCCCTTATTTCATCTTTAAATATATTTAATTTTATATTTAATACATGAGGGAGATGGGGGAGGGAATGAGGAGCCCCTGCTTCGGCCTACCTTTTCCAAATGCGCAGGATCCAGGAGTACCCGGACGACGAGAGAGCGACGACCGACTGAGTCGAAGAAGGTCCTAATCGCGTCTGTGGGCCTCAGCGATCCAGTAGTAGAGTAGCCGAAGAGTATCGCGAATCATAATCCACATGGGATTTGCTGTCAACGCCGGCGTGATCTTGCGTTGCCAGTGAAATCCCATGTGGATTGCGTATTCTCGCGATACTTGCTCCGAACCCGGAAGTAGGGGTTTTTTAAAAAAAAATATTTATTTTATTTTTCAATTTTTATTTTTTATTAAAAAGCTTAGGGGGCCATAGGGAAGGGGCTGGGGCCATATATATGCCCCCCGGGCACCAGTTGGACAGCCCTGCTATACATTTTAAAAACAACTACAACAACATATTAAAATACATTAAAACCCAGCCTAAAACCACATCGCCATTAAAACAATTCCACTCAATCTGTAAACGTGGCCTTTCTTCCTTCCTGACTCTTCTGGCTGCCTGCAAATAGCTACGTGGGAGGATTTGGAGGGCCTTGAACAGGGAGAGCGGGGACAAGTCCCTCAGCAGCTTGGCCTGAGGAGGAGGAGGGAGCGGGATGGGGGCGGAGAGAGAGTGTAAGGAGGAGGAGCGCCAGGCTCGCTGGGCTGCCCCTGTCGCTCTCCCCATTCTGCTTTCAAAGCCCTACTCCAACTCCTCCAAAGTTGCCATTTTCAGGCAGCTGGGATACCTGCAAATAGCAATGTGGGAAGAGTTGGAGACGGGCCTTGAAAGGAGACTGGGAGAGTGGCAGGGGCAGCCCAGCAGGCCTGGCACTCCTCTGCATGCCCTCCCTCCGCCCTCCTCCTCCTTCCCCCTCTCTCTTCCTCCTTTCCCCTCCCTCCTCTTCAGGCCGCGCCGCTAAAGGACTTGTCCCCACCACTGCAGCCATTCTCCCCACTCTTTTTTTCAAGGCCCTTCTCCAATTGAAGGCCATTGGGCTCACCTAGGCCCAAGGAAGCAAGGCTACCCGATCAGCTTCCTTGGGCCTAGGCGAGCCCGGTGGACTTCGGAGACTTCTGCCAGCCGATCAGGTAGCCTTGCTTCTTTCCTCTTTCCTAGCTGCCTGCAAATAGCTATGTGGGAGGAGTTGGCCTGCATCAATAGGAGCATAGTGTCTAGATCCAGGGAAGTCATGCTACCCCTCTATTCGGCCTTGGTTAGACTACACCTGGACTACTGTGTCCAATTCTGAGCACCACAATTGAAGGGAGATGTTGACAAGATGGAATGTCTCCAGAGGAGGGCGACTAAAATGACCAAGTGTCTGGAGAACAAGCTCTATGAGGAGCGGCTTAAAGAGCTGGGCATGTTCAGCCTGAAGAAGAGAAGGATGAGAGGAGACATGATGATGGCCATGTATAAATATGTGAGGGGAAGCCATAGGGAGGAGGGAGCAAGCTTGTTTTCTGATGCCCTGGAGACTAGGACGCAGAACAATGGCTTCAAACTACAGGAAAGGAGAGTTCACCTGAACATATGGAAGAATTTCCTGACTGTGAGAGCCGTTCAGCAGTGGAACTCTCTGCCCCGGAGTGTGGTGGAGGCTCCTTCTTTGGAGGCTTTTAAGCAGAGACTGGATGGCCATCTGTTGGGGGTGCTTTGAATGCAATTTTCCTGCTTCTTGGCAAGGGGTTGGACTGGATGGCCCATGAGGTCTCTTCCAACTCTGATTCTATGAAGGATAGAAGGAGAAAGAGGGAGGTAAGGAGGAAGAAAAAAGAAGGAAGGAAAAATGAAAGGGAAGGAAGGACGAATGTACGCAAGGGTGGAAGGGAAGGATGGAAGGAAGGGAAGGAAGAAGGAAAGAACGAAGGACAAAAAGGAGGAAGGGAAAGATAGAAGGAGAAAGAGGGGAGTAAAGGAGGAAGGTAAGGAGGAAGGAAAAAGAAGGAAGGAAAAACAAAAGGGAAGGAGGGTTGGACGCAAGGGTGGAAGGAAAGAAGGAATGAAAGACAAAAAGGAGGAAGGGAAGGATGGAAGGAGAAAGAGGGAAGTAAGCAAAGGAGGCTGGAAAGAGAGAAGGAAGTATAGGGTGGTGAGAGGAGGTGGGCCTGAGAAAAGATCCCAAGGGGTTGCATCCACATACCTGGTGTCAGGGCCGTAGCCAGGATTTTGATTCGGGAGGGGCTGAGTTTGATTTCGGGGGGCTGGGGTCTGAGTGAGTGAGAGAGGGTCTACCCTAGCAAACCTTTTGTATCGTTATCCCAATACCCCCATGCATTTGGGATATACTGAGCATGGTGATCAGATCATGATATGAATACACATAACAGTTTAAATAATGTACCAGTAAAGCATTCTCACAGACAACCCTGAGAATTTCGGGGGGGGGGGGGGTTGCTGAAGCCCCTCAAGCCCCACCCCTGGCTACATGCCTGCCTGGTGTGGATGCACTCTCAGATAAGTTATAGATGGGTGGATTTTCAATGTTTTTAAAAATATTTTATATTTAATCTGCATAGTTTTTAGTATTTGTTTTTCTCGTGTTAGCTGCCTTCAGTATATTTTTCAACACAGAGGGTGGCATATGCAAATAAGAAACACTCATTTTTAAATAGCTAATTTTCCTAATTTTAAATCTTGGTAGATGTTTGGTTGTTAATTACAGTTATGCTGGAAAAGCAGGGTTGCGTGTGTTTATAGCATTTCCTTCTCTCGTTTCAGGGAAACTGAAGCCAACAATGGCTTTCATGTCCGGAAAGCTGACAATCAAGGGTGACATGGCCTTAGCAATCAAGTTGGAAAAATTGATGGGCCAGTTTAATTCTAAATTGTGAAGTTTAAATGGGGGTGGTTTTTGTGCCACATTTCAGCATTCAATAAATATGCTGTGCTTTGCAGTTGAACGTATGATTCAAACGTATGATTATGATTGAGACATGTATGTCAGAGATGTGCCTTTTCTGTGTTTCTACTTTGACACAGATTGAAATTCCTATTGATTAAAGTGATAAATAGATGTTATTGCTTAACATCTTGGGAAGTAATTTTAGGATTGGTGGGCCTTTCTTTTCTTCTTACGAGAATCAATGCAACGTAATTTGCACCAATACATTAAATTCAATTTAAATTAAATCCATTTTCCTTTTTCTATGTTATCAGTTTACGGGCTGGATTCTATTAAAATTAATGCACCAGTGAGCACAAAAGATACATTGCACTGATTTGACTAATTCTAAATACCCAATATACTGAAGTATGTATCAGTCTAGATTTTTTTTTAGTAAAAAACTCAACTCCTTAAGTTTGTCTTTTGTCTCAGAAATGTGTTTCTCCAAGCCTGGGGTGATAAACCTTCATGCCACATAGAATTAGAAAAACTAAAATCCTGTTGACATCAGTTCAGCGTTCCAGGGTTCGCCTGCAAATGAATTGCCTCGAAGGCACTTTGGTGATTTTGGTCCCATTATTGATGCTCTGAAAGCATAGGCGCCTTTTCAGGTTGGATATCCCCCCCTCACTTTCTGTGTGGGTTTACAATTACAGATTCATTTATTTCCTTAAGAAAATGTAACTCTCTGGAGTCAGGTTCCTGGCCTCGGGCATGAAGAAACAAAACCACAGGCATTTGCCTGAGTCTCCAGGTGCTTGTAAGATTATCTCGGATAATAAAGAGAATGAGATCTTTAAAAGGTGAAATTGCTGCTGTAAAAACTCAGTTCCTGCCAAGTTGTTCCTACAAAAGTGATTGAAATAAAATGTGTTTTTTCTGTATAAGTGTCTCTGCCTGCTATATTTGTATGTGCCGAGTGATTCTTTTTCCAGACTCTTTGTTACTTAAGTGGGAGGTTATGCAGGCGTGCCCCGAGTTCTTCCTGATAACACAGCCCAACAAAACGAAACTTCAGCCCCCCAAATAACCCTGTTTCTGGGGGTAATTTGGGCTGCTGATTCATAAAATTATATTGGATAGACCGCTTACATTTCTTAGATATGATTATGGTTTTCTGTGGTGAGCAGATGGCGACTGGTAGAGTTCAGAGAGTTCTGTGGATGACTGTGAATGTTGTGAATCAGCCTAATAATAATACACTTTATTTATATTCCGCTCTTCTCACCCCAAAGGGGACTCGGAGCGGATTACATTACACATACGGCAGACAATCCCTGCCGGTTGACATACAAATACAATACAACAAGTACAAATTAGAAGGATTTTTTCTTCTGGCTGCATCACCAGGGGGTGCTTTTGCTTCATCCTCATGACGGAGAGCCTCTGTTTCCGCATTCCACCTTCCAACAGCCGATTTTTCCTTTTATTCAGGCGTTGTAAAGTCCTTTTTGTAATAATATTTCCCCGCTTAGCGGTCCCTAGTTTATTATTATTTTATTTATTTATTATTTGCACTTGTCAGTCGCCACTCCCAATTTGGCTCGGGGTGACTTACATCAGTGAATTGTCAGGATTAAAACACAATAAAACACAATAAAACAAGGTAACTACATAAAATGCAACTCACACGAGCTGTGTATATAAAATAGGAGGGCAAGTATCCAAGGATCAGCAGTCTTAAGCACCAAATGCCTGCTGAAATAGGAGAGTTTTGCACGCCTTCCGGAATGCCAACAATTCGTAAGGGCACGAATAGCGGAAGGCAGTGCATTCTACAATGTGGGGGCTATTATCGAAAAAGCTCTCCTTGTGGTAGTAAGACGTTACATTTTAAAACTTGGAACCTCCAGAAGTTGTCCCGACTCCGAACGTAATGGCCTGGTGGGACAATATCATCTATTCACAACCGGGATTGTTTTCGGACTGTTAGGTGAACAGTGGACAGGGCTCAGCTGAGTGTCCAGACCAGCCCGGGAATCGAACATGCAACCTTCTGATTGCAAGCACAGTTGTTGTTACCGCTGTGCTATCCCTCCAGCCCTATTTTGTATCATGATACTTCTGATGTGAGAAATGATGGTTTGGTCAATGATTTTCATGATGCTTCTGATGTGGGAAATGATGGCTTGGTCAATGATTTTCATCAGGCAGACAATGACAGAGGCTTCAGTGCAAAGGGCATTTTCTCATGACAACATTCCTGCTGAACAGAGAGATGATGGGTCACTCCCTTTCTCTGTGAGCTCTCCATATTTGGGTTTGGAAAACAATCTGACACCTGGGAATTTTAATGAGCAGCCAGATAAAGAGTGGCAAAACGGGGCTGGAACGTTGCCAGGAGAGACAGCAAGCCCAGAGTTTACGGCGCTCTGAAAGACTTTGTCAGATAAGAGCCAAGAGTGGGGAAAAACGAAACCAGATTTTGGGCTTTGGGTTATAAGGGTTGCCTGAAAGGAAAACCCTTCATATCAGGATCATTCGGAATCACGTTTCATGTGTCTTGGTATTCTTGTTCAAGGGGTCTTGTTCCTGTGGATTTCTAGCTTTGTGGATTGACTACATTGCCTGGATTACCTTTGTATCCTGTTTGATTCCTGTTTTGGATTATTATTGCTTTGGAATGCTTTTATCTCTCTTGTGGACCTTGCTTTATGTTACTGCATTTTTACTGACTTTATGCTTTTTGGAACTTTCTTACTTTTTATAAGCATCTGTTTCTATTGACTATTTTATTTAGCTTCAATAAAAGGATTGAATTTTTCACTCATCATATGGTGTGTTTTAAGTCAGAGGGCTTTTCCTGTTCTGGAGTGCAACAGTGAACTATAACTCCCAGAATCCAGTGTCAATTCCCCTGCAAACCCCTTCATGTGTTAGTCATGAAGGGCCTGTGTGCCAGGTTTGGTCCAGATCTGCCGTCGTTTGGTCCAGATCTGTGCTCTCTGGACCAAACTACGACAAATCAAAGTCAGTGCCCCCCCCCCCCCGACAAACAACTTCAGTATTTTCTGTTGTTCATGGGGGGTTTGTGTACCAAACTTAGTCCTGATCCGTCATCGGTGGGGGTCACAGTGGTCTCTGGAAGTGTGAGTCAATAGGAAATCTGAGTCAACAAGGGAGGGGTAGGCTAACAAGCACAAGCAAAAAGGGGGAACAAGGGATAGCGCAAAAACGCTCACAGATGGTGGTATTCAATCACAATGCCATTTATCATTATACAGTATAAGCATCAATAAATCAACAATGATATAAAGTAGATCTACACACACGCATGGGTAGTACAATGAGTCAGCCTGATAAGTGAGCATACATCAATTAAACCATTATGGTACATTCATAGAGTGGGGATAATGAGGGAAAAAGTCCAGGATAATGCGAAATGCAGTATGACTCACGACAGGGAAGTCCAGGGATGAAGATAGGGCTTGGCGTGGTGTGGAGGGGCAAAGACCGAAGCCGGGCCGGAACGCTGGAGGCACGTCACAAGGGCGCGCTGTGGGCGCGTCACCAGGGCGCGACTGGAGATGCCGGCTCCGGGGCGCGCTTGCTGCGTCACAGGGGGGCGACTGGCAGCGCGGTGAGCAGCGTCATCCGGGGGCGCGAACAGCCCAATGTAAACAATGAGGTAATCAGTCAGCGACTAGGGTCCGCAGGAACAATAAGCAAGAGGAAATAAGAACAGTCGAAGGAGAGCCGGGACCTTGCCGAACGGCTTGGAAATCCTTGGAGGCGCCAACAAATATCCAGCCCTTTGGATTCCAAATCTTTGATGAAACCAGTAAAGATCACCTTGATTTAAATAACACAGTGACGCGCCCAGAAGAAGTGCCCGTTCAGGCACGAAAACGGCGAATATTTGTTGGCGCCTCCAAGGATTTCCAAGCCGTTCGGCAAGGTCCCGGCTCTCCTTCGACTGTTCTTATTTCCTCTTGCTTATTGTTCCTGCGGACCCCAGTCGCTGACTGATTACCTCATTGTTTACATTGGGCTGTTCGCGCCCCCGGATGACGCTGCTCACCGCGCTGCCAGTCGCCCCCCTGTGACGCGCCCACAGCGCGCCCTTGTGACGTGCCTCCAGCGTTCCGGCCCGGCTTCGGTCTTTGCCCCTCCACACCACGCCAAGCCCTATCTTCATCCCTGGACTTCCCTGTCGTGAGTCATACTGCATTTCGCATTATCCTGGACTTTTTCCCTCATTATCCCCACTCTATGAATGTACCATAATGGTTTAATTGATGTATGCTCACTTATCAGGCTGACTCATTGTACTACCCATGCGTGTGTGTAGATCTACTTTATATCATTGTTGATTTATTGATGCTTATACTGTATAATGATAAATGGCATTGTGATTGAATACCACCATCTGTGAGCGTTTTTTGCGCTATCCCTTTGGTTCCCCTTTGCTTGCTCAATAGGAAATTTGCCACAAATATACTTGCCCACATACATACGTATATTATATTCTAGCTGTACCTGGCACGCGATGCTGTGGCCAACCTTCCCTCCCTCTTTCTCTCCTTTCTCTCCTTCCCTTTTTTTCTTTCCTTCTCTCCTTCTCTTCCTTTTCCCTTCCTTCCCCCCATTTTCTTTCCCTTCCTCTTTTCCCCTTTCTTCCTTCTCTACCTATTCTTGGACTGCAACTCTCAGCAGTCCTCCTGATCGATCTATCAACCTACCTACCTATCTATTTCTATCTTTATCTATCTGGAGGATTGCTGGGAGTTGCAGTCCAGAAATAGGAAATTGGAAATATGCAAGGATTGGGATGCTCTCAAAGAAATCCAAGGAGAAGAAAGCTTGCATTTGAATTATCCTCCTATCCTAAAGGGCCTGGTCTAGCGGATACTGGGAGCTGTAGTCCGGAAGAGAGTGTGGATATGCTATTGTGTGTTTTGTTTGCTGGGGGAGTCATTTTTGGGCACGCGTTGTAGCATCTTTTTGCTTTTTTGGCTTTTTAAGTCCCTTCTGCTGTGTTTTCCAGTGTTTTTATGAGTGACTAGCTTGGGGACCCGGCCCTGCCCGGGTTATTTGTGAAGCGCAGCAGGATGTAGAGTGGGTCAGGGGGGCTCTGTGTGCCAAGTTTGGTCTTGATCCATCATTACTGGGAGTTGCAGTGGTATCATGAAATTACTGAAGGTAGTGCAAGTCCCATCATCTCTATCCCCCCCCCCCCCCAAAGTGTAGTAGGATGTAGATTGGGTCATGGGGGCTCTGTGTGCTAAGTTTGGTCTGTATTGGTGAATGGATGAGGGATGCATTCTTTTTCGGAAGTGAGTGAAGGTACTTCAAGTCCCATCATCCGTGGTCCGTCTCACAGTAAACTGCACCAGGCTGTAGAGTGGGTCATGAGGGCTCTGTGTGCCAGATTTGGTGTTGATCAGTCATTGGATTAGGTTTGTAGCAGGATTGGGAAGTGAGGGAAGGTACTGCAAGTCCCATCATCCATGTTCTCTCCTCCAAACTTCAGTAGGATGTAGAGTGGGTCACTGGGGCTCTGTGTGCCAAGTGTGGACTTTCTCGGTGTTTTGGGGGGGCCACAGTGGTCTGTGGGAACAGAGGGGTGTGAAAATACTACAAATTCCATCATCCATGGTCAGTCCTCCCCCGAACCTCACCAGGACGTGAAGGCAGTCATGGGGGTTATGTGTGCCAAGTTTGGTCTCAATCGGTAATTGGATGAGGGTCGCAGCAGACTTGGGAAGTGAGTAGAGGTACTTCAAGTCCCATCATCCATGGTCCACCCTCCTCCGAACTGCACCAGAATGTAGAGTGGGTCATGAGGGCTCTGTGTGGCAAGTTTGGTGTTGATCAATCATAGGATTAGGTTTGTAGCAGTCTTGGAAAGTGAGGGAAGGTACTGCAAGACCCATCATCCATGTTCTGTCCCCTCAAACTTCAGTAGGATGTGGACTGGGTCACTGGGGCTCTATGTGCCAAGTGTGGTCTTTATCAGTGTTTGTTGGGGGCCACAGTGGTCTGTGGGAACAGAGGGGTGTAAAAGTACTACAAATCCCATCATCCATTGTCAGTCCTCCCCCAAACCTCACCAGGACGTGAAGGCAGTCATGGGGATTATGTGTGCCAAGTTTGGTCTCGATCAGTGATTGGATGAGGGTTGCAGCGGACTTGGGAAGTGAGTAGAGGCACTTCAAGTCCCATCATCCATGGTCCACCCTCCTCCGAACTGCACCAGGACGTAGAGTGGGTCATGGGGGCTGTGTGTGCTGAGTGTGGTGTGTATTGGTCGTTTTGGTGGCCTCAGTGGTCTGTGGGAACCAAAGTGTTGGAAAGTACTACAAATCCCATAATCTGTTGGTCATGTCCCCCCCGACCCGCGCCAGGACGTAAAAGGGGTTAGGGGTTATGTACCAAGTTTGGTGCAGGTACATCACCCGCGCTGGTCGCTGTGGCCTGTGAAAGTGGCTGCCACATATCCGTCCTGGCCTGTGAAAGTGGCTGCCACATATCCGCCCTGGCCTGTGAAAGTGGCTGCCACATATCCGCCCTGGCCTGTGAAAGTGGCTGCCACATATCCGCCCTGGCCTGTGAAAGTGGCTGCCACATATCCGCCCTGGCCTGTGAAAGTGGCTGCCACATATCCGCCCTGGCCTGTAAAAGTGGCTGCTTCCGCCCTTCTGCCCTCCCGCCCTCCGCATACAAACATACAAACATTCCGTTTTATAAAGGTATACAGATGGTCACTCATTGGCCTGATAGGTGTATTGTTTCCAAATTTGGTGTCAATTCATCCAGTGGTTTTTGAGTTATGTTAATCCCACAAACAAACATTACATTTTTATTTCTATAGACTAGCTGTCCCCTCCAACGCATTGCTGTGGCCCAGTCTGTGTATAGGTGTTTGGTGTGTGTAAATGTGTAAATGTGTACATATGTGATTTTGCACATGCATTCTAATGGGGTTTTTTTTGGCTTTTAAAGTCCCTTCCACTGTGTTTCCCGGTGTTTTTACGAGTGATGGTCACTCGTTGGCCTGATAGGTGTCTTGTGTCCAAATTTGGTGTCAATTTGCCCAGTGGTTTTTGAGTTATGTTAATACCACAAACATTACATTACATCTTTATTTATATAGATTATATAGATTATATCTATGCATAATATCTATATATTATATAGATAGATGTCTCATTTGTAACCATAATAAACTATAATAGATTGTTATTTTCTTCTGGTTCATTGTTCCCAGTTTGGTGTCCTGAAAATTAGGACTAAAGTAAAGATTGATGCCATTTTAGAACAAGTTTCCAAGCTCTGGCTCAGATTCCACATGACATTAAACATATGTATTTTCCAGGATTTCAACTCAGAAGGGCTCAGAAGAGCATCTAAATCCCTTTTTTTTCCTATGCTGGTTTTCAGCTTCCAGATTCACCTTCTCAGCTGCTTTTAGCCACATACGTAGGTGGTAAATGCAATGGGACAATAAATCTACTGTTACTCTTCTACATTTCGTGATAAGGTATAGAGATAATTCACCGTTATGCCAAGCCAAACAGCACATAGCAACCAAGGTTAACTTCAGAAATACAAATTTACTACAGGCTGAAGGTTGTTATTTGTGTCAAAAAATTGCAAGCAGAACAAAATTCTTCATTGACTTTGTCATATCAGTGAGATCACAAGTAACCCAACCTACACTGTGCTGCTTTGCTCTTTAATTTATAAGTGCAGTAGGTCTACTATGGGGGATATGGCCTGAAATAATGGATCATAGTGAATCTTATATTTTGAGTATATTTGGGCCAGAAGCGCTGGAGGACTAAACCCCTTCTGCACTGCCCATATAATCCAGATTATCAAAGTAGATAATCCACATTATCTGCTTTGAACTGGATTATATGAGTCTACACTGCCATATAATTCAGTCCTAAGCAAGTAACCTGGATTTTATATGGCAGTGTAGAAGGGGCCTTAGGGGCTCACAAACATTTCTGGAGAGGGATTTTTTTGGGAACATTAGTACGTGAAACCATGGATATTGAATCTATGCATAAGAGGGTCAGTATTTGTTTACCACCCTCTCTTTAAAGAGCCTAAGGTGGCATACAAGAAAATCAATGTAAATAGTGAGAAGAAAGTTATTTAAAAGGGTAAAAACATTTAAAATGAGAGTATTTTTCCTTTGGGAATATCCAACAGCATAATCTTTCCCATTTTGAGAGAGATATTTGAGATGTGTATCTGTGTGCGTGTGTATCTGTGTGTGAAAATAACAATGTTATTTGATGTCGGAGGGGGCTTGGATATGTCAATAACAACCAATCTCCCATCTTTTTGATTCAATCATGGATTGAACCCGCTCTCCAGGATTATCACCAGACTCATTTGGCCACTGGCGTTAACCCACAATACTAACCGCATTAGGCAAGTCATCAACAAGTATTGGGTTATACTGAAAGACATCCCAGGACTCTCACAGACCCCTATTATAGCCCACAAACGATCTAGAAATATCAAAGATGTCCTTGTACACACACAACTAAAGGAACCCACCTACAGGAGCATTCTCACCTCAAAGACCCACCCTTGCGGCCATTGCACTCAGTGTAAATTCGTGTTCCCGGACAAACGCATTTTCAATCCAGGTACGGGACATTTCATCGATTTTCGAGGATCATTGAACCTGCTCTCCAGGACTTTATTGCTTCATCAGCTGCATGACACGGTGGCACAATCGGTTAAACCCTTGTGCTGGCTTGGAAGGCCTGCAGGTCGGCGATTCGAATCCATGAGACGGGGTGAGCTCCCGTCTGTCTGTCAGCCCAAGCTTCTCATGCAGAGACCTGAGAGAAGCCTCCCACAGGATGGTAATACAGCTGGTGTCCCCTGGGAAACACCCTTGCAGGCAGCCATTTTTCTCACACTAGAAGCAACTTGCAGTATATTCTCAATTCGCTTCTGACACGATTTTGAAAAGCTGCATGCTTAAACTTGGCCTTCACTATTTTCATTCATGAGATGTTGGTCCAAGAAACATTAACAACCTTAGATATGCAGATGATACTGAAGGAGACTCATTGAGTTGCAGAAGAAACGTCAACACCCATGAGACGCTCGCGAAAGTTCGCCATTTAGGCCACGCCCCCGGCCCTGAGGAAGCCCTTACGAAGGAGAAACGAAGCCGCGCGGGACCCTTTCGTCGGCCCAAGGACGTCTTTCCCTTTGGATTACCATTATTTGTGAGACTGTACTCATACTGCTTATATTTTGATGCATTTGCCTGTTTGGGAAGGCGTTCCGGGACTGTGCCTGAGCCTTTGCCATTACATTCCTTCCCGGAGCTTGGGCGTCTCGGCTCGCTTTATGCGTGAGCCCATTCACCGCCATTATTGTGACATTTACTAAGATGATATTGAAGCTGTAATAAGCTGTGATAATTGTATGACTGTATATTTCATGTGTACATTTTCTACTACAATATATATGTGTGTATTGACTAGATAAGACTCCACTACTGTCTATATTATTATACATTGTGCATTCATTTGACTAGCCTACACGCTGCCTTTCCCACTTTTCAACCAGCCCTGGACTCAGCATAGGAAGGACTCGCCCTTCATCTTATAGGAGTCCAGTGGCTGGGGTCTGTCCATCTTCCGTGGCGGCTGACCAGAGAGAGAGAGAATGACCAAGTACTGCTTTCAACCAGCCCTGGACTCAGCATAGGACAGGCCCAGATTACTCATAAGGCCACCCTAGACCATGGCCTAGGGCGGCACCTTTTGGGGGGCAGCAGGTCCGGACCCCCCCCCCCAAATTTATTTTTTAAATCCAAAAAAAAAATTCAAAAAAATTCAAAAAAGGGCACATGCGCGCGGCGGCGTAAGCGCCATCCACGGCCGCCCCCTTAGCTCTGCTCTCCTCTGCTTTGCCCCCGCCCTCGGCTCCGCCCCCGCCTCCTCGCACGCCCAGTCTGTTTCCCTGCCTTCCTTGTCCGGCTTGCGCGCCTCAGTCTCTGTGTGTTTGTGTTTCCCTGCCTCTCTATCTCCCTCTCTCGCACACACTCCTACCTACCTCCCTCGGCTCGCACCCCCCCCCCAGCCTGCGTTTCCCTGCTTCTCACGCTGGGGCGGAGCTGGGGGCGGGGGCAGACTCAGAGCCTTTGGCCTAGGGCGCCAAAAGGGCCTGATCCAGGCCTGGCATAGGAAGGACTCGCCCTTCATTTTATAGGAGTCTAGTGGCTGGGGTCTGTCCACCATCCGTGGCGGCTGACCAGAGAGAGAGAATGACCAAGTACTGCTTTCAACCAGCCCTGGACTCAGCATAGGAAGGACTCGCCCTTCATCTCATAGGTGTCCAGTGGCTGGGGTCTGTCCACCATCCGTGGCGGCTGACCAGAGAGAGAGAGAATGACCAAGTACTGCTTTCAACCAGCCCTGGACTCAGCATAGGAAGGACTCGCCCTTCATCTCATAGGAGTCTAGTGGCTGGGGTCTGTCCACCATCCGTGGCGGCTGACCAGAGAGAGAGAGAATGACCAAGTACTGCTTTCAACCAGCCCTGGACTCAGCATAGGAAGGACTCGCCCTTCATCTCATAGGAGTCTAGTGGCTGGGGTCTGTCCACCATCCGTGGCGGCTGACCAGAGAAGAGAAGGAGAGGCATCACTATCCATCGCCTACAGACTGGGCAAAAGGGACTGAGTAAGCTAATTTCTACTATTTGGCGTTATGGACTTTGCAACCATCTAAAAGACCAGTCTCCTGCTTGTGACTTGTTAAATAAATGCATTAATTTTCTCAAAGGCCTCAGTCTGCTAAGTTTGTGAGAAGTCTCTCCACAAGAGGAAAGCAACCCGCATCCCCTGGGCGAAGGATTTTTATAGCAATTTATGTGGTCACTCCATTTAAGCCCAGGCGTGACGCCATATGGTGATTTATAACAGTGTCATGGAAAGACAACCTTTAATGACTGTTTCTTCTAATAACGACTGGCTGGTTTCATTAATCAATTGGCTTTTTAAAAAATACAACACAGTATCTGAAGGATACCTATGCTAAAGATTTTGGTAACTTGTATTACATAAATGCAATTGGCCTGGTAAAATTAGATGGGTAACAATGAAACCTATGCAAGTCATGGGAGGGTTTCATCCCATGCCCTTGCTCCTTAGCGACAATTTGCACTGTCCCATTCTCTTGTCTTGTTTACAGCCTGGCCATGTCTGTCGATAGTTGTTACCCTAGATTTTGGGCATTGTTTTGAGTTTTAAATCGTTTTATTTGCTATATGTTTTACTTTACTGTATTCTATTATGTGTTTATCTTATGCTCTGTTTTAGGCACTTTGTGCCATTTGTAAGCTGCCCCGAGTCTCTTTGAGGAGATGGAGGTGGGGTACAACAGTGTTTCTCAACCTTTTTTGAGCCGAGGCACACTTTTGACATTTAAAAAATCCCAGGGCACACCACCAACCAAAATGACACTCTAACACAGTAATACATATAGTTAATATGTTTTTAAAAGTATACACTCAGTGTGAAACCTGGGCCTGTTTCAATGAACACAACATAGATATCCTGGCAGAAATCAAAGATTTTGCTGAAGGCTTTCATGGCCAGAATCACTGGGTTGCTGTGAGGTTTTCAGGTTGTATGGCCATGTTCCAGAACCATTCTCTCCTGACGTTTCATTCACATCTATGACAGGCATCCTCAGAGGTGGTGAGCTGTTAGAAACTAGGCAAGTGAGGTGTCTATATCTGTGGAATGTCCAGGGTGGAAGAAAGAACTCTTGTCTTCTTTAGGCAAGTGCGAATGTTGCAAATGGCCACGTTGATTAGCATTTAATGGCCTTGCAACTTCAAAGTCGCTGTCTGGGGAATCCTTTGTTGGAAGATGTTAGTTGGCCCTGAAAACTCTAAAATCAGGGCAGTAAATAGAGAGCAATACTCAAAAAGCAGGGAAATTCCAGACAAGAATCAATCAGGGCCAGTTAACATCTCCAAATTAAGGACCTCCAAGCAGGAAGCAGCCAGACTTTGAAGTTGCAACGTCATTAAATGCTAATCAAGGTGACCATTTCCAACACACACGCACACACGGGAGGGAGGAAAGAGGGAGGGAGTGGGGGAGGGAAGGAAGAACTGGGGGACAGGCGGAAAAGCCTCGCTGCTTGGGGGAAGCTTTCCTCCTGGCTCTCTCGCCCTCCCAATTTGGGAAGGGCGTGGGGGACAGGCGGAGAAGCGTCCCCAAGGCAACGATGCCTTGCTGCCTCGAGGACGCTTCTCCGCCTGGCTCCTCGCCTCCCAATTTGGGAAGGGCACGGGGGACAGGTGAAGAAGCCTCCCGCAGGCCTCGATGGCTCGCGGGGAAGCTTTATGCCCGGCTCTCGCGTCCTTCTGACCAGAGGGACGCGAGAGCCAGCTGAAAATCCTCCTGCAGGCCTCGATGGCTTGCAGGGGAAGCTTTTCGCCTGACTCTTGCGTCCTTCCGACTTTGGAAAGGCACGGGGGCCAGGCGGAAAAGCCTCCCCCAGCCCGGCGCGCTCCCTCTCCTCCAACCCTCTCTCACAAACACACAAACACAAGGCCTCAGAGCCCGCCTCACCCGCTAGGCCTGGATCCGCCTCCGTCCGCTTGGCCTCTTCCCCCTCCCCCAAGCAGCAGCAGGAGGGGGAAGAAAGGCGGGGGGGAGGAGACATTTTCGCGGCACACCACGTGCTCTCGCACGGCACACTGGTGTGCCGCGTCACACCGGTTGAGAAAGACTGGGGTACAAGAATAAAGTTGTTATTATTTGATACAGAACAAGATTAGTACACGGCAAACAAGATCCCTTTGCTGGCTTTTGTATTTGATCACATGTCAGACACTTCCCAAGTTGTTGTTGTTGTTGTTGTTGGGTATAGATCTGGGAATAGAAGATGAGATAAGATATTCTTATTATGTTTCAAATTTTTAAATAAAAGTATTGGATTAAAAAAATAAAAGTAAAAAAAGTTTTCAAAAAACAATGTAATCATACAAAGTTGGCACTCTTGAGATCAGAGGGTTTATTGCCAGCCGCAGGTTGGAACCACAGAAAATATTTCGAAATGTATCCCACCGAATCTAATTGGAATTATTTTGAGGTAGTCATGTATATTTGTTTGGTTTATTTATTTATTGTGTCAAAAGCAAATTGAGAATACAGTTATAATGTACAGAGAAAACACAAACAACAGCATCATAAACAACGTTAAAAACTTGACTTTATGCTAAATTTTCTTTGACCAGAAGCTGGCCATTTGGAGGGCCTCTGGTGTCGCTGTAAGAAGGTCCTCCATTATGCATATGGCAGGGCTCAGACTGCATTGTAGTAAGTGGTCTGTGGTTTGCTCTTCTCCACACTCACATGTCGTGGACTCCACTTTGTAGCCCCATTTCTTAAGGTTGGCTCTGCATCTCTTGGTGTCAGAGCACAGTCTGTTCAGCGCTTTCCAAGTTCCCCAACCTCTGTGTGCTCAAGGGGAGTTTCTGATCTGCTATCAGCCACTGGTTCCGGGTTTTAACCAGACACTTTTGGACTCTTGCTTTTTGAGGTGTTCCTGCTAGTATCTCTGCAGATCTTAGAAAGCTATTTCTTGATTTAAGGCATTGCTGTGCTGGCTGATATCTGAACAGAGTATGGGACGGAAATGTCAATGCTTTGATCCTTTCATTACAGGCTGCTACTTCCTGACAGATGCCAGGTGGAGGGATACTATCTCAACAGTATACTTTCTCCAGTAGTGTTGGGCATAGACATCCTGTGATAATGCGGCATGTCTCATTAAGAGCCACATCCACTGTTTTAACATGGTGAGATATGCTCCACACTGGGCATGCGTATTCAGCAGCAGAGTAGCAATGCGCAAGGACAAATGTCTTCAGTGTGTCTGGTTATGATCCACAGGTTGTGCCAGTCAGCTTTCGTATGATATTATTTTTAGCACCCACTTTTTGCTAGATATTCAAGCTGTGTTTCTTATAAGTCAGAGCATGGTCCAGGGTAACTCCCAGATATTTGGGTGTGCTGCAATGCTCCAGTGGGATTTCTTCCCAGGTAATCCTCAGAGCTTGAGATGCTTGTCTGTTCTTAAGATGAAAAGCACACGTCTGTGTTTTAGATGGATTAGGAATCAGCTGTTTTTCCTTGTGATAGGCAATAAGAGCACTTCATAGAGCTTCTGTTCAAGCATTTCAAAACTCCCTGATTGAGCAATGATGGCATGATCATCAGCATAGATAAAACTCTCTGTCCCTTCTGGCAGTGGCTGATCATTTGTGTAAATGTTAAACATTGATGGAGCAAGCAAGCTCCCCTGAGGCAGGGCGTTCTTCTGTTTTCACCATCTACTTCTCTGGCTCTGGAACTTAACAAAAAAGCTCCTGTTTTGTAGCAGATTTCCAATGAAGTGGGTGAAGTTGTAGTCCTTTGTGATATTAGACTTTTTTTTCAGGAGGAGGCAATGATTTACAGCATCATAAGCTGCTGACAGGTCTGTGAAGACAGTTCCTGTAACCTGCTGTCATGAATATGATAAAAAGGTAAAGGTTTCCCCTTGACATTAAATCTAGTTGTGTCTGACTCTGGAGGGTGGTACTCATCTGCTTTTCTAAGCCGAAGAGCCGGCGTTGTCCGTATACGCCTCCTAGGTCATGTGGCCAGCATGACTGCATGGAGTGCCATTATCTTCCCGCTGAAGTGGTACCTATTGATCTACTCACATTTGCATGTTTTCAAGCAGCTAGGTTGGCAGGAGCTGGACTAACAGTGGGAGCTCACCCTGCTCCCGGATCTAAACTGCTGACCTTTCAATCAACAAGCATTCAATCTTAGCGGTCCCTTTTAAAACTCGTAGAAACTTTTTAATATTTATTGCTTTTTAATGTATATGCTTTTAGATTTTGTGAACCGCCCCGAGCCTACGGGAAGGAGTGGTATAGAAACCGAAATAATAAATAAATAAAAATAAATAAACAAGTTCAGCAGATCAGCAGTTTAACCGCACCATCAGGGCCCCCTCATGTATATGATAATCATGTGTATTTGCACATTTATTCAGGTCCTGAAACCAAACCCCAATAGATTTCAAGACCGCACTGTAATATCATCTTTCCATTTGGATTTTTTGGTAAGAATAATACCAGACAATTTATGTGAAGCACTTTGAACACATAAAGCACATTATTTTTGGCTGATCATGTTTTTATTATCAGGAGATTCCTCCTGATAAATTCAGTAATGATAAGAAAGTTCTCTGAAAACGCATGCCTTTTCATTACAGATCTTCTTTTATAGTGTATAGCCCAAGACAATATTTGAAAATACATTCTTTCATTCACTACTACATCATAGCGGGCAATGCATTCTTTTGAAATAAAAGGAAACTTGACTCAAAAAGTCTTTGTAACAGGCACGAAGGTCTATGACAGAAATGCAGCAAAGATACTATAGCAGTGGTTCTCAACCTTCCTAATGCTGTGACCCCTTAATACAGGTCCTCATGTTGTGGTGACCCCAACCATAACATTATTTTCATTGCTACTTAATAACTGTAATTTTGCTACTGTTATGAATCGTAATGTAAATATTTGATATGCAGGATGTATTTTCATTCACTGGACCAAATTTGGCACAAATACCCATTACACATAGATTTGCGTACTGGTGGGATTTGGGGGGGGAGGGGCAGGGATTGATTTTGTCATTTGGGAGTTGTAGTTGCTGGGATTTATAGTTCACCTACAATCAAAGAGTATTCTGAATCCCGCCAATGAAAGAATTGGGCCAAACTTCCCACACAGAATCCCCATGACCAACAGAAAATACTGTATTTACTGATGGTCTTTGGCGACCCCTCTGACATCCCCTCGTGACCCCTCCAGGGGTCCCGACCCCCAGGTTGAGAAACACTGTACTATAGCTTTGTATTCATTTTCTCCCTTGGTTTTTATCTTACCCAACCAGGTTATAAATGTGCATTTACGAAAGCTGACAGTTTATGTTCAACTAAAGCTGCAAAGTAGTTCTGTTTAAAGGGATTATATGAGCTCCTAACAGTAACAGCGTTCCCACGAATAAGCCTTTTATAAGTTATGCATGTGGTGTTTATGTCCTCTAAACATTGCATGTTTGCCAAAAATAATAGCAATGACCTTTTTTTTCTAAAAGGGATGTGCGCAGCAATGTATGTTTAGACTCCCACTGTAGCTTTTTTGTGGTTGTATTTCCCTTGGAGTCCAGCAATGTCCATGAAACCCACAAGACAAAATGCAGCCTTGGGGTTGGTTGTTTTTTGCAATTCGCCTTCAGCTGGATTGATCTGGTGCCCCTCTTTCCCCATTCTTGCGAGGACGCAGCCAACGGGTAGAATGGCTAGGCCAAACATCTGGAAAATCCCTTCTTGAGTGTGGAGTCCCCCAAGGCGCCATATTATCACCTATGCTGTTCAATATCTATGTCCGGCCTCTCGCTGGACTAGTCCGGAGCTTTGGGCTGGAATGCTACGAGTATGCCGACGACACTCAGCTCCTCCTAAAGCTAGAACCTGGAGCAACCTCGGTGCCTGACAACTTTACCCAGTGCCTAGGAGCAGTGACGAGATGGCTACGGGCCCACAAACTGAAAGTAAATCCAGCAAAGACTGAAATTTTGTGGCCGGGCCGTCCATCAGAACTAGTCAACCCACTGCCACCCTTCAAAGGGGGAACCGCTGACTCCATCCTCCACTGTGAAGAGCCTCGGTGTCATCCTGGACTCTAAAATGACGATGGAGGCCCAGATTGCCTCTACGAGCAAAAGGGCCTTTTTCCACCTACATCAAGCGAGGCAACTGGCACCCTATCTATCAACGGAGGCGCTTGCCACAGTAATCCATGCCACGGTTACATCAAGGCTGGATTACTGCAACGCTTTATACGTGGGTCTACCTCGGTCAGTAACTCGCAAGATCCAGAATGCGGAAAATGCTGCCGCCAGGCTCCTCACAAAAACGCCAATGAGGTGCCACATAACGCCTTCCTTACAGCATTTGCACTGGCTGCCGGCCGAGTACAGAATTCTTTATAAGGCCCTGACCCTGACAGTTAAGGCCTTGCGGGGCCAGGGTCCTACATACCTAAGAGACCGTCTGATACCACCCATCCATCTGAGAGCACCACGGCCAGCCTACGAGAACCTTTTCTGTGTCCCAGGTCTGAGAGAGGCTCATCTGGAGTCCACGAGACAGAGATCTTTCTCCATTGTGGCCCCTGTCCTGTGGAACTCTCTGCCGCCAGACCAAAGAGCCATTCTCGACCTGCCTTCATTTCTGGCGGCACTTAAGACATGGCTATTTAGAAGAGCATATGCATGAATGACAATCAGTGATCTGGAATCTGTCTATTCCAATATTTTAACATTTTAATATTTTAATATTTTAGTATTGTAAATGCCAAGCTGTGTAAGTTGCCCGGAGCACATTTGTGGAGGGCGACTCATAAATAATAAAATTAGTTAGTTAGTTAGTTAGTTTCCTGCTTAATGTTAAATCTGATTATAATAGAAAATAGCACGTACCAATGTGAATTTATATTAGTGTCAGTACGAAGGAGCAGAGAATAGAAAAAAAGGACCTATTGGAAGTACTGTACTATTTCTGGAAACCTATGCCGGTTATTTTGTTTGTCCCTGTCCATTGTGTCTCTAGTAACTTTGCAGTTTCCATACTATCAGTTTCATCATGGCTAAATGAAACTCTGCCATACCTGTAATGTGATACATAAATTTTGTAGTAAAATGCTGGATTTGCACCTTTGTCACACATGTTTCTACAGTTGCCATTTCTGTTATTTCCCATTTTTTTAAATTCCTCTTTGCCCCCCAGTGGCAAAGCGGATTACACAGCCAAGCTGTTGAACTTGCTGACTGAAAGGTTGGTGGTTTTAATCTGGGGAGCGGGGTGAGCTCCCATTGTTAGCCCCAGCTTCTGCCAACGTAGCAGTTTGAAAGCATGCACATGTGAGTAGATCAATAGGTACCGCTTCTGTGGGAAGGTAATGATGCTCCATGCAGTTATGCTGGCAACAAATTGAAATTGAATCCAGACAAGACAGAGGCACTCCTGGTCAGTCGAAAGGCCGAACAGGGCATAGGGTTACAGCCTGTGTTAGACGGGGTTACACTCCCCCTGAAGACGCAGGTTCACAGTTTGGGTGTGATCCTGGACTCATCGCTGAGCCTGGAACCCCAGGTTTCGGCGGTGACCAGGGGAGCATTTGCACAATTAAAATTTGTGCGTCAGCTGCGCCCGTACCTTGGGAAGTCTGACTGGGCCACAGTGGTCCATGCTCTGGTTACATCCTGTATACATTACTGCAACGCTCTCTACGTGGGGTTGCCTTTGAAGACTGTGCGGAAGCTGCAACTAGTCCAACGGACGGCAGCCAGGTTGATAACAGGCGCAGCATTCAGAGAGCGTACAACTCCGCTGTTGTGCCAGCTCCACTGGCTGCCAGTTTGCTACCGGGCACAATTCAAAGTGCTGGCGTTAGCCTTTAAAGCCCTAAATGGTTCGGGTCCAACTTACCTGTCCGAACGCATCTCTCCCTATGAACCATCGAGATGTTTAAGATCATCTGGAAAGGCCCTGCTCTCGGTCCCGCCTTCTTCGCAGGTGCGACTAGCGAGGACAAGAAACAGGGCTTTTTCAGTGGTGGCTCCTCAGCTTTGGAGCGCCCTCCCTAGAGACATCAGATCGGCCCCCTCCCTCCCAACATTTTGCAAGAAAGTCAAGACCTGGCTGTTTGAGCAGGCATTTGCTGATGAAATATAAAGGTTTAATTAGATATATGGAATGACGACGATGTGACGGAAACTGATTTCAACATGACGCTGAGACTGCAATTGTATGTTTTTAATTGTCAATTTGTTGTTATATGGGTTTTTTTCTTTTTTGGTTTGTTTGCTTGTGTTGTACTGAGGGCAGAGACTGCCTTGTGTAAACCGTCCCGAGTCGCCTTTGGGCTGAGAGGGGCGGTATAGAAATGTGACAAATAAATAAACATGATCTTGGAGGTGTCTACAGACGCCGCCGAGATGAGCACCCCCCCCAAAGTCAGAGACGACTAGACTTAATGTCAACTTATCTTTACACTTGGGGTGCAGATATATATACATGTGAGATGAGCACCACCCCAAATTCTATACAATTAGAGTCAGAGACTTGGAATGGGTTCAAATGATAAGAAAGGAGATACCAGATGGCCCTGACCATGGTCTCATCCAAACTGCGGTGGAGGTTTCTCTATAATCTGTCTATGAACTAGATGGCCCATGGTATTATTATCCTTTTATACAATGTGTATAGATATCTATATGTGGAGTTTGTTTTCAAAACGTACCAAATATAAAATAATTAAATAATGTGTTATATATAGGTGACAGTATATTGTTGGTGAGGAATAGAATATTATGTACAGATCAAAACAATCCAAATGAATCAAATCACTTTGGTGTAAAATTGGTTCAGATAGAGTTGGTAATAAATAATAATAAGAATATTTTTATTTATATTCTGCTTTATCTCCTCGAGAGGATTCAGGGCAGATTACAGATCACTTATATGGCAAACATTCAATGCTGTTATACAATTAACAAGGACAGACAATACATAAACAAAGGTATAGGTTTCCCTATCTTTTTTAAAATCTTCGGCATCTGGAAGCTGTGCTCGACTATGGCCACCAGGTGGTGCTGTCATTCCATCTTCCATACCTGTAATGTAATACATAAATTTTGTAGTGAAATGCTGGCTCTGATCCAGCTTTTATTGTTCATAAACATCCTCCTGATCGAATTGCTGGGGTGCCTTTTATTACCTCCCGCTTAAAACGGTGCCTATTTATCTACTCACAATTTCTGTTTTCAATGTGCTAGATCAGTGTTTTTCAACCTTTTTTGAGCCGCAGCACATTTTTTACATTTGCAAAATCCTGGGGCACACCACAAACCAAAATTACACAAAATGATACACTAACACAGTAATACATATAGTTAATATGTTTTTAAATGTATTTATACACTCAGTGTGAAACCTGGGCATGTTTCAATGAACACAACATAGATATCCTGGCAGGAATGGCAGAAAGACACACACAAAGCTCTTGCTCAACAGCTGTCATTCTCTCTCTGTTTTTAGTTTTTATCGCAGCCAAGCTAGAGAAGTTCATCTCACACAGATATGTGGTTGAAAATGGGAGCAATGTCAAAATAGCTTTGCTTTATCTAGATGTATCTCTCTTTGTTGAGTGTGGCCAGAATGGGGAACTCCCTGGCAACAGATAACCAAAAACTGTCCAAAGGAAGATCAGCAAATTTTAGCTTTAAACTACGATCTTGTTTCAGTTCAATTTATAGTTAACACACAATCAAAGAGCATCCTGAACTCTTGCAACAATGGAATTGAACCAAACCTGGCATATTGAACTCTCATTACCAACAGAAAGTACTGAAAGGGTTTGCTTGGGAATTGACCTTGAGTTTGGAAGTTGTAGTTCACCTACACCCAGAGAGCACTGTGGACTCAAACAATGTCATGTTGTTGTTTGTGTTCAACACAATGAATCACAATGTTGGAAGGAGGCTCACCACTTTAAGGTCCCTAAACAGGCATGGGAAAACTTCGGCCCTCTGGGTGCTTTGGACTTCAACTCCCACCATTCCTAACAGCCTGAGGCCCTCTCCTGCTTAAGTGGCGGGGGCGGAAAAGGGCCTGAGGCTGCTAGAAATTGTGGGAGTTGGAGTCAAAAACACCTGGAAGGTCCAAGTTTGCCCATGCCAGCTTTCAACAGAGACCTCTTCCTCCCTCTTCCCCTTCGCGCCCTTTCTTCCCTCTCCTGCCGAACACTTACTTTTTCTTCTCCACTTGGGCTCCCTTCTTCCCAGCCTCGCTGTGCTCGCTTTGCCTCGCTTTGCTCACACTGCCACTTCTGCTGCCATTTTGATCCGAGGGGGCAGCGTGAGCGTGTTCAGGAGGGGAGGGGGGAGGGAGGAAGACGTGGGGCGAGTCTGCGCAGTAGCGCCCGATTGGGTCACGTCTTCCTCCCCCCCTCCCCTCCTGAGCAAAGCGAGCAGAGCGAGGGTGGGAAGAAGGGAGCCCGAGTAGAGAAGAAAAAGTGTTTGGCGGAGGGGGAAGAAAGGGAAATTTCCCACGGCACACCTGATGATCGCTCACAGCACACTAGTGTGCCCCGGCATACTGGTTGGGAACCATTGTGCTAGATGAGCAGGAGCTGAGCTGATGGCAGGAGTCTTCGGCGTCGAGTATTTATGCCACAGCGGAATAGGCAACAGAAATATAGAAGTTTAATTCCCCATCGGCCCAATAAACTCCAGTCTCTGTTCGTGTGAATAATGACACTCTCATTCAATTCACAAGGTAAAAATATAACTTTGTATTGAATTGAATTTAACAATAACAAGCTAAGCATGGAAAAACAACAGTAATCACAGCTACCCTTCGAAACATCCTTTCCTCACAGATATTTTATCCCAAACTGTCCTCTTCAACGGACAATTCCCAACTGTCAGATCCCAACTGTCACTTCTTAACTGACAAATCCCCAAGATTCCATTTATCAGTCCTGAGACAGCGCCATCTGGTGTCAAACATGTCACACTGCAGAAAATACATCTTGTGCTGACTCATGAATTGCCATTCAAGACTTCCGGCGGACAGTGATGGCGGTAGGCACGGGAAAAGCAGGGCTCCCGCTTTCCCAACCTCGTTGAGCCGCTGGGCAGGAGCCCAGGCTCCCCCCTCCCGGTGGATCGATTCCGGGAGGATTGCTAAGCACCCGGTGCAACTCCTGACGGCCTATAAGCCACCCTTCCCCTCAAGGGAGGGGTGCCGGGGGCCCAGGAGGGAATCGGGGCGTGCGAGCGGTTCCGAGGGAAGCGGACCCAAGGTCCGCACAAACTACCAGCCCCTGTCCTGAAGAATCTGCATATCACCCGCATCGCGGGTCTAAGAAAGATCAAGGCATATAGCTACGATGACAGGAGAGAGCACTAAGAAAGCCCACAAACTGTAAGTTAACGGGAGGCTCTAGACCAGTGGCTTAAAGGGAGACCATAAATTAAATAAGGACTGGGCTCTTAAAGAGAGAGGAGACCAAAAAAACAGCGTGATCAAGGGGAAATCCCAACCCCGCACCCGAATCCTAAGAACCCAGTCAGAGGAAGACAGCAAAATACAGTTTCGGCTGACCTTGGGAGCCATGATGTTTTGACTATCCCCAGTCCTTCTTGTAAACAAAGGGTGAGAGCCGGGAAAAGGCGCGAGGAAGCAGGAAGCCGCGGAGGGCATCAAAACTCGCGAGATTGGCTGTGGCTGAAGAGCTGACGTACGGGGCGTGTAAACGTGTAAACGACGGGCTCTCGTGGTTCTCGCGAGTGCTGGAGATCCCGCAAGGGAACATAAATATAGAAAATTATAGAACGCACGGCTCGGTAACAGCAACCACAAACGGCGGGTGATTTAAACACAGCGGAACCCCAGCGTGGTGAGGAGAGTGCCCAGAGACGGCTGCAGGGGGTTGTACAAGCCAGGACGCTGACCCCAGAAAGGTGAAGCAAGTAGAAGAACAAGAAGGGCGGCGATCACAGCTGACTGAAGCATAGTAAGTTCCTGTCCTGTCCCCTTACACCACTCCCATACACTCAAGGAAGAGTGTCAGCAGAGGCTGAGGCCAATGACGACCCCTAAGAACACCTCCAAGGACTGGAAGGACCCCAGACCACCAATGCCACTTACACAACGGAGGGGCTCTATGGGGGGGAGTAGTGGGGAAGACTCCAGTATGAGAGAGCTACTAAAAGAGATGCAGAAAATAAGAGAAGATCAGCAAGAAAACCAAAAAGAATTCAAAATGATCCTGGCAAATCAAAATAAGAAATTGGAAGAAAAAATTGACAGTATGAAGACGGACATTAAGGAAGAGATTCAACACCTAAAGAAAGACTTGGTTGCGGCCTTTGTCAGAATAGACGAAATGAAGATAAAAACCAACACTCTGGAAGAAAACCAAAAACAAATGAAAAGGAATATTGGAGAAATCCAAAACAAGAATGAGAAAATGGAGATCAGAGTAGACAGGCTGCAAATAAGTGAAATGGACGGGCAACTCCGCTTCAGAAACGTGGAAGAAGAAGCCAAGGAGAATACAAGATTGAAGATTATTAAATTACTGGCGTCATACCTGGAAAGGGGATTCAATGAGGTGGAGGCGGAGGTGGACAGAGCTTATAGAATTCAGTCGGCATACGCAAGGCAACATAAGACCCCTAGAGATATCGTGAACTTTGTCCGCAAGGTCTCTAGAGACAACATCTTGAGACTAACCAGCAGAAAGCCCATTATTCAGGCGGGGAAGAAAATCGTGGTCTTGAAAGAGATCCCACAACAAATCCTACAACAAAGGAAGAAATACAGCTTCTTAACAGAAGAATTGAAAAAACGAAAAATTAAATTTAGATGGGAGAAGATAGAAGGCCTAATGGCTACCCATAATGAGAAAAGGATTTGGATTACATCTGAAGAAAAGGCCAGAGACTTCCTAGAAAAACTGCGGATGGAGGGTCAAAAAAAATACCCTGATGCCACAACAGGGGGCGGCAAGGTAAAGAAGAGACCGAGGCTCAAATCACCGGAGGAGATAGAGGAGTTGAAAGAAAGCCAAGCAATCGCCCTGGAGATAGATCCAAGAGGAGAAAATCTGGGAGAGGAAGAAGATGAGGATGGAGAGGAGGGAGAGGAGATAGACAATGACTGAGACACCCTTAAGTATCTGTACGCTTAATGTGAATGGGCTGAACTCGCCATCCAAGAGAAACCGAATTTTTAATCATTTCATCAAAATAAAGTATCAAATTATAGCATTTCAGGAGACTCATATCACTCACAGACATGTCTCCCATCTTAATAATAAGAAAATGGGTAAACTATACTATTCATCCTTTGACACAAAAAAAGAGGGGTGGCATTGTATGTGAGTGAGGATTTAACCTCAGAGTTGAAATTTAAGGATAAAGAGGGAAGAGCAATAGCGGTTCAAATTACCCAAAATAATGAAAAAATATTGATTTGTAATGTGTATGTCCCAAACGGCCCTAAGACGAAATTTATTAAATACCTAAAAGAAAACTTAGAAAATAATGAATGTGATCAAATAATCCTACTGGGAGACTTCAATGGGATCTTGAACAATAAATTGGACAAAAATAGAATGGGGAAAAAGGTGAAGAACAAGGATGCTGGTCTCCTTCCTAGATCCTTTATCTCATTTAAGGAAGAGATGGCACTGGAGGATGCGTGGAGAGTGACACATGGAGAGGAGAGGGACTACACCTTCTATTCCTCGTGCCACAACTCGTGGTCGAGGATAGACATGGTGTGGCTCTCCTCTCCCTTAATACCTAAAATAAATAAGGTCAATATACTGCCGCGTATACTCTCAGATCACTGCCCTATTGAACTATACTTGAACAATAAGCAAAAGAGAAGGCACTGGAGACTTGATGAAAATCTATTAAAATCGGAAACGGACATTAAAAAGAATAAAGACCAGTTAAGGGAGTTCTTCAAATTCAATGATACAGATGAGATAAGCCCGCAGGTAGTGTGGGACACAATGAAGGCAGTGATGAGAGGAAACCTTATTCAACAGAATGCTCTTAAGCGCAAAGTAAGGAATAAGGAGTTAAGGGATCTGGAGGATAACATAGCATCCTTGGAAAGGGAATTAAAAAGATATCCAAATAAAAAGGGAATTTGCAATAAATTGAAAGAGATGATTAAAAGAAAACAACACTTAGATATGGAAACCCTGGCAAAGAAGTATAAATTTATCAAACAGTACCATTTCGAGAATGCCAATAAATCTGGGAAGTGGTTGGCTAGAAAGGTCAGGAAGAAAAAACAAACCCAAACTATCACTAAGATCAAAAAGGGGGAAAGGGTATTTACTACGAATAAAGATATTCAAACACAATTTCTAGAATTCTATAAACATTTATATACTAAGGACAATATATCCATGGACGAGGTTACAACTTTTATATCCAAACAAGGGTTAGATAAAATATCAAATGAAGATAGAGAGAGTCTGAATAAGGAAATATCAGAGGAGGAAATTGGTGAAGCAATAAATAAGCTTGATAATAACAAAGCGCCTGGCCCAGATGGGTTTACTGCTATTTTTTACAAAACAATGCAGAGCGAACTCACCCCATACCTGAAAAAAATTATGAATCAAATTCTAGAAAATAATGCAGTCCCGAGAACTTGGAGAGAGGCAGAGATTGTGTTGCTACAAAAGGATAATTTGGATCGAGCGGATGTCAAAAATTATCGACCTATCTCCCTATTGAACTGCGACTACAAAATCTTTGCAAACATCTTAGCAAAAAGACTAAAAGGCTTCTTGCAGAATTGGGTGGGAGAGGAACAAGCAGGGTTTTTACCCAATAGAGGTACCAAAGATAACCTAAGAATAATCTTAGATATCATAGAATATTATGATATAAACCCACAAGAGGAGATGGCCTTTCTGTCGGTGGACGCGGAAAAGGCCTTTGATAATATCAATTGGGAGTTTATAGATGCGACTATGAATGAAGTAGACCTGGGTTATGGGTTTAGAAATGCCTTCCGCGCTATATACTCGAAACAAGAAGCCCGACTAAAAATAAATAATGAGCTATCAGAGAAATTTCAGATTAGCAAGGGTACAAGACAGGGTTGCCCGTTGTCCCCCCTGCTTTTTGTCCTGTCGATCGAAATCCTACTAAGAGGGATAAAGAAGGATAAAGAGTTAGTTGGCCTAAAAGTCGCTAACTACACTTATAAAACAAGAGCTTTTTTATGGACGATATCATTTGCGTTATTGAAGATCCAATCAAAAAATATCCAAAAATGGTTAAGGAAGCTGGAAGAATTCGCCTAGTAGCCGGCTTTAAACTCAATAAAAAAGACTGTTTTACTTACCAAAAATATGTCAAGGAAAAATCAAGATATACTGAAACCCAAACGGGACTCCAGATCAAAAAAGAAAATTAAATACTTAGGGATCTGGATAACAGCTAAAAACTCACAGCTCTTGCAAAACAACTATGAAGAGAAATGGAAGGAGATAAAAAAAGACTTAAAGAATTGGAAAGTACTGAATCTCTCACTATTAGGGAGAATAGCGATTATTAAAATGAATGTCCTCCCAAAACTCTTATATCTATTTCAAAATATCCCGATAATTAGAAATTCGAAAATATTTAAAAACTGGAATAAAGACTTAACAAACTTCATTTGGAATGGACGAAAACCTAGGATAAAACTAGGAGTTATGATCGACAGGACTACCAGGGGGGGCTTTGGTCTCCCGGACCTCAAGTCATACTTCGAGGCCAGTGCTCTCTCGTGGGTCAAAGAATGGATTACATTAAAAAACAGCAAACTACTCACCCTGGAGGGTTTTAACCTCAGGGTGGGTTGGCACTCATACTTATGGTATGAACAAGCTAAAATTGAAAAAAATTTCGGCAACCACTTTATAAGATCAGCACTACTCAAAGTCTGGAGTAAATTTAAACCATTCTTTTACTCAAAAACACCTCTCTGGCTCTCACCGCTAGAAGCCAAACAAAGGAGACTCCTAGGATGGCAAGAATGGCCAACCTACAAGGACCTCCTTAAGAAAAGCAAAGAGGGTCTGGAATTAAGGACCATAGAGGAATTGAGATCGAAATTTAAAAATATGTCATGGCTACAATACACCCAGATAAAGGAGAGTTATAAAAAGGACTCTCTGAAGGGCTTTGTGGAGAAGGAGGAGTTCTGGGAGAAACTGATGGTACGGAAGCGTAAGATTATTACTGTGCTATATAATAAACTATTGGATTGGCAAACAGAACCAGAGGTGGTTAAAAACTGCATGATTAATTGGGCGAAGAATGTGGGCCACCAGATAAAGTTAGAAGATTGGCAACGAATATGGACCAAAAAACTTAAATACACGTATGCGGCAAACCTAAAAGAAAACTGGCTTAAAATTTTCCATAGATGGTATTTGACCCCAAAGAAACTCAGTAAAATGTACAAAAATAGTTCCAACATATGCTGGAAGTGTAAAACACACGAGGGCAGTTTCTACCATATATGGTGGACCTGCGAGAAAGCAAAAAAGTTTTGGCAAAACATTCAAAAGGCAGCACAAAAAATTTTAAAAAAGCAAATACCATTGTTACCAGAACTCTTCCTCTTAGGCCTGACGGAGAATGCGAAGGTATGGAGTGAAAACGAAGACAGACTTTTTATATATATAACAACGGCGGCTAGACTAGTCTATGCCGCTCTTTGGAAAACGGAGAAAATACCTGACATGGACGTGTGGTATGATAAAATGTGGGAAATAAGAAACATGGACAGGTTAACCTTCCTCCTAAAACAGAGCAATGGGAAACCAATCAAATCAACGGACTGGTCACCCTACGAGGACTATCGGTCAACGGGCCAAACGAAACACCAGCCAGGAGGATAGCCACTCCTGGCCAATATAATGAAAAACTAAAGGCAGAGGGAATACCAAAGTAGCTATATTTGGTTGTAACAACAAGGGATAGATCTGTGTAAAATATACCAGGTCTTCATGGATTGACTTGCCAAAGGCGTAATGAGATGTTCTTGACGGTTACTATAAATTTGGCAGTACAATTTTTCATTTTGTTATGTGTTTGTGGGTTGCTGTTTTTCTGTTTGTTTGTTGTTTTTGGGTTTTCCCTTCCCCCCCCCCCCCCATTGTTCCCCATCCCTTCACCTCACGGTTTTGTTTATGTACCACTGCATATTTGAAAACTTCACAATAAAAAATTATTTAAAAAAAAATGAATTGCCATTCAAAATGCAATAATCTGACAAGGAGCTCATCCCAACCCATGCTTGAACTGCCAACCTATTGATTGGCAAGATTTTCTACAGCTGGTAGTTTAACCCATTGTGCTAAAGCCAGGCCTTTTGGGAAGAAGCTCCACATATGTGTGTGTGTATGTGTGTCTGTCTCTGTCTACACACAGAGAGAGAGACATTCATACACGCACTGAGAAATACTGATCTTCTATTTTATAGGGCCAGGTTAGCACAAAGTACCTTTTTTCTTGTTCTCACTGAAGCAAAGCAAGTTTTCGCAATGTCTTTAAAAAAAACAAAACCATGAGCCAGAGAATTGATCAATAAACTTTGAAATTAATTTGTTGCTCATATTTATTTCTCATCACAGTAGGCAAAGGCCCGGTGTTTGATTTAGTGCTTGTGAAATTTGTCATTTTTTCACACTCTGCATAATTGCATGATTCATTTATTTCTCATCTGACTACCTTTTCATCCTTTGCTGCCGAAAGGGGAAAAAAATAACTTTCAAAGTTATTTAGCACAAATTAATCACATAATAAAGGGTCTAGCATAATGAGAGAAGATATTCAGCCAAACAATTAATATTCAAACCCCTCCTCCACTTTAAAGAGGAATTACAGAATTAAGTGGGTAGAGCTCTGCAGGAGCCCATTGCTAACACTAGGTGTCACTGCCAACACATTCCAATTGCTTTCCATGGGGCTAGTCATTTTGAAACCTCTGACTCTAGAGCAGTGGTTCTCAACCTTCCTAATGACATGACCCCTTAATACAGTTCCTCATGTTGTGGTGACCCCCTATCATAAAATTATTTTTGTTGCTACTTCACAACTGTAATTTTGCCACTGTTATGAATCGTAATGTAAATATCTGATATGCAGGATGTATTTTCATTTAAATTTGGCACACATTTATTTATTTTATTTATTTAAAATTTTTGTATCCCAACCTTCTCACCTCTATAGAGGGACTCAGATTGGCTTACAGCAAAAATTCAATGCTATACAAATTAAAACCTGTTACAACAACATTATTAAAAACTTAAAACACCAGATTACATACATACAAATTACATACATACATACAAATACCTGATACACCCAAATTTGAATAATGGTGGTATTGGGGGGGAGTTGTAGTTACTGGGATTTGAAGTTCATCCACCATCAAAGAGCATTCTGAACACCAATGATGAAATCGAACCAAAGTTGGCACACAGAACTCCCATGACTAACAGAAAATACTGGAAGGGTTTGGCGGGCATTGACCTTGAGTTTTGGAGATTTAGTTCACCTACATCCTGAGAGCACTGTGGATCTGGACCAAACTTGGCATGAAAATCAACATGCCCAAATGTGAACTCTGGTAGAGTTTGGGGAAAATAGACCTTGACATTTGGAAGTTGTAGTTTCTGGGATTTATAGTACACCTACAATCAAAGACCATTCTGAACCCTACCAAAGTTAGAATTGGGCCTACCTTCCCACACAGAATCCCCATGACCAACAGAAAATGCTGTTTTCGGATGGTCTTTGGTGACCCCTCTGACACCCCTTCGCGACCCCTCCAGGGGTCCCGACCCCCAGGTTGAGAAACACTGCTCTAGAGGGCAATTGCTATATTGATTTATTAGGGGGAAGCACTTCAATTGAAGTGGCCAACCAAATTAACCCTTTGGGTTGAAGTATAAGGAAAATAAATATAATGAAAATCTTAATTCCCATCTAACGGCCTCTCTGACTGATTGTGCAATAACATGGTTGATGTATGGATGTATAACATACTCAAAATGATAACTTTTTAAATTGGAAAGTATCATTTTATTCAAAATCTAGAAGGAAAATATGAACAGAGTAGCCACAGGGTGTTTTCACCCGAAGGCACATGTATGGATCCACACACACACACATATAGACTACTGCAACGCACTCTACGTGGGGCTGCCTTTGAAAACGGTTCGGAAACTTCAGTTGGTCCAACGGGCGGCAGCCAGAATCCTAACTGGGGCAACATACAGGGAGCATACCACCCCCCTGCTGTGCCAGCTCCACTGGTTGCCTGTCCATCTCCGAGCCCAATTCAAAGTGCTGGTATTGACCTATAAAGCTCTATACAGTTCTGGCTTACTTACTTGTCCATCTCCGAACGCAAAGTCTGCCTCTATGTCCCATCTCTTGTCAGTCTGCCTCTAAGATCATCTGGAGAGGCCCTGATCTCGCTCCTGGTGGGGACGCCAGCACCTATGGAACGCAAATGCGGCTGGTGGGGGGCACGAAAGACAGGGCACTTTGGACTTGACTGGACTGACAATGGCCCTCACCTTTTTAATGGAACGCACTCCCAAACGAAATAATATCGATTCCATCTCTCCTCGCTTTTAGGTAGGGGAAAAAAAACAAGATGCAAATTAAAAGAAGGGAGGAAAAGCTGGGGCAAACTCTGCAAGAATGCATAATGCTACAGTTGCTGATGCCAGCAGAATGATAAGAATGCTAGGGTTTCCCCCAGAGTTATTCTAGCATTGGTTGCCATTGTGTTTTCATGTGGCAGCAAATTATTGCTTTTGTATCTCCCTCCCTGAAAAAATATCTGTTTCATTCTTGTAGATTAGCATTATGATGAGAAAGGCCTTTATATGGGGATTTGTTTTGTTTTGTTTTAAGTCTTCCAAAGGGCTCCACATCTATCTATCTATCTATCTATCTATCTATCTATCTATCTATCTATCTATCTAATAAAAGTCAATGTTTGTGGCGTTGCAGAGGTGCGGTGGTGCGGAGGGAGGAATATGTGCCAGCTTTTCGATTGGTTGCCACTGTGGGAAGGCATTGTGTGCCAAGGTTGGTTCCTATTAGATGTTTATGTGGCTTGCAGTCGTCTCAGGAACTTAGTGAAGGTACTGCAAGTTCCATTGGCCATGGTCCATCCCCCTCCAAACAGCACCAGGATGTAGAGTGGGTCATGGGGGCCCTATGTGTCACATTTGGTCTTGATCATTCTTTGGATGAGGGTTGCAGCAGTCTCGGAAGGTGAGTGAAGGTATTTCAAGTCCCATCATCTGTGGTCCATCCTCCTTGAAACAGCACCAGGGAGTAGAGTGAGTCAAGAGGGTTCTGTGTGCTAATTTTGGTCTGTAGTGGTCATTGGGTGAGAGTTGTGTTGTGAAGTGGGCCATTGGGCCCCTGTGTGCCAAGTTTGGTCCTGATCCGTCACTGCTGTGGGCTGCAGTGTCTGACTGCCTTTCCTTTTCCCTCTGAGTCACCTTAGAATGTTGAAATGTGGACGGCCAATTGGAGTCCTTTATGCAAATACCATTTCAGTGGCAACCAATCCCCTCTGTCTGGGGCCGTGGAATGTTGGAATTCTGAGGCTGGCCAATCAGAGTCCTTTATGCAAATAATCCCATAGTGGCAACCTATTGAAACACTGTCACATATTCCTTGGCACCTCCGCACCTCCCAGAAAATGAACATTCCATTTCCGACGGAAAAAACTGTCTTTTGGTTAACTCAAGCATTCAGTTGCATTCTGTTTTGCTGGCCAATCAGAATCCTTTATGCAAATTGTCTCTCAGCGGCAACCAATGCCCTCTGTCTGGTGCCTTAGAGTGTTGGAGTTCTGAGGCTGGCCAATCAGAGTCCTTTATGCAAATAATCTGGTGCCTTAGTGTCGGGAGTTCTGAGGCTGGCCAATCAGTGTCCTTTATGCAAATAATCCCACAGTGGCAACCAGTCGAAACGCTGGCACATATTCCTCCCTCCGCACCACCACACCTCTGCCACCGCTGCAAACACTGACTTTTATTATATACATAGAAGATAGATTTGAGTAGTTATACACTATTTTAAGTCTTTATAAACTTAAAATGAAGTGAACGAAAGGAAGGAAAGGCCCTTCAAGGCTGGAGGGAGGGAGGACTGAAGAGGGAAAGCGCTTTGGTGAGTGGCGGTGGCAAAACCCCACAAAACACTGAAAATATGACATATATTTTAAAATAATATTTTTTTTAATCTGCGAAACAGCGAGTCTGCAATAAGTAGCGAGGGAACACTGTATTATTGGGTTGCTGTGAGTTTTCTGGGCTGTTTGAGCCATGTTCCAGAAGCATTCTCTCCTGAAGTTTCACCCACATCTATGGCAGGCATCTTCAGGGGTTGTGAGATCTGTTGGAAACTAGGCAAGTGGGATTTATATATCTGTGGAAGGTCCATAGTGGGAGAAATAATTCTTGTCTGTTGGAGGGAAGTGTGAATGCTGCAATTGGCCACCTTGATTAGTATTGAATGGCCTTGCAGCTTCAAAGCCTGGCAGGTTGGATTTTGAAAAAAATCCAGCCTGGCACTGGTCCTTTCTACACTGCCATATAATCCAGTTCAAAGCAGATAACTTGGATTATATGGCAGTGTCGAAAGATCCTGGAATAAAACCCCCCAGCACCTCAGGACAGTTGATTTTTCCCTAATACAAGAATGAACAACATGGACAGTGTCCTTTGATTTCGTGGAAAGCAAATGAGAGCCTTGATACATTTTCCAATCACAAAACTGTTAATAAAGTCCTAAGAAAATTACAGAATTGTAATTATATAATGATATTTATCCCAAAATACTAATCACATAGGAACATCCGGTAATATCAAAAGGGCGTTAATAACATCTTTCCAAAAGAAGGAACAGCTTTATTTGCCACGATCTGCTTGATGCAAGGGTTGGCCCTTAAATCAGATTCTGAAAAAGCACAAAGCCATGTTGTGACAATACTTTTGTTGGTATATATGTGTGTGAGCCTTCAAACACACTGATTTAATTGGGTTTTCTTAGGAAAGGAATGCTTAGAAGCAGTTTTGCCAGTTCCTTTCTCTGAAATATAACCTATAGTATAGGCATGGGCAAACTTTGGCCCTCCCACAATTTTTAAGGCCCTTTCCTTTGGAGGCACTATAGCAGGCATGGGCAAAACTTCACACTGTTACAATCAATCTTTGTGTACTTGCTAATAAATCAGCTACTACTCTAAAGATACTACTCCATGGTGAACTTGCCACGGGTCAGCGCAAGAGAGGCGCCCCCAAAAACAGGACTCCCTGAAACAACATCTCAGGCTCGGCCAGATTGATCACCAACAATGGTCCACCCTGGCCTCACATCGGGAGGCATGGAGACGCACTATCCACAATGCTGCGGCCTCTTTCGAGAAGACACGCCGAATGGGTCTCGAAGAGAAACGACAACGCAGAAAAAAAACGCAACTTGGAAACAACATCACCCAAGGAGACTTTCTGCTGTGCTTTCTGCAACCGAACTTGCCTATCTCAGATTGGCCTTTTTAGTCATCAACGCGCTTGTAAAAAGCGTGGGATGAGTCCTTCCTAAGAATTTTCGTTCGCGAAATAATGCCGAGAGAGAATAAATCATCTCTTTAAAAAATCCTTACAATTAAACCAATGACACACTTTAACATGCAGAGAGCCCTCCATATCCATCTATTTCAGTGTTTCTCAACCTGGGGGTCGGGACCCCTGGGGGGTCGCGAGGGGATGTCAGAGGGGTCGCCAAAGACCATCAGAAAAGACAGTATTTTCTGTTGTTCATGGGGGTTCTGTGTGAGAAATTTGGCCCAATTTTATCATTGGTGGAGTTCAGAATGCTCTTTGATTGTAGGTGAACTATAAATCCCAGCAACCACAACTCCCAAATATCAAGTCTCTTTTTCCAAACTGTACCAGTGTTCATATTCGGGCATATTGCCAAATGTGGTCTAAATCCATCATTGTTTGAGTTCACAGTGCTCTCAGGATTTAGGAGAACTACAACTCCAAAACTCAAGGTCAATGCCCGCCAAACCCTTCCAGCAATCTCTGTTGGGAGTTCTGTGTGCCAAATTTGGTTCAATTCCATCATTGGTGAAGTTCAGAATGCTCTTTAATTGTAGGTGAACTATAAATCCCAGTAACTACATCTCCCAAAGAACATAATCAACCCCCCCCCCCCACACACACACACAATATTCAAATGTGGGCACATTGGGTATTTGTGCGAAATTTGGTCCAGTGAGTGAAAATACATCTGGCATATCAGGTATTTACATTACTATTCATAACAGTGGCAAAATTTAGTTATGAAGTAGCAATGTAAATAATTTTATGGTTGGGGGTCACCACAACATGAGGAACTGTATTAAGGGGTCGCGGCATGAGGAAGGTTGAGAACCACTGATCTATTTGGTGATGTTTTAACTTTGAGTTGGCAGTTCGGCTGGAGAGTTAGCAGTTTGAAGCTGCGAGTCAGGGTGAGTTCCTGCCTGTCAGCCCTAGCTTCTGCCTACCTAGCAGTTCGAAAGCATGTAATGTGAATAGATCAACAGGTACCACCTCGGCGGGAAGGTAAAAGGGTGTGCCCTATGCAGACATGCCGGCAACACAATTGGAGAAGTCTATAGACAACAGGCTCCTTGGCATGGGAAAATGGAACCAAAGCACCTCCCCAGTTGAGAGGTCAACTGAGGTTAAGGATTCATGTTTGTTTGGAAGGAATGGGGAGCCTCTTCTCTAAAACTTCTTCACCAAAGGTCGGTCTATCCTTAAGAAAATGGTGTAGTATAAATATCTCTAAAATGGAATGCACTTTAGAATATCAGGTGTATCTTACGTATTTTTGTTATTATTATTATTATTAACACACTACTGAGCAACCTACCTGGTAGGTCAGCCAATTCTTTGTAAAGGTTTTATGAGGTGACAGTTTCCCCCACGTGATCTTGGCCGTTGCCAAGTTTCTCTCTGAGCTAGCCAGGATTGGACAACTTCCTGCATTAGACTCAGGTCGGAACTTGCCTTGTATATATTTGTTTAAATTTTACCCTTGTTCACACGCATCTAGCACTGCACTCGTTCTTTATTTTATTTTTCTTTAATTTTAATTTTTTTGGGTGTAAAACAAATTAATAGGTTTATAATATAGCAGACATGTAATATTCAAAGAACTTAATCATTTCCCCCTTCATTAATCTTGTTATATTGATGTAAATTTCACTCTTTCACACTTGTTCTGCTTTTAAATGGTCTTATCAGTTTTTGCCACTAAGCAAATTGGGACCGTAGTAAAGATTGATTGATTGATTCTATTTTTGTTGGTGGTACTGAAATTAGGCTGTGTCTGAGGACCCGCCCACACAGCCATCTAACCCAGAATATCAAGGCAGAATATCTGCTTTGAACTGGGTTATATGAGTCCACACTGCCATATAATGGCATTCCGGAAGGTGTGCAAAACCCTCCTGTTTCAGCAGGCCTTCGGGTAGTACCGTCAAGATGGGTAGGCTCCTCGCCTTCCTGTGTCCTGCGTCCTGCATATCGATGCAGCCACCTACATTTGTGCCTTGGCCTGCACTGTACTGTGCTGATGTATTTTACTGTATTTTATTGTGTTTGAGTGTTTAGGGTGTTTTTATCCTGTTTTAATCTTGAATTTGCTGTAAGTCGCCCTGAGCCATCCGGGAGTGGCGACTCACAAGTTTGAATAAATAATAATAATAATATATTCCTGTTCAAAGCTTCACTGGTTGCTGGTCCGCTTCTAGGCTAAATAAAAAGCGCTGGTCATTACTTTAAAAGCTCTAAAACAACGTTTCTCAACCTGGTGGTTGGGACCTCTGGGGAGGGGATTGCGAAGGGGGGTTGCCAAAGACCATTAGAAAACACAGTATTTCTGTCGGTCATGGGGGTTCTGTGTGGGAAGTTTGGCCCAATTCTATCATTGGTGAGGTTCAGAATGCTCTTTGGTTGTAGGTGAACTATAAATCCCAGCAAATACAACTCCCAAATGTCAAGATCTATTTTCCCCAGACTCCACCAATGTTCACATTTGGGCATATTGAGTATTCATGCCAAGTTTGGTCAAATCCATCATTATTTGAGTCCACAGTGCTCTCTGAATATAAGTGAACCACGATTCCCAAAACTCAAGGTCAATGCCCACCAAATCCTTCCAGTATTTTCTGTCGGTCATGGGACTTCTGTGTGCCAAGTGTGGTTCAATTCCACTGTTGGTGGAATTCAGAATGCTCTTTGATTGTAGATGAACTATAAATCTCAGCAACTAAAACTCCCAAATGACAAAATCAATCTCCCCCAACCTCACCAATATTCAAATTTGGGCGTATCAGATGTTTGTGCCAAATTTGGTCCAGTGAATGAAAATACATCCTCCATATCCGATATTTACAATTTGTAACAGTAATAAAATGGCAGTGATGAAGTAGCAACGAAAATAATGTTATGGTTGGGGGCCACCACAACATAAGGAACTGTATTAAGGGGTTGTGGCATTAAAAAGGTTGGGAACCACTGCCCTAAACGGTTCGGGTCCAGGCTTTTTGTCTAACTTGTACAGACCATCCCGTGCACTGTGGTCTACAGAGGATGCCCTCCTCTCAGTCCCACCCCCGTCAAAAGCTTGGTTGGTGGGAACGAGAGAGGTGGGAAATGTGGAAAGAGGACTTAAGTAATAAAGTTTCAGAGATAGGATATTGGAATGATTCAGTCAAAATTATTAAACATATAAAGATTAGAGAAACACAAAGGAAAATATTAACTAGATGGCATAGAACCCCAATTAAAACAGCACATATAACCAAAAACTTCCACAAAATTTTGTTGGCATAAGTGTGGGAAAATTGGCTCTTATTTTCATATGTGGTGGGAGTGTGATAGAGTGCAAGAGTTCTACAATAAGATGATGTGGGAAATGGAAGAAATAATAGGAATTAAATTATCTTTGAATAAAATAGAATTTTTCACACAGAAATTAGATAAAAAAGAAAATATCAAAGCCTGGAGAGAAATTATAAAATATATGGTAGTAGCCGCCCAAACAACGGTGGCTTTGGGCTGGAAGGACCATGGGAAGTGGAAGGTTGAAAAATGGTATGAGTATATAGCAGAATATATGCTTCAGGATTATATTTATGAAAGAAGAATCGAATTTACAGCAGGCCGATTTAAGAAGACCTGGATTCAGAAATGGGAAAGACTGATAGAAAAGGTAGAAGGAAAAGGAGATATAAAGTGCTGAACCATTCTCTTTGTACGAGTGCTCAATTAAATTAAAAGTTGAAATAAGATAATTACTGTTCCCTGAGGAAGGGGGTGGGGAGAGGAGGGGGGAATTCGTATTTGACACAAGGGCAAGGTAAAGGGAGGTAGTATAAGATTACTAAGAAGTAACATGTGATATGTATATATAATGTAACATAATATTCAAGAATGAAGTTTGATTGTGATGTTACTGTACGGGTGTCAATAAAAAAAAATTTTTTAAAGAGAGAGGTGGGAACGCTCCCTGACTCTGGAACTCCTTCCCTAAATAAAGAAAAATGGCCCTCACCCTCCTTTCCTTAAAGGAATTTCTAAAAATGCACTTATGCACCTTAACGTAAGGAGAGTAGAACTAGGACGCTTTAAACTACTGGAATGCTGGATAACCCTTTTGTATTATATGGCTGTTATGATACATCTTAAATAAAGCACTGGTGTCAGCCATTTATAATGTAATGTTTCTTAACTTGCTTTTAGGGTGTAGCAAGTTGTAATGTTGTAATGTTTACTCATTCATGTTTACTCATGTTTCAGTTCTTTATGTCTTAGTGCAGGAGTGGGCAATTATTTTTTCCAAGGGGCCACACGAGAGCCAAAAAATATTATTGAGGGCCACACCTAAAGGCTGAACTACAGTCTAATCTACATAATGTATTTATTTATTTACTTACTTACTATATTTACTATATATTACACATCATGAATATTAACATATTACTATATCAAGAAATATTCATATATTATTAGTATTAATATAATTATTATATTATAGTATACTGTATATATAGACATTATAATATACTAGCTGTACCCGGCATGCGTTGCTGTGCCCTATTTAGGAGATGCGAGATGTAAGGGTTGGAAATGATGTTACTTACGGTCTTGGTGGGGTCATGTAGGCATGAATTACGCACTTTCTATGTGTGCACCAAATGATGTTATCTGGAAGCATGAGTTGTATTGTCTTATATAGCGGAGGAAGTGTTTTGATTCTGGAGTGTGTCAACTCAGCAAAGTCTGTAGTGGTTGTGGAGGAGTGGCAAGTGGTGGTAGAGAGACTTTACCGGCTAGGCAGCACATTCCTGTTGTTTCTGCTGGGTATTTCAGGGCTTTGCAGTGTGTGCAGATGTGCGTTAGGGTGCCAATGTCGGCCTCTGGCACCATGCTGTAGTCTTCTGCAGCATTGTATCTGAAGGCTAGGCGGTGGAATTGGTTGTGGTGTTTTTGAAGTTTGTTTTCTGTGTTGCGACGTCGTGTTTCTGCGCTCCTTGCGCGCTGCTGTTGTGTTGCATTTCTGCGTCTTTGTTGTTCCTGGCTGCGCGCTTCTTCTTGTCGTGCAGTTCTTTGCATTTGGTTCTCAGCTGTGCGTCGTGCAGTGACCTGTTGTCTGTGTCTCTGCTACGCAGTGTGTTTCTGTTCTGGCGTTTGTTCTGCCCTTTTTGTTTGATGTATGTAGCGTTGTGAGTGTGTCGTCCGATGCTGTTATTTTTATAAGGCATGGCTTGTCTTTTGGGTCAGTTTATGTCTGTGTGGAAGGAAGGAATGGTTTTAGTTTGTGGTGTTTGTAGGTGTTGTGTGTACGGGGTCCCGTTAGGTTGGTGGGATGGGTTGTGATTGGAAGTTGTGTTGTGTGGGTAGGAATTTGCTGGAGAATTGCTCCCTCAGAGTTTGGTTTTGGCAGTTTAACCCTCAAACACCAACTGAAATCTCTCAGCATTCTATCCTAGCCTTGATGGCTCTTGCCAGCGTTGCTATGGTTACAGCAGTTATGCAAATCCGCCCTTATTGGCAGCCAATCATGTTGTTCAGAATGTAGAGGCTGGGTGAGTCTTTGGCTGCCCCGGAGGATGCTGGTAAATGTAGTTTTATTTTTACTCATTGTTTTGGGGGCCTTTTAGGTTTTGGGGGGGAAAGTTTCTTTGCTACAAACGTACCTTGCTTGAGGCCTATTTCTGTTGGCAAGTATTGTGTTTCTGCATTGTATGGTTTCTTTGTTTGAGGTATATATCACATGACGTGAACCTATTTATATAATAGATTGAAATTATAATATAACATTATTATATTATTTATTATATTATTATATTACTATTATATTACTATTATAAAATAATAATAAAAACAACTAAAATAAAATAAAATTCAAGAACAGAGAGAGAGAGCAGAGCAGCAGGCCATGCCATCGAAGGCTTCAGGCGCATGGAAACAAATGCAACGCCTCAATGGCCTTCTCTTCTCCTCCGGGAAGGACCCAGGGAGGGAATCGAGGAGAGGGAAGGGGGCTGCTCCTTTCCCGGGGGAAGGAGGGCGAGGAAAGGTCTTACTACTACTCATCCTTATGGGGGTGGAACTCCTCCATGGCGGTGTTGCTGGTCTCTGGTCTCCTGGCGGAGGCCCTCGCCCTGCTTGGCTGCTGACTTGGCTGGGAAAGAAGGAACAGCTCCGCCTCTTGCTCAGCCCCCGAGGAAGGAAGAAGGCAGGGAAGGGTGGCACCTCCCTTTTGTAGCTCCAACTGCCGGCAAAAGAACTGCCTCCCTCCCTGCCTGCCTCCTCCCTCTTCCTCGGTAGCCCTTGTTGGCAGACAGGCCAGAGGAGCCCGCCATCCCTGCAGCCGATCCTGGCCTGCAGGGGGAGCTCTTGACAATCTGAGGCGGCTCATCACCGTGATGACCCGGATGACGATCAAGTCTTCCGATTCGACGTGCCGATCAGCCCTTGCAAGTTGCGGAGTGCTGCCGCTGCAGGCGCAGATTGCCTGCAGAGATGGCAGGCACTCCAAAGCCGCTGCTCCTCCGGCCTGTCTGCCAACACAGGCCCCACAGAGCCCGCGTTCGGATGGCGGCAGTGGCACTTGGCCCCGCCCCCGACACCCTTCTCTCGGGCCGGATAGAATCGGCTGCCGGGCCGGATGTGGGCCGCGGGCCGTGGGTTGCCCGCCCCTGTCTTAGTGGATTGTTCCTGTTTTATTTCTATCCCGATGCTCAATTCTTTAGTTGTAAATATCGTTATTACTCTCCATTATCTCGCAGTATTTTGATGTGTTTGTACCTATTTCTGGCTGGATCTAGTAAAGGTAAAGGTTTCCCCTGACATTCATTCTAGTCATGTCTGACTCAAAGGGTGGTGCTCATCTCCATTTTTCTTTTTTTAAAGGTATTTTTATTAGACAGGGTTTCAAATTAACAATAAAAGAGTGGGAACAAAACATATATATAGGAAAGTAGGAAGATGAAAGCAGGGAAGGGAAGTGGGGTATGGTTAAAACAAATATGGGAAAGGTGGTGGTGGTGGTGGTGGTGGGGGGTTAATCTCCAGTTCATTCCGCAGAGAGTTTATCTTTCCAAGAATAAGCTTTGTGTTGAGTTAGCTAACCAAGTATTGCCAATATTTTATTTGGATTCAAAATAATTTGTCTCCAGAAAAAAAAGGAATTCCGTTTTATTTTCTCTTGCATGTATACTTTTAATAAATTCCAGTTAATCTGGTTTGATTTGTTCCGGTTTCCTAATAGTTGTGTTAGTGCGTTTATATTCATATATTCAGTGACTTTAATCCACCAGTCCTCTATTGAAGGTGGGGTTAAATCTTTCCATTTCTGTGCCACTAGTACTCTCGCAGCTGTTGTCAAGTAAAATAGAATCTTCTCATTATTAGTTCCTAATTCAAAGTCGAGTATATCTAACAAGTAGTATTCTGGTTTCAATTCAAACTTTACCTTTGTAATGTTTTGTGTGTGTTTGTGAATTATTTTCCAATATTTTTTATATATCTTGCAACTCCACGTTTGGTGATAATAGGTTCCTAATTCTCTCCTGCACCTCCAGCAATGATTATTATATGTTTTATAAGATTTAGATAGATGTTGAAGTGTTAAGTGCTATCGGTAGAATATTTTATACCAGTTCTCTATTATATTGATAAATCCGGTATACTTCTATTTGAAAACATGCAAACGTGAGTAGATCAATAGGTACTGCTCTAGCGGGAAGGTAACGGTGCTCCATGCAATCATGCTGGCCACATGACCTTGGAGGTGTCTACGGACAACACCGGCTCTCTGGCTTAGAAATGGAGAAATCCCCAGAGTCGGACTCGTCTAGACTGTTACAGTATATGGAGTTTAGCTAAGTAATTGCAGGATCTTGTCTGAATGTGTGTGTGAGGAGAAACACCTGGACAATGAAGCAATTAAGCTTGAGCATTGAGTATATCATGAGGAGGGTTTGTCCTTGATCCTTCGTGTGAAGAAGGAGATCATGAAGACTGCCATGGATCTACCACTGGACTTGTTATGAACATGTAACAAAGGACTTCTTGCACCATCCAGGATGCAGATTATGCATGATTATAATGCATTGGATTTTGAGTAAGATATCTGCAATGTTTAATTTGTAATGCTGGTTTTGTTAAAGCTGCTTACTTAAGAGTAAAGTTTTATTTTTCATTTACACTGGCTCTGTGTGATTTAGCAGAGGTCTAAAACTGGAAAGACTACTGAGCTTCCGCACAGACTGACAAACTGCAACATAGACTTAATGTCAGGGAAAACCTTTACCTTTTACCATTTTTGTTGTTGTCTGCATTTTGCATTTTATTTTGCTGTATTGTACCTTTGGGCTTGACCTCACGTTAGCAGCCCCAAGTCCCCCTTGGGGAGATGGGGTATAAATAAAGTTCATTATTATTATGCTATACTGTTTATCTTATTTGTCATTTCCACAATCTTTTGATCCACCGCCTGGCCATGGCTAGAGTGAGGGGGGCAGCCCTGAAATGGTTGACCTCCTTCCTCCACCATCGGTCTCAGCGAGTGAGGAGGGGCGGGGTGGTCTCCGAGGGCTCCCCATTAGTTTGGGGAGTCCCTCAGGGGGCCATTTTCTCCCCTCTGTTATTCAACATCTACATGTAGCTGCATGTAGCTGGTGCGGAGTTTTGGGCTTGAGTGCCATCAGTACGCTGATGACACTCAGCTCATTCTGAGGATGGAGGGCAGGCCTGGATCCGTCCCCGATAATTTCCAACATTGCCTCGAAGCCGTTACTGGATGGCTGCGAGCCAGTAGGTTGAGGGTGAATCCAGCGAAGACGGAGAACTTGTGGTTGGGTCGCCCGGGTGGTGGGAATGTCCAGCTTCCAACCCTGGACGGTGTGGCGCTATGCCCATCGCCTTCTGTAAAGAGCTTGGGAGTTCACTTGGACTCCCAATTGACCATGGAGACCCAGGTCTCCATGGTCAGTAAATCTGCTTTTTTCCATCTCAGACAGGCAAGGCGGCTGGCTCCTTATCTATCCCGGAACGACCTGGCCACGGTGATCCAAGCCACGGTCATCTCGAGACTGGACTACTGTAACGCACTCTATGTTGGCCTTCCTCTGTCGGTGACCCGGAAGCTCAGGCTGGTGCAGAACACTGCCGCCCGGCTCCTGTCTGGTTCTCCAGCAGGCTGTCACATAACACCTGTTTTGCAGGATCTGCACTGGCTTCCAATTGAGCACCGGATCACCTTCAAAGTGTTGGTGCTCACCTTTAAGGCCTTGCACGGCCTGGGGCCAGCGTATCTGAGGGACCGTCTTTCCCCATATTGCCCTACGAGATCACTCCAGTCCGAAAGCACTAACCTCCTAGCCATTCCATCAGCGAAGTCAGCCAAATTAACAGCAACTCGTAGGAGGGCGTTCTCCGTGATCGCGCTCACGCTGTGGAACGCCCTCCCAGCTGAGACGCGTGCCATCCGGGATCTCTTGCCTTTTAGGCGGGCGTGCAAGACCTATCTTTTCCAACAGGCCTTCGGCCTATAGGTCCGCCAATGCATAGCCCACCGACCTTGTAGCATGTTGTAATGTTTTTTACACTGTTGTTCCTTGTTCCCGGCATGTTAGGTTTTAATCTATCTGTTTAGTCTATGTGTTCATTTAATGTGTTTTTAACCTGTTTTCATGTGCTGTTCTTATATGCTTGTGTGAGCCGCCCCGAGCCTTCCGGGAGTGACGCCGCAGAAATCTAAAAAATGAAATGAAATGAAATATATTTTGTTACGATTCCCCTCCCCCCCTTGCTATTTTATGTTCAATTGTGTTGTATTGTTTTTTGGGCTTGGCCTCATGTTAGCCGCCGCAAGTCCCCTTTGGGGAGATGGTGGCGGATTATAAAGATTATTATTGTTGTTGTTATTATTAATCTTGGATAAGGAGATAATGCTCTGGTTACATCTTGAATAGACTACTGTAACACTCTCTACATGGGGTTGCCTCTGAAGACTGCTTGGAAGCTGGAATTAGTCCAACGCTCGGCAGCCAGGTTACTATCAGGAGCGGGACACAGGGAGCATGCAACCCCCTTGCTGCGCCAGCTCCACTGGCTGCCAAGTAGCTTCCGAGCACAATTCAAACTGCTGGTTTTAACCTACAAAACCCTATATGGTTCCGGCCCTGTTTACCTGTCCAAATGGATTATCCCCTATGAACCATCAAGGACATTTAGGTCCTCCGGAGAGGCCCTGCTCTCGGTCCCACCATCTTTGCAAGCGCGTCTGGTGGGGACGAGGGACAGGGCCTTCTCTGTGGTGGTCCCTCGGCTGTGGAACTCCCTCCCAAGTGATGTGCCCCCTCCCTGTTGTCCTTCAGGAGGTGGGTGAAGACTTGGATGTGGAACAAAGCTTTCCCAGAATAGGCTGAGATTGATTGTAGTATGAAATGAGTGACCCACGTTTACAGACCAAGTTGAATTTGTTTTAAATGGCAATGTATTTGTATGTATGTATTTTGGTGTTTACGTTTTTAATAATGCCGTTGTGACAGGTTTTAAATTTGTATAGCTTTGAATTTTTGCTGTAAGCCGGTCTGCGTCCCTCTATAGAAGTGAGAAAGTCGGGGTACAAAATTTTAAAATAAATAAATAAATAAATAAATAATTTGGGATCAGATCCTGGGATATAGGGCAGTGTAGACCCAGCCTATGCTGAAGGGGGAAACACCTTGCTGCAGGGATAGGGAACCTATGGCTCGGGAGCCAGATATGGCTCTTTTCATGATTGCATCTGGCTCTCCCTCTCCCTTCCTTTCTCCCCCTTCACACTTTCCTTCTCTCCTTCATTTTCCCTCCCTCTCTCCCCTTCCTTCGTTCCTCCATTCTCCCTCTTCCTTCCTTCCTTCCTTCCTTCCTTCCTTCCCCCCTTCACCCCCCTTTCCTTCTCCCTCCTTCTCCCATCATTTTCCCTCTCTCCCCCTTCCTTCTTTCCTCCATTCTCCCTCTTCCTTCCTTCCTTCCTTCCTTCCTTCCTTCCTTCCTTCCTTCCTTCCTTCCTTCCTTCCTTCCTTTTCTCCCCTTCACGCTTTCCTTCTCCTTCTCTCCTTCCTTCTCTCCTCCATTCTCCCTCCCTATTCCTTCCTTCCTCTTCTATTCTTTTCCCCCAAGTCTTCCTTTCCTTCTCCTTCCTTTCTTTTCACTTCCCTCTTTCCCCCCTTCTTTCTTTTCTTCTTTTCCTTTCATTATTTTACTTTTTCCTCACTCCCTTTCCTTTCTTTTCCCCACCCTTTCCTTTCCTCCCTTCCCATTTCCTTCTTTCTTTCCCCCTCCTTGTCTCTCTCCTGCTTTTCTTTCTTCCTCTCCTCTTCCCTCCTTTATTTCCTCTTTCTTTCTTTCCCCCTTCCTTCCGTCTTCTCTTCCTTCCCAGAGTCCTGAGCAGGCCTTTTGCAGAGCCAGGTCTGAAGTGTCCCATCATTCTGCCGGGGGAATCCTTTTCTCATCGTATGTACGTATATACTCACATTTAGTTGAATTCAGTCTTAAAATATTTTATATATATATATATGGCTCTCACTGAAATAAATTATTAAAATATTATAAATATATTAAAATATTATATATATATGGCTCTCACTGAAATAAATTATTAAAATGTTATATATATATATATATATAAATATTATATAGGGCTCTCACTGAAATAAATTATTAAAATATTATATATATATAAATATTATATATGACTCTCACTGAAATAAGTTATTAAAATATCATATATATAATATATATATGGTTCTCACTGAAATAAATTATTAAAATATTATATATATGGCTCTCACTGAAATAAATTATTAAAATATTATATATATGGCTCTCACTGAAATAAATTATTAAAATATTATATATATATATTATATGGCTCTCACTGAAATAAATTATTAAAATATTATATATATATATATATAATATTATATAGGGCTCTCACTGAAATAAATTATTAAAATATTATATATATCTATAAATATTATATATGGCTCTCACTGAAATAAATTATTAAAATATATATATAGATAAAATATATATATGGTTCTCACTGAAATAAATTATTAAAATATATATATGGCTCTCACTGAAATAAATTATTAAAATATTATATATATATATTAAAATATTATATATATATATGACTCTCATTGAAATAAATTATTAAAATATTATATATATTATATGGCTCTCACTGAAATAAATTATTAAAATATTATATATATATAAATATATATACATGGCTCTCACTGAAATAAATTAAAATATTTTTATATATTATATATATACATGGTTCTCACTGAAATAAATTATTAATATATATATATATGGCTCTCACTGAAATAAATTATTACAATATTATATATATATAAATATTATATATGGCTCTCACTGAAATAAGTTATTAAAATATTATATATATAAAATATATATATGGTTCTCACTGAAATAAATTATTAAAATATTATATATATGGCTCTCACTGAAATAAATTATTAAAATATTATATATATATATTATATGGCTCTCACTGAAATAAATTATTAAAATATTATATATATATAATATATATATATGGCTCTCACTGAAATAAATTATTAAAATATTATATATATGGCTCTCACTGAAATAAATTATTAATATATATATATTAATATATATATATGGCTCTCACTGAAATAAATTATTAATATATATATATATGGCTCTCACTGAAATTTTTTCCCAAATATTTTGCTTTCATGGCTGTCTGAGTCAAAAAGGTTTCTGCCCCCTGCCTTGGTGGGTGTTAGATGCTAAGCAGGGTCAGCCCTGGTGAGCCCTTGGATGGGAGACTGCTACAGAATCCCAGGTGCTGCAGGTTCCATGTCAGCCTCCTCTGAGCCTGCCTCGCCTGGAGACAACCCTGTCTGCAGTTCATGGGGTGGCCATACATGGGCAGGCGAGGTGGAGGCACACTCAGACTCAATCAGATGTGTGTGTGGCTTCCTGTGCTGGATGGATGGCCAGGGCTTGGGTTTCCGGTGCTCTCTCTCTCTCTCTCTCAATCCCTGGGCTTGCCTCTCTTTCTCTCCCTGTCACAGAGCCTTTAATAGAATCTCAGCCAGGGAAGGAGCAGGAGGAGGAGGGAGCTATCCAGCCCAGACACACACAGAGAGAGACATTGTTATTCAAGGAGGAGCAACGCACGCACAGAGAGAGGGGGATCCTCCAGGGCCAGGGGGTGCCTGACACTTCTCCTTTCCTCCTAGACACAGCAGCAGCAGCAGCAGCAGCCTCCTTCTGGAGTAGTAGCCTCGGCTCATCATCCTACCCTCGCCATCTAATATTACGCATAGATCACGGGCTCCTCCTCCTCCTTCCCCCATCCCATAACACACACACACACAGGGCGCCTGGCATTCCTATGGAAGGACACGTGCAGGTAGGTGGGCAGTGGGCTTTGTGGGTCAGTTTTGGGGGGCTTTGTGGGTCAGGATTGGGGGGCTTTGTGGGTCAGGATTGGGGGGCTTTGTGGGTCAGTTTTGGGGGGCTTTGTGGGTCAGGATTGGGGGGCTTTGTGGGTCAGGATTGGGGGCTTTGTGGGTCAGTTTTGGGGGGCTTTGTGGGTCAGGATTGGGGGCTTTGTGGGTCAGGATTGGGGGGCTTTGTGGGTCAGTTTTGGGGGGCTTTGTTGGGGGGCTTGTTTTTTGGGGGCTTTGTGGGTCAGGATTGGGGGCTTTGTGGGGGCTTTGTGGGTCAGTTTTGGGGGCTTTGTGGGTCAGGATTGGGGGGCTTTGTGGGTCAGGATTGGGGGGCTTTGTGGGTCAGGATTGGGGGGGCTTTGTGGGTCAGTTTTGGGGGGCTTTGTGGGTCAGTTTTGGGGGGCTTTGTGGGTCAGGATTGGGGGCTTTGTGGGTCAGTTTTGGGGGGCTTTGTTGGTCAGGATTGGGGGCTTTGTGGGTCAGTTTTGGGGGTTTTGTGGGTCAGTTTTGGGGGGCTTTGTGGGTCAGTTTTGGGGGGCTTTGTGGGTCAGTTTTGGGGGGCTTTGTGGGTCAGGATTGGGGCTTTGTGGGTCAGTTTTGGGGGGTTTGTGGGTCAGGATTGGGGGGCTTTGTGGGTCAGGATTGGGGGATTTGTGGGTCAGGATTGGGGGGCAATGGAGGGAGGAGGGGAGGGAGGAATGCGCTCTGTGATTTCTCCCTTGGTCTCATAGGATCTTGGATATTTGAGTGCCAAAGCCTCATCACACTGGAGAGGGGGAAAAAATCCACAAAATCTGGTTTCTGCCTCCTGCAAAATTCTGGGGTTTGTAGTTCAGGGAGGCTGTTAAAGTCTCCTCCCTAAACTACAAACCCCAGAATTTTGCAGGAGGCAGAAACCTGATTTTAAGTGGATTTTTTCTCTAATGGGATCTCTATCACAGCTCTTTTATAGTCCCAAGAGAGAAGAGAGCAGAGGATCCAGCAGGTTGAAGAGCCTGTGATTGAATGGCAAGGAGGCTACAGAGCGCTTCTGGGCTTCTCTCCCAAGGCAAAGGGGTTGCAAAGATGCCAGAGATCCCAAACCCACACTTAAACATTGGGGAAAGGCGACTCCTTTGAGTGGATCCCCTCTCCAAGTGGATCCCCTCTGCGTTAAGTTTATTAGAGCATGAAAAAGGGCAGCCAGCACTGGATGGAAGCAGTGGGCTTTGGGATGGAGGCAAAGGCAAGGAGAGGCATCTTTGTTGTGATGGAGTTGGTGGCTCTGGGAAAAGGATGGGGTGATGGGCAGCAATCCAGGGATCTATAGGGCGGATGTCAAAACAAGGGGTTGGGGAACAACTCAATCTAGAGCAGCGTTTCCCAACCTTTTTTGAGCCGCGGCACACTTTTTACATTTGCAAAATCCTGGGGCACACCACCAACCAAAATGACACAAAATGACACTCTAACACAGTAATACATATAGTTAATATGTTTTTAAACTGTATTTATACACTCAGTGTGAAACCTGGGCCTGTTTCGATGAACTCAACATAGATATCCTGGCAGGAATGGCAGAAAGACACAAATTTCCCACACAGAACTTCCATAACCAAGAGAAAATGCTATAAGAATTTGGTGGGCATTGACCTTGAGTTTTGGAGTTGTAGTTCACCTATATCCAGAGAGCACTGTGGACTCAAACAATGTTGGATCAGGACCAAACTTGGCATGAATACTCAAAATGCCCAAATATGAATGCAGGAGTTCAGGGGAAATAGACCTTAACAATTGGGACTTGTAGTTGCTGGGATTTATAGTTCTCCTACAATCAAAGAGCATTCTGAACCCCACCAATGATAGAACTGGGCCAAACTTCCCACACAGAACCCCCAGGAGTAAGAGGAGGTCTCTACTTGGGGAAAGGGAGGTGGGCCTTCCCAATGCACGGAGAGGGAGAGACCAAGTAGACAACGGGTGGTGGTGGTGGTGGTGGTGTTTGTAATTTTGTGCCTTTATCGAGGTAGGCTTCTTAGGGTTTTTATACTTCAACACACTAGACCAGGGGTGGGCAATTACCAGCCCTCCAGGTGTTTTGGACTTCAACTCCCGAAATCCTAACAGCTGGTAAACTGGCTAGGATTTATGGGAGTTGAAGTCCAAAACACCTGGAGGGCCGATAATTGCCCACCCCTGCACTAGACTCCCCCCCCCCCTGGAGGTTCCAATTTCCCACGGCACACCTGATGATTGCTCACGGCACACTGGTTGGGAAACACTGATCTAGAGGGCAGTGCGTTGGGTGCCTTTGGAGAGGTCTTTCTTGGTGTTTCTTGGAGAGTTGTTTGCCATTTGTAGGTGCCAATGTGGGGCATTGTCGGTCTGTCTATTTCCAGATAGGTGGCACTGGCATCATTGTACAATTGTACATAATGGGATTTTTTTAATTTCTTTTCTTTTTAAAAAAAAATATCTTTATTCAATTTCACAAAATACAGGTCCTTCTCAAAAAATTAGGATAAAGTGCTAAAGTTCATTGTTTTCCATAATGTAATGATACAAATTAAACTTCATATATTGCACACCAACTGAAATATTTCAGGTCTTTTTTTGTTTTGTACTGATGATTTTGGCATACAGCTCCTGAAAAACCCAAAAATACTGTCTCAAAAAATTAGCATATTTGGTCAGATGGAATATGCTAATTTTTTGAGATATGTATGCCGAAATAATCAGTATTAAAACAAAAAAAGACCTGAAATATTTCATTTGGTGTGCAATGAATCGAAAATATATGAAAGTTTAATTTTTATCATTACATTATGGAAAATAATGAACTTTAGCACTATATGCTAATTGTTTTGGGAAGGACCTGTACATATTAAAAAGGAGATACCTGGCCAACTTATAAGGACTTGCTGGGAAAAAAACAATGAGAAATTTGAGTTAAAATCTCAAGAGGAATTAACTCAATCATTTGAGAACCTAACTTGGTTACAATATTTACAAATGAAAAAAACATCTATCATCAAGATATCAAGACCGGCTTTACTGATAAAGAAGATTTTTGGGAACAAATGATAAAAACTGATAAGAAAAACATAACAAAACTTTACAATAAACTTCTTCACTGGTCAACCGAAACTGAAGGTATTAAAAGCTGCATGATAAATTGGGCCAAAAACATCGGAAGACAAATAAAGTTTCAGGAATGGCAGCAAATTTGGTCGAAAAAGTTAAAACATACCTACTCTTCTGATCTTAAAGAAAACTGTTTGAAGATATTCCATAGATCAGGGCCGCCCAGGAAGTCGATCGCGATCGACTCGTCGATCGCAGTGCCAAATTAAGTCGATCGCAGCACCTTCCGCGTTGCGCAGTGCTCCTTCCTTTCGCGCGGCGTGCACCTTCCTTCCGCGCGGCACATCTTCCCCGTCTTGCCATGCTGCCTCCTGAGGCGACTCCCCCTCAGTGCCGTCACAGCATGGCCTGAGGAGGGAGAGAGAAGGAGGGCAGCAGAGCAAAGGAGGGGGCAGGCGCCCGGCCCGCGCATGTGCTTTTGGAGCACATGCGAAGACGAGCCACGAGGGAGGACAACCAGAAGGAGGCTTTGGCAGCCATTTTCTGCCAAAGCCACCTGCGACTGCGAGTTAATCTGCTTGGCCACATTGATCAGCATTGAATGGCTTTGTAGCTTCAAGGTCTGTGTGTTTCCATTCAGCCAGTTTATATCTCTGAAATTATGCCAGGGTGGGAGAAGAAACTATTGTATGTTGGGTGCAGGTTTGAATGTACCATTGGCCACATTGATCAGCATTGAATGGCCTTGCAGTTGAAAGGTCTGGCTTCTTTCTGCATGTTTATATATCTGTGGAGTAATGGCCAGGGTGGGAGAAGAAACTATTGTATGTTGGGTGCAGGTTTGAATGTACCGTTGGCCACATTGATCAGCATTGAATGGCCTTGCAGTTGAAAGGTCTGGCTTCTTTCTGCATGTTTATATATCTGTGGAGTAATGGCCAGGGTGGGAGAAGAAACTATTGTATGTTGGGTGCAGGTTTGAATGTACCGTTGGCCACATTGATCAGCATTGAATGGCCTTGCAGTTGAAAGGTCTGGCTTCTTTCTGCATGTTTATATATCTGTGGAGTAATGGCCAGGGTGGGAGAAGAAACTATTGTATATTGGGTGCAGGTTTGAATGTACCATTGGCCACATTGATCAGCATTGAATGGCCTTGCAATTGAAAAGTCTGGCTTCTTTCTGCATGTTTATATATCTGTGGAGTAATGGCCAGGGTGGGAGAAGAAACTATTGTATGTTGGGTGCAGGTTTGAATGTACCGTTGGCCACATTGATCAGCATTGAATGGCCTTGCAGTTGAAAGGTCTGGCTTCTTTCTGCATGTTTATATATCTGTGGAGTAATGTCCAGGGTGGGAGAATAAACTATTGTATGTTGGGTGCAAGTTTGAATGTACCGTTGGCCACATTGATCAGCAATTCAGTGCAAGTCATCAAAGTAAACTCAGTTAATTGCAAAAAATGTAAATAATTATTTATTATGCGTATTGTGCAATATTGGCTTATTCAGTTATGCAAGGTACATCAACATACATTGTACATACTAAGAATCCTTAATAAATTAGAAAATAGTTATACCTTTTACATTTCTGTGTAGGTAAGAAATGTAACATCTTTGTGACTTGGTTGTTGTATAAGTCGCTCGCATGCTGAAAAAGTGGGCACCCCTGCCATAGATGGTATATCACCCCACAGAAAATAGGCATAATGTATAAAAAATAGCCAAATTAAATGCTGGAAATGTGACTCACAAATAGGAAGCTTTTTTCATATGTGGTGGTCATGCCCGGAAGCTACTAAATACTGGAGAACAATTCACAAAGAAACTCAAAATATCTTAAAAAGAAATTTCCCACTGAAGCCTGAATATTTTTTATTAGGCTTAAATGATAAGGACTTGAAACTTGATAGAAATGAAGACATTCTGTTCACATATATGACAACAGCAGCTCGGATAGCATATGCAAAATTTTGGAAACTTGACAAAATACCACAAAGAGAACAGTGGCTGGACAAACTACGAGATAAGAGATATGGACAGATTAACATTCTATTTAAGAAGAAATACAGTCAAATATAATCTTTTACTGAGATAAAATGCAGGGTGGGCATTCAAAAGGGGCATCCATACAGTCAAATATAATCTCTTACTAGGATAAAATGCAGGGATAAGATATTAAATTATTTTATTTTAATATTAAATATATTTAATTCCATCCTCCCCTCCCCCTTATTTTAATTTAATATTAAATATATTTAATTCCATCCTCCCCTCCCCTTATTTTAATTTAATATTAAATATATTTAATTCCATCCTCCCCTCCCCCTTATTTTAATTTAATATTAAATATATTTAATTCCATCCTCCCCTCCCCCTTATTTTAATTTAATATTAAATATATTTAATTCCATCCTCCACTCCCCTTATTTTAATTTAATATTAAATATATTTAATTCCATCCTCCACTCCCCCTTATTTTAATTTAATATTAAATATATTTAATTCCATCCTCCCCTCTCCCCTTATTTTAATTTAATATTAAATATATTTAATTCCATCCTCCCCTCCCCCTTATTTTAATTTAACATTAAATATATTTAATTCCATCCTCCCCTCTCCCCTTATTTTAATTTAATATTAAATATTTTTAAATCCATCCTCCCCTCTCCCCTTATTTTAATTTAATATTAAATATTTTTAAATCCATCCTTAATTTAATATTAAATCCCATCCTCCCCTGTTTTAATTTAATATTAAATATTTTTAAATCCATCCTCCCCTCTCCCCCTTATTTTAATTTAATATTAAATATTTTTAAATCCATCCTCCCCTCTCCCCTTATTTTAATGTAATATTCAAATCAAAATCTCTATTACGGTCACAGACCAGCACAAAGCGGGCACAAGCGCCCTAAGAGGAGAAGGACAACTCCCCAGTAAACAGTTATTTAAAATCAGACTAGAAATCAGTATAAAATATATTTTAAAAGACAGGATATTGTTGCCTTACGATGTCAACAATCACCCGTCTGATATTAAGGGCAGCAGCACAGAACTTAGCAACACTGTAAGTCATTGCAGGGCTAGAGTCCGAAAGCAGCAGGGTGGAATAACATCTTTCACTGCGCCCCGGGCGCTTTAAAAGCCATGGTCCAATGAGATTGGATCTAAGATCTCTGTAAAGGGGCAGTCAGACAGTTCTATAAAAGTCGTCATGTCAGCAAGTCAACCTAATCTACAAAGGCCTGATCCCATAGCCAGGATTTCACTTGTTTCCAGAAGGTCAAGAGGGATGCAACAGATCTAATTTCACTTGGGAGGGAGTTCTATAGCCGAGGGGCCACCACAGAGAAGGCCCTGTCCCTAGTCCCCACCAGACGCGATTGCGACAATGGGGGGACAACAAGCAGGGTCTCCCCGGATGATCTTAGGGCCCTAGGTGGATCGTAGCAGGAGATACGTTCGGACAGGTAAACTGTGCCAGAACCGTTCAGGGCTTTATAGGCCAAAGCCAGCACTTTGAATTGTGCTCGGAAGTTGATAGGTAGCCAGTGGAGCTGGCGTAACAAGGGCGTTGTGCGCTCCCTGTACACAGCCACAGTGAGCAACCTGGCTGCCGAATGTTGGACTAGTTGAAGCTTCCGGGCAGTCTTCAGAGGCAACCCCACGTACAGTGCGTTGCAGTAGTCTATTCAGGATGTAACCAGAGTGTGGACCGCCGTGGCCAAGTCAGACTTCCTAAGGGTCGCCTTGTCCATTTGCTGGGGTCTGGAAAAGATCAGTACTATTCTCAAGAGAGTATAAGCACGTGTTAGGACATCCCAAGCCTGCATTTGCATTGAAAGGCACTGAGGAGAGAGAGAGAGAACTTTCACCTTCTCAGTTTACTATTACTTCCAGCCTGGCTGTTGGCATTTCATAGAATCCTAGAGTTAGGCAAGTGGGGTTTGTATATCTGTGGAATGTCCCGAGTGGGAGAAAGAACTCTTGTCCGCTTGAGGCAAACGTGAATGTTGCAATTGGCTACCTTGATTAGCACTGAATGGCCTTGCAGCTGCTTCCTGCCTGGGGGAATCCTTTGTTGGGAGGTGTTACCTGGCCCTGATTGTTTCCTGTCTGGAATTCGCCTGCTTTTTTAAAAAAGTGTTGCTTTTTATTTACTGTCCTGATTTTAGAGTTATTTTTAGTACCGGTAATGATTTTGATCATTTTCATGGTTTTCTCCTTTCTGTTGAAAGGAAGCAGCCAGGCTTTGAAGCTGCAAGGCTCTTCAATGCTAATCAAGGCCATTAATAGCAACATTCACACTTGCCTCAAGCAGACAAGAGTTCTTTCTCCCACCCTGGACATTCCACAGATATATAAACCTCACTGGCGTAGTTTCCAACACACCTCACAACCTCTGAGGATGCCTGCTATAGATGTGGGCGAAACGTCAGGAGAGAATGCACTTTTTCATCATGCGAGCTACTATATGAACAATCAAGTTGAAAAGATCACCTGTTGTGCATGTGAGCGTGTGCGCGCGCGCGCACACACTCCTACTGCAGCCTTCCGTCCGTGCGGGGCTTCTTTCTTGCCTGCCCACGAACTCGCCGCCGCGCGCACCCGGGAAGGGGATCCTCCTTGCCTGCGTGCGCGCTCTCTCTTAATGTCTTCGTTGCCTTCCTCCTTCCTGCTGCGTGCTTTCGCGAAGCAGGAAGTCCCCATCCCATCCTGCTTCTTGCGTGCTGTAGGCCCCTCCCACGCGCAGCAGGAGAGTATTTAGAGGCACACCCGCCAGCGCTCCAGCCAGATATGGCTTCGGCGGCGGCTCGGAAGGCGCAGGGCTGGGAAGAGGGGCCGCCTGGCTGCTGCCTGGGCTAGGAAACTCAACCGAGAGAGGGACCCACGTGAGGCTGGAGCCTCCCCACGGCAGCCTCCCCCCCCCCCTCCCTAGAGGCTTCCTTACCTGGGCAGGAGAAGGAAGAGTGGAAGAGTGGAAGAGGTGCTTCCCCAAAGTGACAGATGCAGCGGGGGGCTTCCTTCCTTTCGAGGGTGTCACTCAGAAAGGACGCCCAAGTGGACGGCTGGCAGGAAGGAGGACCCCTCCCACTGGTGGCAGTCCATGCCCACGGGAGGGAGGGAGAGGGAGAGGGTGGCTCTTCCTAGCCGGCTCTCGCTGCCTTTCTCCTTCGAGGGCGAGGGAGGGCGAGGCGCAGAAAGGCGGCGAGGGCACAAGCAGCATCAGCAAGTGGAGTCTCCATCCCCGCAGCCCCCTCCTCCTCGGGTTCAGCCCCAGGAACACGGCGGAGCCCTCCCTCCTCGCCCCCAACCAAGGAAAGAAAGAAGCCCCACACAGCTCGCTCGCCCAGGTCTCGGCTTGGAATGGGAATCCCGAGGGCAGCAGCAGGGTTTGCGGTGGGGCTTGCTTGGCTTTGCCCCACTTTGCCTGGCCTCCTTCGCCTCTCTCTCTCTCTCTCTCTCTCTCTCTCTCTCTCTCTCTCTCTCTCTCCTTCCAGCACTCGCCTGCCTGCCAAAAGGATCCGAAAAAGTTCTCTGGATTTCTTTCTTCTCTCCTTGGCTCTCTCTCTCTCTCTCACACAAACACATTCCCTCCATCCCTCCCACAGCCTCGCATCCTATCCAGGTGCATGCCTTCACCATGCTCCCCCCCCCCCAGCAGCAGCCAATGGGCGGTCATGTCACCACACCGTGCGTGGCAAGACGAGCGCCAGGGCCTGCCCACTAAAGCCTCATTTTGGCAAAAAAAAAAAAGCCCCGCGAAGCCGGCGGCAGGAGCGCATGTGCGCGCGTATGGGCCTCACCATCTGGCTGGTGAGGCCCAAAGATCACCTGGAAGAGGGCCGAAGATCACCTAGGTGCTCCCGATCACCATAATGAGCACCCCTGTTCTAGAACATGGCCATACAGCCTGAAAAACCTACAACAATCCAGTGATTCCAACCATGAAAGCCTTCGACAAAACAATTTTGTAACTGTTTGGAAGTTTTTTCTCCTGCCAGAACATGGGATCCTTTCACCTAGTTAATTGCCTTTGTTTACCTTTTGTAACAACGGAAGAATGATACGGAAGAGAAAAAGGAGGGTCCTGCACACAAGGGTTTACATCTGGGAGCATATGCATGCACCATTCTCTGCAGACCTATACACGCAGGCAAATATATAATCAGCCCTTTCTACACTGCCGTATAATCCAGACAATCCACTTTATCTGCTTTGAACTGGATTAGATGAGTATACACTGCCATATACTCCAATCTGGATTTTATATGGCAGTGTAGAAGGGGCCAATGTCGCTTCTAAGAGAGAGAGAGAGAGAGAGAGAGAGAGAGAGAGAGAGAGAGAGAGAGAGAGCTATATAAATAAACATAGCAGTTATAATAATAATGTGTTGTCGAAGTCTTTCATGGCTGGAATCACTGGGTTGTTGTGAGTTTTCCGGGCTGTATGGCCATGTTGCAGAAGCATTCTCTCCTGACGCTTCGCCCATATCTATGGCGGTCATCCTCAGAAGTTGTGAGGTCTGTTGGAAATAAAAGTTGGGTTTATATATCTGTGGAATGTCCAGGGTGGGAGAAAGAACTCTTGTCTGCCTGAGGCACGTGTGCACGCTGCAATTGATCACCTTAATTAGCATTTGATGGCCTTGCGGCTTCAAAGCCTGGCTGCTTCCTGCCTAGGGGAATCCTTTGTTGGGAGGTGTTAGCTGGCCCTAATCAGATCATGTGATATAGGGCATTGTAGAAGGGGCCCTAGTCTCCAGAGCGTTAGTTTCAATCACAACTATGGCAGGCATCTTCAGAGGTTGTGAGGTCTGTTGGAAATGAGGCAAGTGAGGTGTATATGTCTGTGGAACGTCCAAGGTGGGAGAAAGAACTCTTGTCTGTTGGAGGCAAATGAATGTTGCAACAAGCCACTTTGATTAGCATTGAATGGCCTTGCAGCTTCAAAGCCTGGCTGCTTCCTACCTGGGGGAATCCTTTGTTGGGAGGTGTTAGCTGTCCTGGATTGTTTCATGTCAGGAATTCCCCCCTCTTTTGGAGTGTTGCTCTTTATTTACTGTCCTGCTTCCTACCTGGGGAATCCTTTGTTGGGAGGTGTTAGCTGTCCTGGATTGTTTCATGTCAGGAATTCCCCCTCTTTTGAGTGTTGCTCTTTTTTACTGTCCTGCTTCCTACCTGGGGAATCCTTTGTTGGGAGGTGTTAGCTGTCCTGGATTGTTTCATGTCAGGAATTCCCCCTTTTGAGTGTTGCTCTTTTACTGTCCTGCTTCCTACCTGGGGAATCCTTTGTTGGGAGGTGTTAGCTGTCCTGGATTGTTTCATGTCAGAATTCCCCCTCTTTTGAGTGTTGCTCTTTATTTACTGTCCTGCTTCCTACCTGGGGGAATCCTTTGTTGGGAGGTGTTAGCTGTCCTGGATTGTTTCATGCCAGGAATTCCCCCTCTTTTGAGTGTTGCTCTTTATTTACTGTCCTGCTTCCTACCTGGGGAATCCTTTGTTGGGAGGTGTTAGCTGTCCTGGATTGTTTCATGACAGGAATTCCCCCCTAGTTTGAGTGTTGCTCTTTATTTACTGTCCTGCTTCCTATCGGGGGGAATCCTTTGTTGGGAGGTGTTAGCTGTCCTGGATTGTTTCATGTCAGGAATTCCCCCCTCTTTTGAGTGTTGCTCTTTATTTACTGTCCTGCTTCCTACCTGGGGGAATCCTTTGTTGGGAGGTGTTAGCTGTCCTGGATTGTTTCATGCCAGGAATTCCCCCCTCTTTTGAGTGTTGCTCTTTATTTACTGTCCTGCTTCCTACCTGGGGGAATCCTTTGTTGGGAGGTGTTAGCTGTCCTGGATTGTTTCATGTCAGGATTCCCCCTCTTTGAGTGTTGCTCTTTATTTACTGTCCTGCTTCCTACCTGGGGAATCCTTTGTTGGGAGGTGTTAGCTGTCCTGGATTGTTTCATGCCAGGAATTCCCCCTCTTTTGAGTGTTGCTCTTTATTTACTGTCCTGCTTCCTACCTGGGGAATCCTTTGTTGGGAGGTGTTAGCTGTCCTGGATTGTTTCATGTCAGGAATTCCCCCTCTTTGAGTGTTGCTCTTTATTTACTGTCCTGCTTCCTACCTGGGGGAATCCTTTGTTGGGAGGTGTTAGCTGTCCTGGATTGTTTCATGCCAGGAATTCCCCCCTCTTTTGAGTGTTGCTCTTTATTTACTGTCCTGCTTCCTACCTGGGGGAATCCTTTGTTGGGAGGTGTTAGCTGTCCTGATTCTTTCATGTCAGGAATTACCCTCTTGAGTGTTGCTCTTTATTTACTGTCCTGCTTCCTATCGGGGGGGAATCCTTTGTTGGGAGGTGTTAGCTGTCCTGGATTGTTTCATGTCAGGAATTCCCCCCTGTTTCATGTCAGGAATTCCCCCCTCTTTTGAGTGTTGCTCTTTATTTACTGTCCTGCTTCCTACCTGGGGGAATCCTTTGTTGGGAGGTGTTAGCTGTCCTGGATTGTTTCATGCCAGGAATTCCCCCTCTTTTGATGTTGCTCTTTATTTACTGTCCTGCTTCCTACCTGGGGAATCCTTTGTTGGGAGGTGTTAGCTGTCCTGGATTGTTTCATGCCAGGAATTCCCCCTCTTTTGAGTGTTGCTCTTTATTTACTGTCCTGCTTCCTACCTAAATCCTTTGTTGGGAGGTGTTAGCTGTCCTGGATTGTTTCATGCCAGGAATTCCCCCCTCTTTTGAGTGTTGCTCTTTATTTACTGTCCTGCTTCCTACCTGGGGGAATCCTTTGTTGGGAGGTGTTAGCTGTCCTGGATTCTTTCATGTCAGGAATTCCCCCCCTCTTTTGAGTGTTGCTCTTTATTTACTGTCCTGCTTCCTACCTGGGGGGAATCCTTTGTTGGGAGGTGTTAGCTGTCCTGGATTGTTTCATGCCAGAATTCCCCCCTCTTTTGAGTGTTGCTCTTTATTTACTGTCCTGCTTCCTACCTGGGGGAATCCTTTGTTGGGAGGTGTTAGCTGTCCTGGATTGTTTCATGTCAGGAATTCCCCCCTCTTTTGAGTGTTGCTCTTTATTTACTGTCCTGCTTCCTACCTGGGGGAATCCTTTGTTGGGAGGTGTTAGCTGTCCTGGATTGTTTCATGCCAGGAATTCCCCCCTTTATTTACTGTCCTGCTTCCTACCTGGGGGAATCCTTTGTTGGGAGGTGTTAGCTGTCCTGGATTGTTTCATGCCAGGAATTCCCCCCTCTTTTGAGTGTTGCTCTTTATTTACTGTCCTGCTTCCTATCGGGGGGAATCCTTTGTTGGAGGTGTTAGCTGTCCTGGATTGTTTCATGTCAGAATTCCCCCTTGAGTGTTGCTCTTTATTTACTGTCCTGCTTCCTACCTGGGGAATCCTTTGTTGGGAGGTGTTAGCTGTCCTGGATTGTTTCATGCCAGGAATTCCCCCCTCTTTTGAGTGTTGCTCTTTATTTACTGTCCTGCTTCCTACCTGGGGGAATCCTTTGTTGGGAGGTGTTAGCTGTCCTGGATTGTTTCATGTCAGGAATTCCCCCCTCTTTTGAGTGTTGGTCTTTATTTACTGTCCTGCTTCCTACCTGGGAATCCTTTGTTGGGAGGTGTTAGCTGTCCTGGATTGTTTCATGTCAGGAATTCCCCCCTTTTGAGTGTTGCTCTTTATTTACTGTCCTGCTTCCTACCTGGGGAACCTTTGTTGGGAGGTGTTAGCTGTCCTGATTGTTTCATGTCAGGAATTCCCCCCTTTTAGTGTTGCTCTTTATTTACTGTCCTGCTTCCTACCTGGGGGAATCCTTTGTTGGGAGTGTTAGCTGTCCTGGATTGTTTCATGTCAGGAATTCCCCCCTCTTTTGAGTGTTGGTTGTTAGAGTGGTCCAGCATTTCTGTGTTCTCAATTAAGATGCTGTGTCCAGGTTGGTTCATCAAGTACTCTGCTATGCGCTGACTTCTCTGGTTGAATTAGTGATTACGGCCATTAAAAAGCCCACAGCACAATGGAAATTTTACATGATCACCAATCAATCATAGGCTAAGTCTAGACTTTAGTCCAGGGCTCCCTGTTCAAAAGATGCCACATACAATTTAGGATTGTATGTATCAAAAAACGAAGGAGCTGTCTTTTCCCTATATATATATATGTCTTGATGACCT